>BSDF01000112.1:0-60824 GCA_027925045.1 Hypotaenidia okinawae | reverse complement strand
TGGGCAGGGCCAGCCCGATTGGTAGAACCCCTAGAGTTAACTAACCACGTGGCTTTGGCCAAATGTGTATCCCAGTGTTTGAATGTTCCACCACCCATTGCTTTTAGGGTAGTCTTTAAGAGTCCATTATATCGTTCAATTTTCCCAGAGGCTGGTGCATGATAAGGAATGTGGTACACCCATTCAATGCCATGCTCTTTGGCCCAGGTGTCTATGAGAGCATTTCGGAAATGAGTCCCATTGTCTGACTCGATTCTTTCTGGGGTGCCGTGTCGCCATAGGACTTGCGTTTCAAGGCCCAGGATTGTATTCCGGGCAGTAGCATGGGATACAGGATATGTTTCTAGCCAGCCGGTGGTTGCCTCCACCATGGTAAGCACGTAGCGTTTGCCATGGCGGGTTTGTGGGAGGGTGATGTAATCGATCTGCCAGGCCTCCCCATATTTATATTTCATCCACCGTCCTCCGTACCAAAGCGGCTTCAACCGCTTCGCTTGCTTAATTGCGGCACACGTCTCACATTCATGGATAACTTGTGCAATAGCATCCATGGTTAAGTCCACCCCTCGATCTCGAGCCCATCTATATGTTGCATCTCTCCCTTGATGACCTGAGGAGTCATGAGCCCATCGAGCTAGGAATAATTCACCTTTATGTTGCCAGTCTAGATCTACCTGAGCCACTTCAATCCTAGCAGCCTTATCTACCTGATGGTTGTTTTGATGTTCCTCCATGGCTCGACTCTTAGGTACATGGGCATCAACATGACGTACCTGTACAACCAGCTTCTCTAATCGGGCAGCAATGTCTTGCCATAAGTCAGCAGCCCATATGGGTTTGCCTCTACGCTGCCAGTTGTTCTTTTTCCACTGTTGCAACCAACCCCACAGGGCATTAGCTACCATCCATGAATCAGTATAAAGGTAGAGCATTGGCCACTTTTCTCTCTCAGCAATGTCCAAAGCTAACTGGATGGCCTTCACCTCAGCAAATTGGCTTGATTCACCTTTTCCTTCAGTGGCTTCTGCTACTTGTCTTGTAGGACTCCATACAGCAGCTTTCCATCTTCGGTGCCTTCCCACAATGCGACAGGAGCCATCGGTGAACAGGGCATATCGCTTCTCATTCTCTGGCAGTTTGTTGTAAGGTGGGGCTTCTTCAGCGCGTGTCACCTCCTCATCCTCTGGTGACATCCCAAAATCTTTGCCTTCTGGCCAGTCTGTGATCACTTCCACGATTCCTGGGCGATTAGGGTTTCCTATTCGAGCCCGCTGAGTAATTAGTGCAACCCACTTGCTCCACGTAGCATCAGTGGCATGATGTGTAGAAGGGACCTTCCCTTTGAACATCCAGCCCAGCACCGGCAGTCGGGGTGCCAGGAGGAGCTGGGCTTCAGTTCCAATCACTTCTGAAGCGGCTCGAACCCCTTCATAGGCGGCCAGTATTTCCTTTTCTGTTGGAGTGTAATTGGCCTCAGATCCTTTGTAGGCCCGACTCCAAAACCCCAGCGGTCGACCTCTAGTCTCCCCTTGTGCTTTCTGCCAGAGACTCCAGGTAGGGCCATTCTCCCCGGCTGCAGTGTAAAGCACATTTTTAACATCTGTCCCTGTCCGGACAGGCCCAAGGGCCACTGCATGGACTATCTCACGTTTGATCTGCTCAAAGGCTTGCTGCTGCTCAGGGCCCCATTGGAAATCATTCTTCTTCCGAGTTACGTGGTAGAGTGGGCTCACAATGAGACTGTAGTTTGGGACATGCATTCGCCAAAAACCTATAACACCTAAGAAAGCTTGTGTTTCCTTTTTGTTGCTTGGTGGAGACATAGCTGCTATTTTATTGATAATGTCCATTGGGATCTGACGACGCCCATCCTGCCATTTTATTCCTAAAAACTGGATTTCTCGTGTAGGCCCCTTGACTTTACTTTGCTTTATAGCAAAACCAGCTTCCAAAAGGATTTGAATTATCCTTTTTCCTTTCTCAAATACTTCCTCTGCTGTATTGCCCCATACAATGATGTCATCAATGTACTGCAGGTGCTCTGGGGCTCCACCCTTTTCCAGTGTGGTCTGGATTAGTCCATGGCAAATGGTGGGGCTGTGTTTCCACCCCTGGGGCAGACGATTCCACGTGTATTGGATGCCCCTCCAAGTGAAAGCAAACTGTGGCCTGCACTCTGGCGCCAGTGGTATTGAGAAGAAAGCATTTGCAATGTCAATTGTGGCATACCACCTGGCTGCCTTTGACTCCAATTCATACTGGAGTTCCAGCATGTCTGGTACAGCAGCACTCATACCTGGAGTGACTTCGTTTAGGCCACGATAATCCACTGTCAGCCTCCACTCTCCATCGGACTTCCGCACTGGCCATATGGGACTGTTAAAGGGTGAGCGGGTTCGGCTGATCACCCCTTGACTCTCCAATTGACGAATCAGCTTATGGATGGGGATCAGGGAATCCCGGTTAGTGCGGTATTGTTTTCTGTGCACTGTCATTGTAGCAATTGGCACTTGCTGTTCCTCAACCTTCAACAACCCCACAACAGAAGGATCATCTGAGAGTCCAGGCAAGGCACGCAATTGCTCAATGCCTTCTGTCTCCAAAGCAGCTATTCCAAAAGCCCACCGGTACCCTTTCGGGTCTTTAAAATAACCTCTACAGAGGTAATCTATACCTAGAATGCATGGAGCTTCTGGGCCAGTCACAATTGGGTGTTTCTCCCAGTCCTTCCCAGTTAAGCTCACTTCAGCCTCTAACACAGTCAATTGTTGTGACCCCCCTGTCACTCCAGAAATGCTGACAGGTTCTGTCCCTACATGATTCGATGGCATTAGAGTACACTGGGCACCAGTATCCACCAGAGCCTTGTACTCCTGTGGGTCTGACGTACCAGGCCATCGGATCCACACAGTCCAATAAGCACGGTTATCCCTCTCCTCCACCTGGCTGGAGGCAGGGCTCCTCTATTGTTGCTGATCATATTGGCTGCTCACTGGTGCAGCCTTCTTCCTGGCAAAATCGCGTTGTGCGGTTCTTTTACCTCGCAGCTCATTTACTCGTGCCTGGAGGGCTGAGGTGGGCTGCCTATGCCACTTCCTCATGTCCTCACCATGGTCACACAGGTCAAACCACAGCTGCTGTCGCAGCGTGTCTCGTGGTGTGCACCTTCTGTATCCTCCCTTCTGGGATGATGGACGCTTTCTCCCAGTAGCTGCAACATTGCCCCATACGGGTTGGGAGTTGCACAAATTTTTGTCAAGTCGTTCGACCAGTTTCTCTACCGCTGCGATCACAGATTGGGAAACATTGTCCTGATATTTCCGGAGTCGGCAGGACACTTCACTTACAGTTGGTGGATACATATTATCCCAGTCTATTGATGCTAATGAATTGGTGTGCCCTGCTGGTGCACTTCGTACAACCTTACGCCACATATCTGCGGTGCATACAACTTCATCAGGGTCAGACTGCCATTTGCCCAGATCATAATAAATGATCTCCCGTACAGCTAATTCTCTCAGGTACTGGATAACTGCCTCTATGTTGTTACACTTGGGTGACTGACATGTAATATAGTCCTTTATGGGATACCTTTCCTCCACACTTGACAGTAGTCGCCTCCAGAGGCTGAGGGTTTCTGGCTTTTTCCCAATTTCCTTGTCAATGCCTCCTTCTCTAGCTAGGGATCCCAACTGCTTGGCCTCCCTGCCATCTAATTCCAGACTATCGGCCCCTTGATCCCAGCATCGGAGCAACCAAGTGATGATGTGCTCACCTGGGCGGCGGCTGAAATCTTTTTGAACCTCACGCAGCTCACTCAGGGTCAGGGATCGTGTGACAACCTCTGATTCTGCCTCATCCTGGTGAAATGGCCTGAGATGGCCCTGCTTTATCCTGAGGTGCTTGAGATGGCCCTGCTCCATCCTGAGATGCTTGAGATGACCCTGAGTCATCCTGACATGCTCCAGATGGCCCTGATTCATCCTCATCCTTCACTACACGAACTGATTTCTTTTGTTTCCTCTTTTGTACAGGAGCAACAGACACTGGCGGGGGTTGGTTTTTTGTTTTATCATCAGTATCTGCTGTAGGGGTTGCAGTAGCTGTAGCATCGGTTGGACAAGTTGCAGTAGCTACAGTGCTAGTCATAGTGGCCTTAGTGCTAGTCACAGTGGTTACAGTAGCTGCAGTGCCAGTCATTGGGGTTGCAGCAGCTGCAGTCTTTGCTGGTCTGTTTTCATTCTTTTCCTTCTGACAGTGCTGACAGTACTGACAGTGCTGCCTGTTATCAAGCAGTGTTTTGTAAATAGTGGCCAGGGCCCAGCACAGTGCAGTAAGGTGTGTATCTCTGGCAAGCTTAGAGCAATTTCTTTTCAGATATGCAGTCACTTTTTCAGGGTCTTGTAACTGCTCAGGAGTGAAACTCCAAACCACTGGAGGTAAGAAAGTGCCTAGGTACTTGCCCATGCTCTGCCACTTGCCCTGCCACTCACGATTATCTGGCCTCACAGAAAAATCTTGAGTGGTATTCATAAACCTCTGCTTAATATTTGACAACAACTGAACCGTCTGCACCAAACCGAGAAACAGCAAAATGCTAGTTTGAATATCCCAGGGATATTGAAAGTTTTTAAAGACTGCTAGCAGAGCTGTTGTATTTAGCCCAAAGGAAAAGAAAGCAGAACTCCCACCATGCCAGCTGCCGTTATTAAACCCTCCCTGTCCAAGGAATGGACAGGGCAGCAAGCTCTCATACCAGTACCAGCACAAGTTCACGATCCTCGATATTATTGTATCATCGACTGTTATCATAAAAGACAAGAACAGGACCAGGAAACGCAGCCTCGACATGGTAAAAAATCCTGCCAGGATTGCATACAGCGTACGGTACTTTCGCGGCCACAGCTGTGACCACAGCCATGTGAATAAATACCACAGCATCGTGATCGGAGACTGCTTAAACAACAGTACTTATCACAACTTTGTCTTAATTACTATAGGGTCAGATCTACCGTTATCCCAACCTTTCGAGCCCCACGTTGGGCGCCAAAAAGACTGTCGTGGTTTCACCCCGGCTGTGGGCTGAGATCCACGCAGCTGCCTGCTTCTTAAAGTAAAAGAGCAGGGGAAGAGGGAAAAAAGGAAAGGGAAACAAGGGAAGGGAAAAGGAAGGGGCAAATAACTCCAAAACCAAGAAACTAAGAGCCCCTTCGGTTGGGATAAGGATAGTTTACTAAGATAACAGAAAGATAAAATATAACAATGCTAACAGGACTTTAGAGCAAAAGAATATGAAACTATTGATACACAATGCAGTTTCTCACCGAACCACACAACTCAGGCCGTACCACCCAGAGCTGTCCCGGAACCCGACCGTCCCCCCAAGAAGCACGCGTCCCGAAACCGCCCCTCTCCTTCTTCCCAACAGCCCCCCGTTTTCCTAGGCAGGACGTAATTGGCATGGAATACTCTCTTTGGCCCATCTGGGTCACCTGTCCTGGCTTCGCCCCTCCTTTCTCAAGAATAGAGAAATAGAAGAAGCTAAGAAAGTCCTTGACTGTCTGACTGCAACTAAGAACATCAGGGTGTTATCAGCACTGCTTTCATTTTAACTCCCAAACACAGCATCCCATCAGCTGCTACAAATGAAATTAACTCTATCCTGACTGAAACCAGGCCAAACACAGGAGTCAAGACTGAAAGACATACCTTTCCTGAAACCGACCCTGGCAGCCCACAATCAACCCCTCTCACCTTGGGGCTAAGGCATCCTCTCTTCCAGGGAACCCTCCTAATACTACTTCCCTAGCCATTGGTCTAGGGCTGGAGCAGCCTGCCATTCCAAAACATGCCGAACGTCCAGGAATAGCTGCCAAACACAGGGAGTCAAGACTGAAAGACATACCTTTCCTGAAACTGACCCTGGCAGCCCACAATCAACCCCTCTCACCCTGGGGCTAAGGCCTTTCCTCTTCCAGGGAACCCTCCTAATACTACTTCCCTACTCACTGGTCTGGGCTGGAGCAGCCTTCCATTCAGAAACATGCCGAACGTCCAGGAATAGCTGCCAAACACAGGGAGTCAAGACTGAAGGACATACCTTTCCTGAAACTGCCCCTGGCAGCCCACAATCAACCCCTCTCACCCTGGGGCTAAGGCCTTTCCTCTTCCAGGGAACCCTCCTAATACTACTTCCCTAGCCATTAGTATGGGCTGGAGCAGCCTTCCATTCAAAAACATGCCGAACGTCCAGGAATAGCTGCCAAACACAGGGAGTCAAGACTGAAAGACATACCTTTCCTGAAACCTCCCCTGGCAGCCCACAATCAACCCCTCTCACCCTGGGGCTAAGGCCTTTCCTCTTCCGGGGAACCCTCCTAATACTACTTCCCTAGCCATTGGTCTGGGCTGGAGCAGCACTGCCATTCAAAAACATGCCGAACGTCCAGGAATAGCTGCCAAACACAGGGAGTCAAGACTGAAGGACATACCTTTCCTGAAACCGCCCCTGGCAGCCCACAATCAACCCCTCTCACCCTGGGGCTAAGGTCTTTCCTCTTCCGGGGAACCCTCCTAATACTACTTCCCTAGCCATTGGTCTGGGCTGGAGCAGCCTTCCATTCAAAAACATGCCGAACGTCCAGGAATAGCTGCCAAACACAGGGAGTCAAGACTGAAAGACATACCTTTCCTGAAACCGCCCCTGGCAGCCCACAATCAACCCCTCTCACCCTGGGGCTAAGGCCTTTGCTCTTCCGGGGAACCCTCCTAATGCTTCTTCCCTAGCCACTTGGTCTGGGCTGGAGCAGCCTTCCATTCAAAAACATGCCGAACGTCCAGGAATAGCTGCCAAACACAGGGAGTCAAGACTGAAAGACATACCTTTCCTGAAACCGCCCCTGGCAGACCACAATCAACCCCTCTCACCCTGGGGCTAAGGCCTATCCTCTTCCGGGGAACCCTCCTAATGCTACTTCCCTAGTCACTGGTCTGGGCTGGAGCAGCCTTCCATTCAAAAACATGCCGAACGTCCAGGAATAGCTGCCAAACACAGGGAGTCAAGACTGAAAGACATACCTTTCCTGAAACCGCCCCTGGCAGCCCACAATCAACCCCTCTCACCCTGGGGCTAGGACCTTTCCTCTTCCGGGGAACCCTCCTAATGCTTCTTCCCTAGGCATTGGTCTGGGCTGGAGCAGCCTTCCATTCAAAAACATGCCGAACGTCCAGGAATAGCTGCCAAACACAGGGAGTCAAGACTGAAAGACATACCTTTCCTGAAACTCGCCCCTGGCAGCCCACAATCAACCCCTCTCACCCTGGGGCTAAGGCCTTTCCTCTTCCGGGGAACCCTCCTAATGCTTCTTCCCTAGTCACTGGTCTGGGCTGGAGCAGCCTTCCATTCAAAAACATGCCGAACGTCCAGGAATAGCTGCCAAACACAGGGAGTCAAGACTGAAAGACATACCTTTCCTGAAACCGCCCCTGGCAGCCCACAATCAACCCCTCTCACCCTGGGGCTAAGGCCTTTCCTCTCCCGGGGAACCCTCCTAATACTACTTCCCTAGCCATTGGTATGGGCTGGAGCAGCCTTCCATTCAAAAACATGCCGAACGTCCAGGAATAGCTGCCAAACACAGGGAGTCAAGACTGAAAGACATACCTTTCCTGAAACCGCCCCTGGCAGCCCACAATCAACCCCTCTCACCCTGGGGCTAAGGCCTTTCCTCTTCCGGGGAACCCTCCTAATGATTCTTCCCTACTCACTGGTCTGGACTGGAGCAGCCTTCCATTCAAAAACATGCCGAACGTCCAGGAATAGCTGCCAAACACAGGGAGTCAAGACTGAAAGACATACCTTTCCTGAAAACGCCCCTGGCAGCCCACAATCAACCCCTCTCACCCTGGGGCTAAGGCATTTCCTCTTCCGGGGAACCCTCCTAATACTACTTCCCTAGCCATTGGTCTGGGCTGGAGCAGCCTTCCATTCAAAAACATGCCGAACGTCCAGGAATAGCTGCCAAACACAGGGAGTCAAGACTGAAAGACATACCTTTCCTGAAACCGCCCCTGGCAGCCCACAATCAACCCCTCTCACCCTGGGGCTAAGGCCTTTCCTCTTCCAGGGAACCCTCCTAATACTACTTCCCTAGCCATTGGTCTGGGCTGGAGCAGCCTTCCATTCAAAAACATGCCGAACGTCCAGGAATAGCTGCCAAACACAGGGAGTCAAGACTGAAAGACATACCTTTCCTGAAACCGCCCCTGGCAGCCCACAATCAACCCCTCTCACCCTGGGGCTAAGGCATTTCCTCTTCCAGGGAACCCTCCTAATACTACTTCCCTAGCCATTGGTCTGGGCTGGAGTAGCCTTCCATTCAAAAACATGCCGAACGTCCAGGAATAGCTGCCAAACACAGGGAGTCAAGACTGAAAGACCTACCTTTCCTGAAACCGCCCCTGGCAGCCCACAATCAACCCCTCTCACCCTGGGGCTAAGGCCTTTCCTCTTCCAGGGAACCCTCCTAATGCTTCTTCCCTAGTCACTGGTCTGGGCTGGAGCAGCCTTCCATTCGAAAACATGCCGAACGTCCAGGAATAGCTGCCAAACACAGGGAGTCAAGACTGAAGGACATACCTTTCCTGAAACTGCTCCTGGCAGCCCACAATCAACCCCTCTCACCCTGGGGCTAAGGCCTTTCCTCTCCCGGGGAACCCTCGTAATACTACTTCCCTACCATTAGTATGGGCTGGAGCAGCCTTCCATTCAAAAACATGCCGAACGTCCAGGAATAGCTGCCAAACACAGGGAGTCAAGACTGAAAGACATACCTTTCCTGAAACCGCCCCTGGCAGCCCACAATCAACCCCTCTCAGCCTGGGGCTAAGGCATTTCCTCTTCCAGGGAACCCTCCTAATACTACTTCCCTAGCCATTAGTCTGGGCTGAAGCAGCCTTCCATTCAAAAACATGCCGAACGTCCTGGAATAGCTGCCAAACACAGGGAGTCAAGACTGAAAGACATACCTTTCCTGAAACCGACCCTGGCAGCCCACAATCAACCCCTCTCACCTTGAGGCTAAGGACTCTCCTCTTCCAGGGAACCCTCCTAATACTACTTCCCTAGCCATTGGTCTGGGCTGGAGCAGCCTTCCATTCAAAAACATGCCGAACGTCCAGGAATAGCTGCCAAACACAGGGAGTCAAGACTGAAAGACATACCTTTCCTGAAACTGCCCCTGGCAGCCCACAATCAACCCCTCTCACCCTGGGGCTAAGGCCTTTCCTCTTCCGGGGAACCCTCCTAATACTACTTCCCTAGCCATTGGTCTGGACTGGAGCAGCCTTCCATTCAAAACTGCCGAACGTCCAGGAATAGCTGCCAAACACAGGGAGTCAAGACTGAAGGACATACCTTTCCTGAAACCGCCCCTGGCAGCCCACAATCAACCCCTCTCACCCTGGGGCTAAGGCCTTTCCTCTCCCGGGGAACCCTCCTAATACTACTTCCCTAGCCATTCGTCTGGGCTCGAGCAGCCTTCCATTCAAAAACATGCCGAACGTCCAGGAATAGCTGCCAAACACAGGGAGTCAAGACTGAAAGACATAGCTTTCCTTGAACTGCTCCTGACAGCTCACAATCAACCCCTCTCAACCTGGGGCTAAGGCCTTTCCTCTTCCAGGGAACCCTCCTAATACTACTTCCCTACGATTAGTATGGGCTGGAGCAGCCTTCCATTCAAAAACATGCCGAACGTCCAGGAATAGCTGCCAAACACAGGGAGTCAAGACTGAAAGACATAGCTTTCCTTGAAACTGCCTCTGACAGCCCACAATCAACCCCTCTCACCCTGGGGCTAAGGCCTTTCCTCTTCCGGGGAACCCTCCTAATACTACTTCCCTAGGCATTGGTCTGGGCTGGAGCAGCCTTCCATTCAAAAACATGCCGAACGTCCAGGAATAGCTGCCAAACACAGGGAGTCAAGACTGAAAGACATACCTTTCCTGAAACTGCCCCTGGCAGCCCACAATCAACCCCTCTCACCCTGGGGCTAAGGCCTTTCCTCTTCCGGGGAACCCTCCTAATACTACTTCCCTACCATTAGTATGGGCTGGAGCAGCCTTCCATTCAAAAACATGCCGAACGTCCACGAATAGCTGCCAAACACAGGGAGTCAAGACTGAAAGACATACCTTTCCTGAAACTGCCCCTGGCAGCCCACAATCAGCCCCTCTCACCCTGAGGCTAAGGCATTTCCTGTTCCAGGGAACCCTCCGAATACTACTTCCCTAGCCATTGGTCTGGGCTGGAGCAGCCTTCCATTCAAAAACATGCCGAACGTCTAGGAATAGCTGCCAAACACAGGGATTCAAGACTGAAACACATACCTTTCCTGCAACTGCCCCTGGCAGCCCACAATCAACCCCTCTCACCCTGGGGCTAAGGACTTTCCTCTTCCAGGGAACCCTCCTAATACTACTTCCCTAGCCATTGGTCTGGGCTTAAGGAGCCTTCCATTCAAAAACATACCGAACGTCCTGGAATAGCTGCCAAACACAGGGAGTCAAGACTGAAAGACATACCTTTCCTGAAACTGCCCCTGGCAGCCCACAATCAACCCCTCTCACCCTGGGGCTAAGGCCTTTCCTCTTCCAGGGAACCCTCCTAATACTACTTCCCTAGCCATTAGTCTGGGCTGAAGCAGCCTTCCATTCAAAAACATACCGAACGTCCTGGAATAGCTGCCAAACACAGGGAGTCAAGACTGAAAGACATACCTTTCCTGAAACCTGCCCCTGGCAGCCCACAATCAACCCCTCTCACCCTGGGGCTAAGGCCTTTCCTCTTCCGGGGAACCCTCCTAATACTACTTCCCTAGCCATTGCTCTGGGCTGGAGCTTCCTTCCATTCAAAAACATGCGGAACGTCCAGGAATAGCTGCCAAACACAGGGAGTCAAGACTGAAAGACATACCTTTCCTGAAACTGCCCCTGGCAGCCCACAATCAACCCCTCTCATCCTGGGGCTAAGGCCTTTCCTCTTCTGGGGAACCCTCCAAATACTACTTCCCTAGCCATTGGTTTGGGCTGGAGCAGCCTTCCATTCAAAAACATGCCGAACGTCCAGGAATAGCTGCCAAACACAGGGAGTCAAGACTGAAAGACATAGCTTTCCTTGAACTGCTCCTGACAGCTCACAATCTACCCGTCTCACCCTGGGGCTAAGGCCTTTCCTCTTCCGGGGAAGCCTCCTAATACTACTTCCCTAGCCATTGGTCTGGACTGGAGCAGCCTTCCATTCAAAAACATGCCGAACGTCGAGGAATAGCTGCCAAACACAGGGAGTCAAGACTGAAAGACATACCTTACCTGAAACCGCCCCTGGCAGCCCACAATCAACCCCTCTCACCTTAGGGCTAAGGCCTTACCTCTTCCGGGGAACCCTCCAAATACTACTTGCCTAGGCATTGCTCTGGGCTGGAGCAGCCTTCCATTCGAAAACATGCCGAACGTCCAGGAATAGCTGCCAAACACAGGGAGTCAAGACTGAAAGACATACCTTTCCTGAAACTGCCCCTGGCAGCCCACAATCAACCCCTCTCACCCTTGGGCTAAGGCCTTTCCTCTTCCGGGGAACCCTCCTAATACTACTTCCCTACCATTAGTATGGGCTGGAGCACCCTTCCTTTCAAAAACATGCCGAACGTCCAGGAATAGCTGCCAAACACAGGGAGTCAAGACTGAAAGACATACCTTTCCGGAAACCGCCCCTGGCAGCCCACAATCAACCCCTCTCAGCCTGAGGCCAAGGCATTTCCTGTTCCAGGGAACCCTCCTAATACTACTTCCCTAGCCATTGGTCTGGGCTGGAGCAGCCTTCCATTCAAAAACATGCCGAACGTCCTGGAATAGCTGCCAAACACAGGGAGTCAAGACTGAAAGACATACCTTTCCTTGAACTGCTCCTGACAGCTCACAATCAACCCCTCTCACCCTGGGGCTAAGGCCTTTCCTCTTCCGGTGATCCATCCAAATACTACTTGCCTAGGCATTGCTCTGGGCTGGAGCAGCCTTCCATTCAAAAACATGCCGAACGTCCAGGAATAGCTGCCAAGCACAGGGAGTCAAGACTGAAAGACATACCTTTCCTGAAACGGCTCCTGACAGCCCACAATCAACACCTCTCACCCTGGGGCTAAGGCCTTTCCTCTCCCGGGGAACCCTCCTAATACTACTTCCCTAGCCATTGGACTGGGCTGGAGCAGCCTTCCATTCAAGATCATGCCGAACGTCCAGGAATAGCTGCCAAACACAGGGAGTCAAGACTGAAAGACATACCTTTCCTGAAACCGCCCCTGACAGCCCACAATCAACCCCTCTCACCCTGGGGCTAAGGCCTTTCCTCTCCCGGGGAACCCTCCTAATACTACTTCCCTACCATTAGTATGGGCTGGAGCAGCCTTCCATTCAAAAACATGCCGAACGTCCAGGAATAGCTGCCAAACACAGGGAGTCAAGACTGAAAGACATACCTTTCCTGAAACCGTCCCTGGCAGCCCACAATCAACCCCTCTCACCCTGGGGCTAAGGCCTTTCCTCTCCCGGGGAACCCTCCTAATACTACTTCCCTACTATTAGTATGGGCTGGAGCATCCTTCCATTCAAAAACATGCCGAACGTCCAGGAATAGCTGCCAAACACAGGGAGTCAAGATTGAAAGACATAGCTTTCCTTGAACTGCTCCTGACAGCTCACAATCTACCCGTCTCACCCTGGGGCTAAGGCCTTTCCTCTTCCGGGGAAGCCTCCTAATACTACTTCCCTACCCATTGGTCTGGACTGGAGCAGCCTTCCATTCAAAAACATGCCGAACGTCCAGGAATAGCTGCCAAACACAGGGAGTCAAGACTGAAAGACATAACTTTCCTAAAACCGCCCCTGGCAGCCCACAATCAACCCCTCTCACCTTAGGGCTAAGGCTTTTCCTCTTCCGGGGAACCCTCCTAATACTACTTCCCTAGCCATTGGTCTGGACTGGAGCAGCCTTCCATTAAAAAACATGCTGAACGTCCAGGAATAGCTGCCAAACACAGGGAGTCAAGACTGAAAGACATACCTTTCCTGAAACTGCCCCTGGCAGCCCACAATCAACCCCTCTCACCCTGGGGCTAAGGCCTTGCCTCTTCCGGGGAACCCTCCTAATACTACTTCCCTACCATTAGTATGGGCTGGAGCAGCCTTCCATTCAAAATCATGCCGAACGTCCAGGAATAGCTGCCAAACACAGGGAGTCAAGACTGAAAGACATACCTTTCCTTGAACTGCTCCTGACAGCTCACAATCAACCCCTCTCACCCTGGGCCTAAGGCCTTTCCTCTTCCGGGGAACCCTCCTAATACTACTTCCATACCATTAGTATGGGATTGAGCAGCCTTCCATTCAAAAACATGCCGAACGTCCAGGAATAGCTGCCAAACACAGGGAGTCAAGACTGAAAGACATTCCTTTCCTGAAACCGCCCCTGGCAGCCCACAATCAACCCCTCTCACCCTGGGGCTAAGGCCTTTCCTCTTCCGGGGAACCCTCCAAATACTACTTCCCTAGCCATTGGTCTGGGCTGGAGCAGCCTTCCATTCAAAAACATGCCGAACGTCCAGGAATAGCTGCCAAACACAGGGAGTCAAGACTGAAAGACATACCTTTCCTGAAACCGCCCCTGGCAGCCCACAATCAACCCCTCTCACCCTTGGGCTAAGGCCTTTCCTCTTCCGGGGAACCCTCCTAATACTACTTCCCTACCATTAGTATGGGCTGGAGCAGCCTTCCATTCAAAAACATGCCGAACGTCCAGGAATAGCTGCCAAACACAGGGAGTCAAGACTGAAAGACATACCTTTCCTGAAACCGCCCCTGGCAGCCCACAATCAGCCCCTCTCAGCCTGAGGCCAAGGCATTTCCTGTTCCAGGGAACCCTCCTAATACTACTTCCCTAGCCATTGGTCTGGGCTGGAGGAGCCTTCCATTCAAAAACATGCCGAACGTCCTGGAATAGCTGCCAAACACAGGGAGTCAAGACTGAAAGACATACCTTTCCTTGAACTGTTCCTGACAGCTCACAATCAACCCCTCTCACCCTGGGGCTAAGGCCTTTCCTCTTCCGGTGATCCATCCAAATACTACTTGCCTAGGCATTGCTCTGGGCTGGAGCAGCCTTTCATTCAAAATCATGCCGAACGTCCAGGAATAGCTGCCAAGCACAGGGAGTGAAGACTGAAAGACATACCTTTCCTGAAACGGCTCCTGACAGCCCACAATCAAAACCTCTTACCCTGGGGCTAAGGCCTTTCCTATCCCGGGGAACCCTCCTAATACTACTTCCGAAGCCATTGGACTGGGCTGGAGCAGGCTTCCGTTTAAGATCATGCCGAACGTCCAGGAATAGCTGCCAAACACAGGGAGTCAAGACTGAAAGACATACCTTTCCTGAAACCGCCCCTGACAGCCCACAATCAACCCCTCTCACCCTGGGGCTAAGGCCTTTCCTCTCCCGGGGAACCCTCCTAATACTACTTCCCTAGCCATTGGTATGGGCTGGAGCAGCCTTCCATTCAAAAACATGCCGAACGTCCAGGAATAGCTGCCAAACACAGGGAGTCAAGACTGAAAGACATACCTTTCCTGAAACCGCCCCTGGCAGCCCACAATCAACCCCTCTCACCCTGGGGCTAAGGCCTTTCCTCTCCCGGGGAACCCTCCTAATACTACTTCCCTAGTCATTAGTATGGGCTGGAGCAGCCTTCCATTCAAAAACATGCCGAACGTCCAGGAATAGCTGCCAAACACAGGGAGTCAAGACTGAAAGACATAGCTTTCCTTGAAACTGCCCCTGGCAGCCCACAATCAACCCGTCTCACCCTGGGGCTAAGGCCTTTCCTCTTCCGGGGAAGCCTCCTAATACTACTTCCCTACCCATTGGTCTGGACTGGAGCAGCCTTCCATTCAAAAACATGCCGAACGTCCAGGAATAGCTGCCAAACACAGGGAGTCAAGACTGAAAGACCTACCTTTCCTGAAACCGCCCCTGGCAGCCCACAATCAACCCCTCTCACCTTGGGGCTAAGGCCTTTCCTCTTCCGGGGAACCCTCCTAATACTACTTCCCTAGCCATTGGTCTGGGCTGGAGCAGCCTTCCATTCAAAAACATGCCGAACGTCCAGGAATAGCTGCCAAACACAGGGAGTCAAGACTGAAAGACATACCTTTCCTGAAACCGCCCCTGACAGCCCACAATCAACCCCTCTCACCCTGGGGCTAAGGCCTTTCCTCTCCCGGGGAACCCTCCTAATACTACTTCCCTACCATTAGTATGGGCTGGAGCAGCCTTCCATTCAAAAACATGCCGAACGTCCAGGAATAGCTGCCAAACACAGGGAGTCAAGACTGAAAGACATACCTTTCTTGAAACTGCCCCTGGCAGCCCACAATCAACCCCTCTCACCTTGGGGCTAAGGCCTTTCCTCTTCCGGGGAACCCTCCAAATACTACTTGCCTAGGCATTGGTCTGGGCTGGAGCAGCCTTCCATTCAAAAACATGCCGAACGTCCAGGAATAGCTGCCAAACACAGGGAGTCAAGACTGAAAGACATAGCTTTCCTAGAAACCGCCCCTGGCAGCCCACAATCAAGCCCTCTCACCTTAGGGCTAAGGCTTTTCCTCTTCCGGGGAACCCTCCTAATGCTTCTTCCCTAGTCATTGGTCTGGGCTGGAGCAGCCTTCCATTCAAAAACATGCCGAACGTCCAGGAATAGCTGCCAAACACAGGGAGTCAAGACTGAAAGACATACCTTCCCTGAAACTGCTCCTGGCAGCCCACAATCAACCCCTCTCACCTTGGGGCTAAGGCCTTTCCTCTTCCGGGGAACCATCCAAATACTACTTGCCTAGGCATTGGTCTGGGCTGGAGCAGCCTTCCATTCAAAAACATGCCGAACGTCCAGGAATAGCTGCCAAACACAGGGAGTCAAGACTGAAAGACATACCTTTCCTGAAACCGCCCCTGGCAGCCCACAATCAACCCCTCTCACCCTGGGGCTAAGGCCTTTCCTCTCCCGGGGAACCCTCCTAATGCTTCTTCCCTAGTCATTGGTCTGGGCTGGAGCAGCCTTCCATTCAAAAACATGCCGAACGTCCAGGAATAGCTGCCAAACACAGGGAGTCAAGACTGAAAGACATACCTTTCCTGAAACCGCCCCTGGCAGCCCACAATCAACCCCTCTCACCCTGGGGCTAAGGCCTTTCCTCTCCCGGGGAACCCTCCTAATACTACTTCCCTAGCCATTGGTCTGGGCTGGAGCAGCCTTCCATTCAAAAACATGCCGAACGTCCAGGAATAGCTGCCAAACACAGGGAGTCAAGACTGAAAGACATACCTTTCCTGAAACCGCCCCTGGCAGCCCACAATCAACCCCTCTCACCCTGCGGCTAAGGCGTTTCCTCTCCCGGGGAACCCTCCTAATACTACTTCCCTAGCCATTGGTCTGGGCTGGAGCAGCCTTCCATTCAAAAACATGCCGAACGTCCAGGAATAGCTGCCAAACACAGGGAGTCAAGACTGAAGGACATAGCTTTCCTTGAACTGCTCCTGACAGCTCACAATCAACCCCTCTCACCCTGGGGCTAAGGCCTTTCCTCTCCCAGGGAACCCTCCTAATACTACTTCCCTAGCCATTGGTTTGGGCTGGAGCAGCCTTCCATTCAAAATCATGCCGAACGTCCAGGAATAGCTGCCAAACACAGGGAGTCAAGACTGAAGGACATACCTTTCCTGAAACCGCCCCTGGCAGCCCACAATCAACCCCTCTCACCTTGGGCCTAAGGCCTTTCCTCTTCCGGGGAACCATCCAAATACTACTTGCCTAGGCATTGCTCTGGTCTGGAGCAGCCTTCCATTCAAAATAATGCCGAACGTCCAGGAATAGCTGCCAAACACAGGGAGTCAAGACTGAAAGACATAGCTTTCCTGAAACCGCCCCTGGCAGCCCACAATCAAGCCCTCTCACCTTAGGGCTAAGGCCTTTCCTCTTCCGGGGAACCCTCCTAATGCTTCTTCCCTAGTCATTGGTCTGGGCTGGAGCAGCCTTCCATTCAAAAACATGCTGAACGTCCAGGAATAGCTGCCAAACACAGGGAGTCAAGACTGAAAGACATACCTTTCCTGAAACCGCCCCTGGCAGCCCACAATCAACCCCTCTCACCCTGGGGCTAAGGCCTTTCCTCTTCCGGGGAACCCTCCTAATACTACTTCCCTACCATTAGTATGGGCTGGATTAGCCTTCCATTCAAGATCATGTCAAACGTCCAGGAATAGCTGCCAAACACAGGGAGTCAAGACTGAAAGACATAGCTTTCCTTGAACTGCTCCTGACAGCCCACAATCTACCCCTCTCACCCTGGGGCTAAGGCCTTTCCTCTCCCAGGGAACCCTCCTAATAATACTTCCCTAGCCATTGGTCTGGGATGGAGCAGCCTTCCATTCAAAAACATGCTGAACGTCCAGGAAGAGCTGCCAAACACAGGGAGTCAAGATTGAAGGACATACCTTTCCTGAAACCGCCCCTGGCAGACCACAATCAACCCCTCTCACCTTGGGGCTAAGGACTTTCCTCTTCCGGGGAACCATCCAAATACTACTTGCCTAGGCATTGCTCTGGGCTGGAGCAGCCTTCCATTCAAAATCATGCCGAACCTCCAGGAATAGCTGCCAAACACAGGGAGTCAAGACTGAAGGACAAACCTTCCCTGAAAAAGCCAATGGCAGCCCACAATCAACCCCTCTGACCCTGGGGCTAAGGCCTTTCCTCTTCCGGGGCACCCGACTAAGACTACTTCCCTAGGCATTCCTCTGAGCTGGAGCAGCCTTCCATTCAAAAACATGCCGAACGTCCAGGAACAGCTGCCAAACACAGGGAGTCAGGACTGAAAGACATACCTTTCCTGAAACTGCTTCTGGCAGCCCACAATCAACCCCTCTCACCTTGGGGCTAAGGCCTTTCCTCTTCCTGGGAACCATCCAAATACTACTTCCCTAGCCATTGGTCTGGGCTGGAGCAGCCTTCCATTCAAGATCATGTCAAACGTCCAGGAATAGCTGCCAAACACAGGGAGTCAAGACTGAAAGACATAGCTTTCCTTGAACTGCTCCTGGCAGCCCACAAACAACCCCTCTCACCGTGGGGCTAAGGCCTTTCCTCTTCCGGGGAACCCTCCTAATGCTTCTTCCCTAGCCATTGGTCTGGCCTGGAGCAGCCTTCCATTCAAAAACATGCCGAACGTCCAGGAATAGCTGCCAAACACAGGGAGTCAAGACTGAAAGACATACCTTTCCTGAAACTGCTTCTGGCAGCCCAAAATCAACCCCTCTCACCGTGGGGCTAAGGCCTTTCCTCTCCCGGGGAACCCTCCGAATACTACTTCCCTAGCCATTGGTCTGGGCTGGATCAGCCTTCCATTCAAGATCATGTCAAAAGTCCAGGAATAGCTGCCAAACACAGGGAGTCAAGACTGAAAGACATACCTTTCCTGAAACCGTCCCTGGCAGCCCACAATCAACCCCTCTCACCCTGGGGCTAAGGCCTTTCCTCTCCCGGGGAACCCTCCTAATACTACTTCCCTACTATTAGTATGGGCTGGAGCAGCCTTCCATTCAAAAACATGCCGAACGTCCAGGAATAGCTGCCAAACACAGGGAGTCAAGACTGAAAGACATAGCTTTCCTTGAACTGCTCCTGACAGCTCACAATCAACCCCTCTCACCTTGGGGCTAAGGCCTTTCCTCTTCCGGGGCACCCTCCTAATACTACTTGCCTAGGCATTGGTCTGGGCTGGAGCAGCCTTCCATTCAAAAACATGCCGAACGTCCAGGAATAGCTGCCAAACACAGGGAGTCAAGACTGAAGGACATACCTTTCCTGAAACCGCCCCTGGCAGCCCACAATCAACCCCTCTCACCTTGGGGCTAAGGCCTTTCCTCTTCCGGGGAACCATCCAAATACTACTTGCCTAGGCATTGCTCTGGGCTGGAGCAGCGTTCCATTCAAAAACATGCCGAACGTCCAGGAATAGCTGCCAAACACAGGGAGTCAAGACTGAAAGACATACCTTTCTTGAAACTGCCCCTGGCAGCCCACAATCAACCACTCTCACCCTGGGGCTAAGGCCTTTCCTCTCCCGGGGAACCCTCCTAATGCTTCTTCCCTAGTCATTGGTCTGGGCTGGAGCAGCCTTCCATTCAAAAACATGCCGAACGTCCAGAAATACCTGCCAAACACAGGGAGTCAAGCCTGAAAGACATACCTTTCCTTGAACTGCTCCTGACAGCTCACAATCAACCCCTCTCACCCTGGGACTAAGGCCTTTCCTCTCCCGGGGAACCCTCCAAATACTACTTGCCTAGGCATTGCTCTGGGCTGGAGCAGCCTTCCATTCAAAAACATGCCGAACGTCCAGGAATAGCTGCCAAACACAGGGAGTCAAGAATGAAAGACATACCTTTCCTGAAACCGTCCCTGGCAACCCACAATCAGCCCCTCTCACCCTGGGGCTAAGGCCTTTCCTCTTCCGGGCAACCCTCCTAATACTACTTCCCTAGCCATTGGTTTGGGCTGGAGCAGCCTTCCATTCAAAAACATGCCGAACGTCCAGGAATAGCTGCCAAACACAGGGAGTCAAGACTGAAAGACATACCTTTCCTGAAACCGCCCCTGGCAGCCCACAATCAACCCCTCTGACCCTGGGGCTAAGGCCTTTCCTCTTCCGGGGAACCCTCCTAATTCTTCTTCCCTAGTCATTGGTCTGGGATGGAGCAGCCTTCCATTCAAAAACATGCCGAACGTCCAGGAATAGCTGCCAAACACAGGGAGTCAAGACTGAAAGACATAGCTTTCCTGAAACCGCCCCTGGCAGCCCACAATCAACCCCTCTCACAATGGGGCTAAGGCCTTTCCTCTCCCGGGGAACCCTCCTAATACTAATTCCCTAGCCATTGGTCTGGGCTGGAGCAGCCTTCCATAGAAAAACATGCCGAACGTCCAGGAATAGCTGCCAAACACAGGGAGTCAAGACTGAAAGACATAGCTTTCCTTGAACTGCTCCTGACAGCCCACAATCAACCCCTCTCACCCTGGGGCTAAGGCCTTTCCTCTTCTGGAAAACCCTCCTAATGCTTCTTCCCTAGTCATTGGTCTGGGCTGGAGCAGCCTTCCATTCAAAAACATGCCGAATGTCCAGGAATAGCTGCCAAACACAGGGAGTCAAGACTGAAAGACATAGCTTTCCTTGAACTGCTTCTGACAGCTAAAAATCAACCCCTCTCACCCTGGCGCTAAGGCCTTTCCTCTTCTGGGGAACCCTCCTAATACTACGTCCCTAGCCTTTGGTTTGGGCTGGAGCAGGCTTCCATTCAAAAACATGCCGAACGTCCAGGAATAGCTGCCAAACACAGGGAGTCAAGACTGAAAGACATACCTTTCCTGAAACCGACCCTGGCAGCCCATAATCAAGCCCTCTCACCCTGGGGCTAAGGCATTTCCTCTCCCAGGGAACCCTCCTAATACTACTTCCCTACCATTAGTATGGGCTGGAGCATCCTTCCATTCAAAAATCATGCGGAAGGTCCAGGAATAGCTGCCAAACACACGGAGTCAAGACTGAAAGACATACCTTTCCTGAAACCACCCCTGGCAGCCCATAATCAAGCCCTCTCACCCTGGGGCTAAGGCATTTCCTCTCCCAGGGAACCCTCCTAATACTACTTCCCTACCATTACTATGGCCTGGAGCATCCTTCCATTAAAAATCATGCGGAAGGTCCAGGAATAGCTGCCAAACACAGGGAGTCAAGACTGAAAGACATACCTTTCCTGAAACCGCCCCTGGCAGCCCACAATCAACCCCTCTCACCCTGGGGCTAAGGACTTTCCTCTCCCAGGGAAACCTCCTAATGCTTCCTCCCTGGCCATTGGTGAGGGCTGGAGAAGCCTTCCATTCAAGATCATGTCAAACGTCCAGGAATAGCTGCCAAACACAGGGAGTCAAGACTGAAAGACATACCTTTCCTGAAACCGCCCCTGGCTGCCCACAATCAACCCCTCTCACCCTGGGGCTAAGGCCTTTCCTCTCCCAGGGAACCCTCCTAATACTACTTCCCTAGCCATTGGTCTGGGCTGGAGCAGCCTTCCATTCAAGATCATGTCAAACGTCCAGGAATAGCTGCCAAACTCAGGTAGTCAAGACTGAAAGACATAGCTTTCCTTGAACTGCTCCTGACAGCCCACAATCAACCCCTCTCACCCTGGGGCTAAGGCCTTTCCTCTTCTGGAAAACCCTCCTAATGCTTCTTCCCTAGTCATTGGTCTGGGCTGGAGCAGCCTTCCATTCAAAAACATGCCGAACGTCCAGGAATAGCTGCCAAACACAGGGAGTCAAGACTGAAAGACATACCTTTCCTGAAACCGCCCCTGGCAGCCCACAATCAACCCCTCTCACCCTGTGGCTAAGGCCTTTCCTCTTCCGGGGAACCATCCAAATACTACTTGCTAGGCATTGCTCTGGGCTGGAGTAGCCTTCCATTCAAATACATGCCGAACGTCCAGGAATAGCTGCCAAACACAGGGAGTCAAGACTGAAAGACATACCTTTCCTGAAACCGCTCCTGGCAGCCCACAATCAGCCCCTCTCACCCTGGGTCTAAAGCCTTTCCTCTTCCAGGGAACGCTCCTAATACTACTTCCCTAGCCATTGGTCTGGGCTGGAGCAGCCTTCCATTCAAATACATGCCGAACGTCCAGGAATAGCTGCCAAACACAGGGAGTCAAGACTGAAAGACATAGCTTTCCTGAAACCGCCCCTGGCAGCCCACAATCATCCCCTCTCACCCTGGGGTTAAGGCCTTTCCTCTTCCGGGGAACCATCCAAATACTACTTGCGTAAGCATTGCTCTGGGCTGGAGCAGCCTTCCATTCATAAACATGCCGAACGTCCAGGAATAGCTGCCAAACACAGGGAGTCAAGACTGAAAGACATACCTTTCCTGAAAACGCCCCTGGCAGCCCACAATCAACCCCTCTCACCCTGGGGCTAAGGACTTTCCTCTCCCAGGGAAACCTCCTAATGCTTCCTCCCTGGCCATTGGTTAGGGCTGGAGAAGCCTTCCATTCAAGATCATGTCAAACGTCCAGGAATAGCTGCCAAACACAGGGAGTCAAGACTGAAAGACATACCTTTCCTGAAACCGCCCCTGGCTGCCCACAATCAACCCCTCTCACCCTGGGGCTAAGGCCTTTCCTCTCCCAGGGAACCCTCCTAATACTACTTCCCTAGCCATTGGTCTGGGCTGGAGCAGCCTTCCATTCAAGATCATGTCAAACGTCCAGGAATAGCTGCCAAACTCAGGGAGTCAAGACTGAAAGACATAGCTTTCCTTGAACTGCTCCTGACAGCCCACAATCAACCCCTCTCACCCTGGGGCTAAGGCCTTTCCTCTTCCGGGGCACCCTCCTAATACTACTTCCCTAGCCATTGGTCTGGGCTGGAGCAGCCTTCCATTCAATAACATGCCGAACGTCCAGGAATAGCTGCCAAACACAGGGAGTCAAGACTGAAAGACATACCTTTCCTGAAACCGCCCCTGGCAGCCCACAATCAACCCCTCTCACCCTGGGGCTAAGGCCTTTCCTCTTCCGGGGAACCCTCCTAATACTACTTCCCTAGTCATTGGTCTGGGCTGGAGCAGCCTTCCATTGGAAAACATGCCGAACATCCAGGAATAGCTGCCAAACACAGGGAGTCAAGACTGAAAGACTTACCTTTCCTGAAACAGCCTCTGGCCGCCCACAATCAACCCCTCTCACCCTGGGGCTAAGGCCTTTCCTCTTCCGGGGAACCCTCCTAATAATACTTCCCTACCTTTAGTATGGGATGGAGCAGCCTTCCATTCAAAACCATGCCGAACGTCCAGGAATAGCTGCCAAACACAGGGAGTCAAGACTGAAAGACATCCCTTTCCTGAAACCACACCTGGCAGCCCACAATCAACCCCTCTCACCATGGGGCTAAGGCCTTTCCTCTTCTGGGGAACCCTCCTAATACTACTTCCCTAGCCATTGGTCTGGGCTGGAGCAGCCTTCCATTCAAAAACATGCCGAACGTCCAGGAATAGCTGCCAAACACAGGGAGTCAAGACTGAAAGACATACCTTTCCTGAAACCGCCCCTGGCAGCCCACAATCAACCCCTCTCACCCTGGGGCTAAGGCCTTTCCTCTCCCGGGGAACCCTCCTAATACTACTTCCCTAGCCATTGGTCTGGGCTGGAGCAGCCTTCCATTCAAAAACATGCCGAACGTCCAGGAATAGCTGCCAAACACAGGGAGTCAAGACTGAAAGACATACCTTTCCTGAAACCGCCCCTGGCAGCCCACAATCAAACCCTCTCAACCTGGGGCTAAGGCCTTTCCTCTTCCGAGGAACCCTCCTAATACTACTTCCCTAGCCATTGGTCTGGGCTGGAGCAGCCTTCCATTCAAAAACATGCCGAACGTCCAGGAATAGCTGCCAAACACAGGGAGTCAAGACTGAAAGACATACCTTTCCTGAAACCGCCCCTGGCAGCCCACAATCAACCCCTCTCACCCTGGGGCTAAGGCCTTTCCTCTTCCGGGGAACCCTCCTAATACTACTTCCCTAGCCATTGGTCTGGGCTGGAGCAGCCTTCCATTCAAAAACATGCCGAACGTCCAGGAATAGCTGCCAAACACAGGGAGTCAAGACTGAAAGACATAGCTTTCCTGAAACCGCCCCTGGCAGCCCACAATCAACCCCTCTCACCCTGGGGCTAAGGCCTTTCCTCTTCCAGGGAACCCTCCTAATACTACTTCCCTAGCCATTGGTCTGGGCTGGAGCAGCCTTCCATTCAAAAACATGCCGAACGTCCAGGAATAGCTGCCAAACACAGGGAGTCAAGACTGAAAGACATACCTTTCTTGAAACTGCCCCTGGCAGCCCACAATCAACCCCTCTCACCTTGGGGCTAAGGCCTTTCCTCTTCCGGGGAACCCTCCTAATACTACTTCCCTAGCCATTGGTCTGGGCTGGAGCAGCCTTCCATTCAAAAACATGCCGAACGTCCAGGAATAGCTGCCAAACACAGGGAGTCAAGACTGAAGGACATACCTTTCCTGAAACCGCCCCTGGCAGCCCACAATCAACCCCTCTCACCCTGGGGCTAAGGCCTTTCCTCTTCCGGAGAAACCTCCTAATACTACTTCCCTACCATTAGTATGGGCTGGAGAAGCCTTCCATTCAAAAACATGCCGAACGTCCAGGAATAGCTGCCAAACACAGGGAGTCAAGACTGAAAGACATACCTTTCCTGAAACCGCCCCTGGCAGCCCACAATCAACCCATCTCACCCTGGGGCTAAGGCCTTTCCTATTCCTGGGAACCCTCCTAATACTACTTCCCTAGCCATTGGTCTGGGCTGGAGCAGCCTTCCATTCAAAAACATGCCGAACGTCCAGGAATAGCTGCCAAACACAGGGAGTCAAGACTGAAAGACATACCTTTCCTGAAACCGCCCCTGGCAGCCCACAATCAACCCCTCTCACCATGGGGCTAAGGCCTTTCCTCTTCCGGGGAACCCTCCTAATACTACTTCCCTAGTCATTAGTATGGGCTGGAGCAGCCTTCCATTCAAAAACATGCCGAACGTCCAGGAATAGCTGCCAAACACAGGGAGTCAAGACTGAAAGACATAGCTTTCCTGAAACTGCCCCTGGCAGCCCACAATCAACCCCTCTCACCCTGGGGCTAAGGCCTTTCCCCTCTCGGGGAACCCTCCTAATACTACTTCCCTAGCCATTGGTCTGGGCTGGAGCAGCCTTCCATTCAAAAACATGCCGAACGTCCAGGAATAGCTGCCAAACACAGGGAGTCAAGACTGAAAGACATACCTTTCCTGAAACCGCCCCTGGCAGCCCATAATCAAGCCCTCTCACCCTGGGGCTAAGGCATTTCCTCTCCCAGGGAACCCTCCTAATACTACTTCCCTACCCATTACTCTGGGCTGGAGCAGCCTTCCATTTAAAAATCATGCCGAACGTCCAGGAATAGCTGCCAAACACAGGGAGTCAAGACTGAAAGACATACCTTTCCTGAAACTGCCCCTGGCAGCCCACAATCAACCCCTCTCACCCTGGGGCTAAGGCCTTTCCTCTTCCGGGGAACCCTCCTAATACTACTTCCCTAGCCATTGGTCTGGGCTGGAGCAGCCTTCCATTCAAAAACATGCCGAACGTCCAGGAATAGCTGCCAAACACAGGGAGTCAAGACTGAAAGACATACCTTTCCTGAAACTGCTCCTGGCAGCCCACAATCAACCCCTCTCACCCTGGGGCTAAGGCCTTTCCTCTCCCGGGGAACCCTCCTAATACTACTTCCCTAGCCATTGGTCTGGGCTGGAGCAGCCTTCCATTCAAAAACATGCCGAACGTCCAGGAATAGCTGCCAAACACAGGGAGTCAAGACTGAAAGACATACCTTTCCTGAAACCGCCCCTGGCAGCCCACAATCAACCACTCTCACCCTGGGGCTAAGGCATTTCCTCTTCCAGGGAACCCTCCTAATACTACTTCCCTAGCCATTGGTCTGGGCTGGAGCAGCCTTCCATTCAAAAACATGCCGAACGTCCAGGAATAGCTGCCAAACACAGGGAGTCAAGACTGAAAGACATACCTTTCCTGAAACCGCCCCTGGCAGCCCACAATCAACCCCTCTCACCCTGGGGCTAAGGCCTTTCCTCTTCCGGGGAACCCTCCTAATACTACTTCCCTAGCCATTGGTCTGGGCTGGAGCAGCCTTCCATTCAAAAACATGCCGAACGTCCAGGAATAGCTGCCAAACACAGGGAGTCAAGACTGAAAGACATACCTTTCCTGAAACCGCCCCTGGCAGCCCACAATCAACCCCTCTCACCCTGGGGCTAAGGCCTTTCCTCTCCCGGGGAACCCTCCTAATACTTCTTCCCTAGTCATTGGTCTGGGCTGGAGCAGCCTTCCATTCAAAAACATGCCGAACGTCCAGGAATAGCTGCCAAACACAGGGAGTCAAGACTGAAAGACATACCTTTCCTGAAACCGCCCCTGGCAGCCCACAATCAACCCCTCTCACCTTGGGGCTAAGGCCTTTCGTCTTCCGGGGAACCATCCTAATACTACTTGCCTAGGCATTGGTCTGGGCTGGAGCAGCCTTCCATTCAAAAACATGCCGAACGTCCAGGAATAGCTGCCAAACACAGGGAGTCAAGACTGAAAGACATACCTTTCCTGAAACCGCCCCTGGCAGCCCACAATCAACCCCTCTCACCCTGGGGCTAAGGCCTTTCCTCTTCCGGGGAACCCTCCTAATACTACTTCCCTACCATTAGTATGGGCTGGAGCAGCCTTCCATTCAAAAACATGCCGAACGTCCAGGAATAGCTGCCAAACACAGGGAGTCAAGACTGAAAGACATAGCTTTCCTTGAACTGCTCCTGACAGCTCACAATCAACCCCTCTCACCCTGGGGCTAAGGCCTTTCCTCTTCCGGGGAACCCTCCTAATACTACTTGCCTAGCCATTGGTCTGGGCTGGAGCAGCCTTCCATTCAAAAACATGCCGAACGTCCAGGAATAGCTGCCAAACACAGGGAGTCAAGACTGAAAGACATACCTTTCCTGAAACCGCCCCTGGCAGCCCACAATCAACCCCTCTCACCCTGGGGCTAAGGCCTTTCCTCTTCCGGGGAACCCTCCTAATACTACTTCCCTAGCCATTGGTCTGGGCTGGAGCAGCCTTCCATTCAAAAACATGCCGAACGTCCAGGAATAGCTGCCAAACACAGGGAGTCAAGACTGAAAGACATACCTTTCCTGAAACCGCCCCTGGCAGCCCACAATCAACCCCTCTCACCCTGGGGCTAAGGCCTTTCCTCTTCCGGGGAACCCTCCTAATACTACTTCCCTAGCCATTAGTATGGGCTGGAGCAGCCTTCCATTCAAAAACATGCCGAACGTCCAGGAATAGCTGCCAAACACAGGGAGTCAAGACTGAAAGACATACCTTTCCTGAAACCGCCCCTGGCAGCCCACAATCAACCCCTCTCACCCTGGGGCTAAGGCCTTTCCTCTTCCAGGGAACCCTCCTAATACTACTTCCCTAGCCATTGGTATGGGCTGGAGCAGCCTTCCATTCAAAAACATGCCGAACGTCCAGGAATAGCTGCCAAACACAGGGAGTCAAGACTGAAAGACATACCTTTCCTGAAACCGCCCCTGGCAGCCCACAATCAACCCCTCTCACCCTGGGGCTAAGGCCTTTCCTCTTCCGGGGAACCCTCCTAATACTACTTCCCTAGCCATTGGTCTGGGCTGGAGCAGCCTTCCATTCAAAAACATGCCGAACGTCCAGGAATAGCTGCCAAACACAGGGAGTCAAGACTGAAAGACATACCTTTCCTGAAACCGCCCCTGGCAGCCCACAATCAACCCCTCTCACCCTGGGGCTAAGGCCTTTCCTCTCCAGGGGAACCCTCCTAATACTACTTCCCTAGCCATTGGTCTGGGCTGGAGCAGCCTTCCATTCAAAAACATGCCGAACGTCCAGGAATAGCTGCCAAACACAGGGAGTCAAGACTGAAAGACATACCTTTCCTGAAACCGCCCCTGGCAGCCCACAATCAACCCCTCTCACCCTGGGGCTAAGGCCTTTCCTCTTCCAGGGAACCCTCCTAATACTACTTCCCTAGCCATTGGTCTGGGCTGGAGCAGCCTTCCATTCAAAAACATGCCGAACGTCCAGGAATAGCTGCCAAACACAGGGAGTCAAGACTGAAAGACATACCTTTCCTGAAACTGCTCCTGGCAGCCCACAATCAACCCCTCTCACCCTGGGGCTAAGGCCTTTCCTCTTCCGGGGAACCCTCCTAATACTACTTCCCTAGCCATTGGTCTGGGCTGGAGCAGCCTTCCATTCAAAAACATGCCGAACGTCCAGGAATAGCTGCCAAACACAGGGAGTCAAGACTGAAAGACATACCTTTCCTGAAACTGCCCCTGGCAGCCCACAATCAACCCCTCTCACCCTGGGGCTAAGGCCTTTCCTCTTCCGCGGAACCCTCCTAATACTACTTCCCTAGCCATTGGTCTGGGCTGGAGCAGCCTTCCATTCAAAAACATGCCGAACGTCCAGGAATAGCTGCCAAACACAGGGAGTCAAGACTGAAAGACATAGCTTTCCTGAAACCGCCCCTGGCAGCCCACAATCAACCCCTCTCACCCTGGGGCTAAGGCCTTTCCTCTTCCAGGGAACCCTCCTAATACTACTTCCCTAGCCATTGGTCTGGGCTGGAGCAGCCTTCCATTCAAAAACATGCCGAACGTCCAGGAATAGCTGCCAAACACAGGGAGTCAAGACTGAAAGACATACCTTTCCTGAAACCGCCCCTGGCAGCCCACAATCAACCCCTCTCACCCTGGGGCTAAGGCCTTTCCTCTTCCGGGGAACCCTCCTAATACTACTTCCCTAGCCATTAGTCTGGGCTGGAGCAGCCTTCCATTCAAAAACATGCCGAACGTCCAGGAATAGCTGCCAAACACAGGGAGTCAAGACTGAAAGACATACCTTTCCTGAAACCGCCCCTGGCAGCCCACAATCAACCCCTCTCACCCTGGGGCTAAGGCCTTTCCTCTTCCGGGGAACCCTCCTAATACTACTTCCCTAGCCATTGGTCTGGGCTGGAGCAGCCTTCCATTCAAAAACATGCCGAACGTCCAGGAATAGCTGCCAAACACAGGGAGTCAAGACTGAAAGACATACCTTTCCTGAAACCGCCCCTGGCAGCCCACAATCAACCCCTCTCACCCTGGGGCTAAGGCCTTTCCTCTTCCGGGGAACCCTCCTAATACTACTTCCCTAGTCATTGGTCTGGGCTGGAGCAGCCTTCCATTCAAAAACATGCCGAACGTCCAGGAATAGCTGCCAAACACAGG
The DNA here is from genome assembly GCA_027925045.1 of Hypotaenidia okinawae. Taxonomy (NCBI): domain Eukaryota; kingdom Metazoa; phylum Chordata; class Aves; order Gruiformes; family Rallidae; genus Hypotaenidia; species Hypotaenidia okinawae. The sequence goes on along the minus strand of BSDF01000112.1, from coordinate 31,747 downwards.
GAGTCAAGACTGAAAGACATACCTTTCCTGAAACCGCCCCTGGCAGCCCACAATCAACCCCTCTCACCCTGGGGCTAAGGCCTTTCCTCTTCCGGGGAACCCTCCTAATACTACTTCCCTAGCCATTGGTCTGGGCTGGAGCAGCCTTCCATTCAAAAACATGCCGAACGTCCAGGAATAGCTGCCAAACACAGGGAGTCAAGACTGAAAGACATACCTTTCCTGAAACCGCCCCTGGCAGCCCACAATCAACCCCTCTCACCCTGGGGCTAAGGCCTTTCCTCTTCCGGGGAACCCTCCTAATACTACTTCCCTAGCCATTGGTCTGGGCTGGAGCAGCCTTCCATTCAAAAACATGCCGAACGTCCAGGAATAGCTGCCAAACACAGGGAGTCAAGACTGAAAGACATACCTTTCCTGAAACCGCCCCTGGCAGCCCACAATCAACCCCTCTCACCCTGGGGCTAAGGCCTTTCCTCTCCCAGGGAACCCTCCTAATACTACTTCCCTAGCCATTGGTCTGGGCTGGAGCAGCCTTCCATTCAAAAACATGCCGAACGTCCAGGAATAGCTGCCAAACACAGGGAGTCAAGACTGAAAGACATACCTTTCCTGAAACCGCCCCTGGCAGCCCACAATCAACCCCTCTCACCCTGGGGCTAAGGCCTTTCCTCTTCCGGGGAACCCTCCTAATACTACTTCCCTAGCCATTGGTCTGGGCTGGAGCAGCCTTCCATTCAAAAACATGCCGAACGTCCAGGAATAGCTGCCAAACACAGGGAGTCAAGACTGAAAGACATACCTTTCCTGAAACCGCCCCTGGCAGCCCACAATCAACCCCTCTCACCCTGGGGCTAAGGCCTTTCCTCTTCCAGGGAACCCTCCTAATACTACTTCCCTATCCATTAGTCTGGGCTGGAGCAGCCTTCCATTCAAAAACATGCCGAACGTCCAGGAATAGCTGCCAAACACAGGGAGTCAAGACTGAAAGACATACCTTTCCTGAAACCGCCCCTGGCAGCCCACAATCAACCCCTCTCACCCTGGGGCTAAGGCCTTTCCTCTTCCAGGGAACCCTCCTAATACTACTTCCCTAGCCATTGGTCTGGGCTGGAGCAGCCTTCCATTCAAAAACATGCCGAACGTCCAGGAATAGCTGCCAAACACAGGGAGTCAAGACTGAAAGACATACCTTTCCTGAAACCGCCCCTGGCAGCCCACAATCAACCCCTCTCACCCTGGGGCTAAGGCCTTTCCTCTTCCGGGGAACCCTCCTAATACTACTTCCCTAGTCATTGGTCTGGGCTGGAGCAGCCTTCCATTCAAAAACATGCCGAACGTCCAGGAATAGCTGCCAAACACAGGGAGTCAAGACTGAAAGACATACCTTTCCTGAAACCGCCCCTGGCAGCCCACAATCAACCCCTCTCACCCTGGGGCTAAGGCCTTTCCTCTTCCGGGGAACCCTCCTAATACTACTTCCCTAGCCATTGGTCTGGGCTGGAGCAGCCTTCCATTCAAAAACATGCCGAACGTCCAGGAATAGCTGCCAAACACAGGGAGTCAAGACTGAAAGACATACCTTTCCTGAAACCGCCCCTGGCAGCCCACAATCAACCCCTCTCACCCTGGGGCTAAGGCCTTTCCTCTTCCAGGGAACCCTCCTAATACTACTTCCCTAGCCATTAGTCTGGGCTGGAGCAGCCTTCCATTCAAAAACATGCCGAACGTCCAGGAATAGCTGCCAAACACAGGGAGTCAAGACTGAAAGACATAGCTTTCCTTGAAACTGCCCCTGGCAGCCCACAATCAACCCCTCTCACCCTGGGGCTAAGGCCTTTCCTCTTCCAGGGAACCCTCCTAATGCTACTTCCCTAGCCATTGGTCTGGGCTGGAGCAGCCTTCCATTCAAAAACATGCCGAACGTCCAGGAATAGCTGCCAAACACAGGGAGTCAAGACTGAAAGACATACCTTTCCTGAAACCGCCCCTGGCAGCCCACAATCAACCCCTCTCACCCTGGGGCTAAGGCCTTTCCTCTTCCAGGGAACCCTCCTAATACTACTTCCCTAGCCATTGGTCTGGGCTGGAGCAGCCTTCCATTCAAAAACATGCCGAACGTCCAGGAATAGCTGCCAAACACAGGGAGTCAAGACTGAAAGACATACCTTTCCTGAAACCGCCCCTGGCAGCCCACAATCAACCCCTCTCACCCTGGGGCTAAGGCATTTCCTCTCCCAGGGAACCCTCCTAATACTACTTCCCTAGCCATTAGTATGGGCTGGAGCAGCCTTCCATTCAAAAACATGCCGAACGTCCAGGAATAGCTGCCAAACACAGGGAGTCAAGACTGAAAGACATACCTTTCCTGAAACCGCCCCTGGCAGCCCACAATCAACCCCTCTCACCCTGGGGCTAAGGACTTTCCTCTTCCAGGGAACCCTCCTAATACTACTTCCCTAGCCATTGGTCTGGGCTGGAGCAGCCTTCCATTCAAAAACATGCCGAACGTCCAGGAATAGCTGCCAAACACAGGGAGTCAAGACTGAAAGACATACCTTTCCTGAAACCGCCCCTGGCAGCCCACAATCAACCCCTCTCACCCTGGGGCTAAGGCCTTTCCTCTTCCGGGGAACCATCCAAATACTACTTGCCTAGGCATTGGTCTGGGCTGGAGCAGCCTTCCATTCAAAAACATGCCGAACGTCCAGGAATAGCTGCCAAACACAGGGAGTCAAGACTGAAAGACATACCTTTCCTGAAACCGCCCCTGGCAGCCCACAATCAACCCCTCTCACCTTGGGGCTAAGGCCTTTCCTCTTCCGGGGAACCCTCCTAATACTACTTCCCTAGCCATTGCTCTGGGCTGGAGCAGCCTTCCATTCAAAAACATGCCGAACGTCCAGGAATAGCTGCCAAACACAGGGAGTCAAGACTGAAAGACATACCTTTCCTGAAACCGCCCCTGGCAGCCCACAATCAACCCCTCTCACCCTGGGGCTAAGGCCTTTCCTCTTCCAGGGAACCCTCCTAATACTACTTCCCTAGCCATTGGTCTGGGCTGGAGCAGCCTTCCATTCAAAAACATGCCGAACGTCCAGGAATAGCTGCCAAACACAGGGAGTCAAGACTGAAAGACATAGCTTTCCTTGAACTGCTCCTGACAGCCCACAATCAACCCCTCTCACCCTGGGGCTAAGGCCTTTCCTCTTCCGGGGAACCCTCCTAATACTACTTCCCTAGCCATTGGTCTGGGCTGGAGCAGCCTTCCATTCAAAAACATGCCGAACGTCCAGGAATAGCTGCCAAACACAGGAGTCAAGACTGAAAGACATACCTTTCCTGAAACCGCCCCTGGCAGCCCACAATCAACCCCTCTCACCCTGGGGCTAAGGCCTTTCCTCTTCCGGGGAACCCTCCTAATACTACTTCCCTAGCCATTGGTCTGGGCTGGAGCAGCCTTCCATTCAAAAACATGCCGAACGTCCAGGAATAGCTGCCAAACACAGGGAGTCAAGACTGAAAGACATACCTTTCCTGAAACTGCCCCTGGCAGCCCACAATCAACCCCTCTCACCCTGGGGCTAAGGCCTTTCCTCTTCCGGGGAACCCTCCTAATACTACTTCCCTAGCCATTGGTCTGGGCTGGAGCAGCCTTCCATTCAAAAACATGCCGAACGTCCAGGAATAGCTGCCAAACACAGGGAGTCAAGACTGAAAGACATACCTTTCCTGAAACCGCCCCTGGCAGCCCACAATCAACCCCTCTCACCCTGGGGCTAAGGCCTTTCCTCTCCCGGGGAACCCTCCTAATACTACTTCCCTAGCCATTGGTCTGGGCTGGAGCAGCCTTCCATTCAAAAACATGCCGAACGTCCAGGAATAGCTGCCAAACACAGGGAGTCAAGACTGAAAGACATACCTTTCCTGAAACCGCCCCTGGCAGCCCACAATCAACCCCTCTCACCCTGGGGCTAAGGCCTTTCCTCTTCCGGGGAACCCTCCTAATACTACTTCCCTAGCCATTGGTCTGGGCTGGAGCAGCCTTCCATTCAAAAACATGCCGAACGTCCAGGAATAGCTGCCAAACACAGGGAGTCAAGACTGAAAGACATACCTTTCCTGAAACTGCCCCTGGCAGCCCACAATCAACCCCTCTCACCCTGGGGCTAAGGCCTTTCCTCTTCCGGGGAACCCTCCTAATACTACTTCCCTAGCCATTGGTCTGGGCTGGAGCAGCCTTCCATTCAAAAACATGCCGAACGTCCAGGAATAGCTGCCAAACACAGGGAGTCAAGACTGAAAGACATAGCTTTCCTGAAACCGCCCCTGGCAGCCCACAATCAACCCCTCTCACCCTGGGGCTAAGGCCTTTCCTCTTCCGGGGAACCCTCCTAATACTACTTCCCTAGCCATTGGTCTGGGCTGGAGCAGCCTTCCATTCAAAAACATGCCGAACGTCCAGGAATAGCTGCCAAACACAGGGAGTCAAGACTGAAAGACATACCTTTCCTGAAACCGCCCCTGGCAGCCCACAATCAACCCCTCTCACCTTGGGGCTAAGGCCTTTCCTCTTCCGGGGAACCCTCCTAATACTACTTCCCTAGCCATTGGTCTGGGCTGGAGCAGCCTTCCATTCAAAAACATGCCGAACGTCCAGGAATAGCTGCCAAACACAGGGAGTCAAGACTGAAAGACATACCTTTCCTGAAACCGCCCCTGGCAGCCCACAATCAACCCCTCTCACCCTGGGGCTAAGGCCTTTCCTCTTCCGGGGAACCCTCCTAATACTACTTCCCTACCATTAGTATGGGCTGGAGCAGCCTTCCATTCAAAAACATGCCGAACGTCCAGGAATAGCTGCCAAACACAGGGAGTCAAGACTGAAAGACATACCTTCCCTGAAACTGCTCCTGGCAGCCCACAATCAACCCCTCTCACCCTGGGGCTAAGGCCTTTCCTCTTCCGGGGAACCCTCCTAATACTACTTCCCTAGCCATTGGTCTGGGCTGGAGCAGCCTTCCATTCAAAAACATGCCGAACGTCCAGGAATAGCTGCCAAACACAGGGAGTCAAGACTGAAAGACATACCTTTCCTGAAACCGCCCCTGGCAGCCCACAATCAACCCCTCTCACCCTGGGGCTAAGGCCTTTCCTCTCCCGGGGAACCCTCCAAATACTACTTCCCTAGCCATTGGTCTGGGCTGGAGCAGCCTTCCATTCAAAAACATGCCGAACGTCCAGGAATAGCTGCCAAACACAGGGAGTCAAGACTGAAAGACATACCTTTCCTGAAACCGCCCCTGGCAGCCCACAATCAACCCCTCTCACCCTGGGGCTAAGGCCTTTCCTCTTCCGGGGAACCCTCCTAATACTACTTCCCTAGCCATTGGTCTGGGCTGGAGCAGCCTTCCATTCAAAAACATGCCGAACGTCCAGGAATAGCTGCCAAACACAGGGAGTCAAGACTGAAAGACATACCTTTCCTGAAACCGCCCCTGGCAGCCCACAATCAACCCCTCTCACCCTGGGGCTAAGGCCTTTCCTCTTCCGGGGAACCCTCCTAATACTACTTCCCTAGCCATTGCTCTGGGCTGGAGCAGCCTTCCATTCAAAAACATGCCGAACGTCCAGGAATAGCTGCCAAACACAGGGAGTCAAGACTGAAAGACATACCTTTCCGGAAACTGCCCCTGGCAGCCCACAATCAACCCCTCTCACCCTGGGGCTAAGGCCTTTCCTCTTCCGGGGAACCCTCCTAATACTACTTCCCTACCATTAGTATGGGCTGGAGCAGCCTTCCATTCAAAAACATGCCGAACGTCCAGGAATAGCTGCCAAACACAGGGAGTCAAGACTGAAAGACATACCTTTCCTGAAACCGCCCCTGGCAGCCCACAATCAACCCCTCTCACCCTGGGGCTAAGGCCTTTCCTCTTCCGGGGAACCCTCCTAATGCTTCTTCCCTAGCCATTGGTCTGGGCTGGAGCAGCCTTCCATTCAAAAACATGCCGAACGTCCAGGAATAGCTGCCAAACACAGGGAGTCAAGACTGAAAGACATACCTTTCCTGAAACCGCCCCTGGCAGCCCACAATCAACCCCTCTCACCCTGGGGCTAAGGCCTTTCCTCTTCCGGGGAACCCTCCTAATACTACTTCCCTAGCCATTGGTCTGGGCTGGAGCAGCCTTCCATTCAAAAACATGCCGAACGTCCAGGAATAGCTGCCAAACACAGGGAGTCAAGACTGAAAGACATACCTTTCCTGAAACCGCCCCTGGCAGCCCACAATCAACCCCTCTCACCCTGGGGCTAAGGCCTTTCCTCTTCCAGGGAACCCTCCTAATACTACTTCCCTAGCCATTGGTCTGGGCTGGAGCAGCCTTCCATTCAAAAACATGCCGAACGTCCAGGAATAGCTGCCAAACACAGGGAGTCAAGACTGAAAGACATACCTTTCCTGAAACCGCCCCTGGCAGCCCACAATCAACCCCTCTCACCCTGGGGCTAAGGCCTTTCCTCTTCCGGGGAACCCTCCTAATGCTACTTCCCTAGCCATTGGTCTGGGCTGGAGCAGCCTTCCATTCAAAAACATGCCGAACGTCCAGGAATAGCTGCCAAACACAGGGAGTCAAGACTGAAAGACATACCTTTCCTGAAACCGCCCCTGGCAGCCCACAATCAACCCCTCTCACCCTGGGGCTAAGGCCTTTCCTCTTCCGGGGAACCCTCCTAATACTACTTCCCTAGCCATTGGTCTGGGCTGGAGCAGCCTTCCATTCAAAAACATGCCGAACGTCCAGGAATAGCTGCCAAACACAGGGAGTCAAGACTGAAAGACATACCTTTCCTGAAACCGCCCCTGGCAGCCCACAATCAACCCCTCTCACCCTGGGGCTAAGGCCTTTCCTCTTCCGGGGAACCCTCCTAATACTACTTCCCTAGCCATTGGTCTGGGCTGGAGCAGCCTTCCATTCAAAAACATGCCGAACGTCCAGGAATAGCTGCCAAACACAGGGAGTCAAGACTGAAAGACATACCTTTCCTGAAACCGCCCCTGGCAGCCCACAATCAACCCCTCTCACCCTGGGGCTAAGGCCTTTCCTCTTCCGGGGAACCCTCCTAATACTACTTCCCTAGCCATTGGTCTGGGCTGGAGCAGCCTTCCATTCAAAAACATGCCGAACGTCCAGGAATAGCTGCCAAACACAGGGAGTCAAGACTGAAAGACATACCTTTCCTGAAACCGCCCCTGGCAGCCCACAATCAACCCCTCTCACCCTGGGGCTAAGGCCTTTCCTCTTCCGGGGAACCCTCCTAATACTACTTCCCTAGCCATTGGTCTGGGCTGGAGCAGCCTTCCATTCAAAAACATGCCGAACGTCCAGGAATAGCTGCCAAACACAGGGAGTCAAGACTGAAAGACATACCTTTCCTGAAACCGCCCCTGGCAGCCCACAATCAACCCCTCTCACCCTGGGGCTAAGGCCTTTCCTCTTCCGGGGAACCCTCCTAATACTACTTCCCTAGCCATTGGTCTGGGCTGGAGCAGCCTTCCATTCAAAAACATGCCGAACGTCCAGGAATAGCTGCCAAACACAGGGAGTCAAGACTGAAAGACATACCTTTCCTGAAACCGCCCCTGGCAGCCCACAATCAACCCCTCTCACCCTGGGGCTAAGGCCTTTCCTCTTCCGGGGAACCCTCCTAATACTACTTCCCTAGCCATTAGTCTGGGCTGGAGCAGCCTTCCATTCAAAATCATGCCGAACGTCCAGGAATAGCTGCCAAACACAGGGAGTCAAGACTGAAAGACATACCTTTCCTGAAACCGCCCCTGGCAGCCCACAATCAACCCCTCTCACCCTGGGGCTAAGGCCTTTCCTCTTCCGGGGAACCCTCCTAATACTACTTCCCTAGCCATTGGTCTGGGCTGGAGCAGCCTTCCATTCAAAAACATGCCGAACGTCCAGGAATAGCTGCCAAACACAGGGAGTCAAGACTGAAAGACATACCTTTCCTGAAACCGCCCCTGGCAGCCCACAATCAACCCCTCTCACCCTGGGGCTAAGGCCTTTCCTCTCCCAGGGAACCCTCCTAATACTACTTCCCTAGCCATTGGTCTGGGCTGGAGCAGCCTTCCATTCAAAAACATGCCGAACGTCCAGGAATAGCTGCCAAACACAGGGAGTCAAGACTGAAAGACATACCTTTCTTGAAACTGCCCCTGGCAGCCCACAATCAACCCCTCTCACCCTGGGGCTAAGGCCTTTCCTCTTCCAGGGAACCCTCCTAATACTACTTCCCTAGCCATTGGTCTGGGCTGGAGCAGCCTTCCATTCAAAAACATGCCGAACGTCCAGGAATAGCTGCCAAACACAGGGAGTCAAGACTGAAAGACATACCTTTCCTGAAACCGCCCCTGGCAGCCCACAATCAACCCCTCTCACCCTGGGGCTAAGGCCTTTCCTCTTCCGGGGAACCCTCCTAATACTACTTCCCTAGCCATTGGTCTGGGCTGGAGCAGCCTTCCATTCAAAAACATGCCGAACGTCCAGGAATAGCTGCCAAACACAGGGAGTCAAGACTGAAAGACATACCTTTCTTGAAACTGCCCCTGGCAGCCCACAATCAACCCCTCTCACCCTGGGGCTAAGGCCTTTCCTCTCCCAGGGAACCCTCCTAATACTACTTCCCTAGCCATTGGTCTGGGCTGGAGCAGCCTTCCATTCAAAAACATGCCGAACGTCCAGGAATAGCTGCCAAACACAGGGAGTCAAGACTGAAAGACATACCTTTCCTGAAACCGCCCCTGGCAGCCCACAATCAACCCCTCTCACCCTGGGGCTAAGGCCTTTCCTCTCCCGGGGAACCCTCCTAATACTACTTCCCTAGCCATTGGTCTGGGCTGGAGCAGCCTTCCATTCAAAAACATGCCGAACGTCCAGGAATAGCTGCCAAACACAGGGAGTCAAGACTGAAAGACATACCTTTCCTGAAACCGCCCCTGGCAGCCCACAATCTACCCCTCTCACCCTGGGGCTAAGGCCTTTCCTCTCCTTGGGAACCCTCCTAATACTACTTGCCTAGCCATTGGTCTGGGCTGGAGCAGCCTTCCATTCAAAAACATGCCGAACGTCCAGGAATAGCTGCCAAACACAAGGAGTCAAGATTGAAAGACATACCTTTCCTGAAACCGCCCCTGGCAGCCCACAATCAACTCCTCTCATCCTGGGTCTAAGGCATTTCCTCTTCTGGAAAACACTCCTAATACTACTTCGCTACCATTAGTATGGGCTGGAGCAGCCTTCCATTCAAGATCATGCCGAACGTCCAGGAATAGCTGCCAAACACAGGGAGTCAAGACTGAAAGACATACCTTTCCTGAAACCGCCCCTGGCAGCCCACAATCAACCCCTCTCACCCTGGGGCTAAGGCCTTTCCTCTTCCGGGGAACCCTCCTAATGCTTCTTCCCTAGTCATTGGTCTGGGCTGGAGCAGCCTTCCATTCTAAAAACATGCCGAACGTCCAGGAATAGCTGCCAAACACAGGGAGTCAAGACTGAAAGACATACCTTTCCTGAAACCGCCCCTGGCAGCCCACAATCAACCCCTCTCACCCTGAGGCTAAGGCCTTTCCTCTTCCCGGGAACCCTCCTAATACTACTTCCCTAGCCATTGGTCTGGGCTGGAGCAGCCTTCCATTCAAGATCATGTCAAACGTCCAGGAATAGATGCCAAACACAGGGAGTCAAGACTGAAACACATAGCTTACCTTGAACTGCTCTTGACAGCCAACAATCAACCCCTCTCACCTTGGGGCTAAGACCTTTCCTCTTCCAGGGAACCCGCCTAATACTACTTCCCTAGCCATTGGTCTGGGCTGGAGAAGTCGTCCTTTCAAAAACATGCCGAACGTCCAGGAATACCTGACAAACACAGGGAGTCAGGACTGAAAGACATACCTTTCCTTAAACCCACCCTGGCAGCGCACAATCAACCCCTCTCATCCTGGGTCTAAGGCCTTTCCTCTTCTGGAAAACACTCCTAATACTACTTCCCTACCATTGGTCTGGGCTGGAGCAGCCTTCCATTCAAAAACATGCCGAACGTCCAGGAATAGCTGCCAAACACAGGCAGTCAAGACTGAAAGACATACCTTTCCTTGAAACTGCTTCTGACAGCCCACAATCAACCCCTCTCACCCTGGGGCTAAGGCCTTTCCTCTCCCAGGGAACCCTCCTAATACTACTTCCCTAGCCATTGGTCTGGGCTGGAGCAGCCTTCCATTCAAATACATGCCGAACGTCCAGGAATAGCTGCCAAACACAGGGAGTCAAGACTGAAAGACATACCTTTCCTGAAACCGCCCCTGGCAGCCCACAATCAACCCCTCTCACCATGGGGCTAAGGCCTTTCCTCTGCCGGGGAATCCTCCTAATACTACTTCCCTAGCCATTGGTCTGGGCTGGAGCAGCCTTTCATTCAAAAACATGCCGAACGTCCAGGAATAGCTGCCAAACACAGGGAGTCAAGACTGAAAGACATACCTTTCCTGAAACCGCCCCTGGCAGCCCACAATCTACCCCTCTCACCCTGGGGCTAAGGCCTTTCCTCTCCTTGGGAACCCTCCTAATACTACTTGCCTAGCCATTGGTCTGGGCTGGAGCAGCCTTCCATTCAAAAACATGCCGAACGTCCAGGAATAGCTGCCAAACACAGGGAGTCAAGACTGAAAGACATACCTTTCCTGAAACCGCCCCTGGCAGCCCACAATCAACTCCTCTCACCCTGGGTCTAAGGCATTTCCTCTTCTGGAGAACCCTCCTAATACTACTTCCCTAGCCATTAGTCTGGGCTGGAGCAGCCTTCCATTCTAAAAACATGCCGAACGTCCAGGAATAGCTGCCAAAGACAGGGCGTCAAGGCTGAAAGACATACCTTTCCTGAAACCGCCCCTGGCAGCCGACAATCAACCCCTCTCACCCTGGGGCTAAGGCCTTTCCTCTTCCAGGGAACCCTCCTAATACTACTTCACTAGACATTGGTCTGGGCTGGAGAAGTCTTCCATTCAAAAACATGCCGAACGTCCAGGAATAGCTGCCAAACACAGGGAGTCAAGACTGAAAGACATACCTTTCCTGAAACTGCCCCTGGCACCCCACAATCAACCCCTCTCACCCTGGGGCTAAGGCCTTTGCTCTTCCGGGGAACCCTCCTAAGAGTACTTCCCTACCATTGGTCTGGGCTGGAGCAGTCTTCCATTCAAAAACATGCCGAACGTCCAGGAATAGCTGCCAAACACAGGGAGTCAGGACTGAAAGACATACCTTTCCTTAAACCCACCCTGGCAGCGCACAATCAACCCCTCTCATCCTGGGTCTAAGGCCTTTCCTCTTCTGGAAAACACTCCTAATACTACTTCCCTACCATTAGTATGGACTGGAGCAGCCTTCCATTCAAAAACATGCCGAACGTCCAGGAATAGCTGCCAAACACAGGGAGTCAAGACTGAAAGACATACCTTTCCTGAAACCGCCCCTGGCAGCCCACAATCAACCCCTCTCACCCTGGGTCTAAGGCATTTCCTCTTCTGGAAAACACTCCTAATACTACTTCGCTACCATTAGTATGGGCTGGAGCAGCCTTCCATTCAAGATCATGCCGAACGTCCAGGAATAGCTGCCAAACACAGGGAGTCAAGACTGAAAGACATACCTTTCCTGAAACCGCCCCTGGCAGCCCACAATCACCCCTCTCACCATGGGGCTAAGGCCTTTCCTCTGCCGGGGAATCCTCCTAATAGTACTTCCCTAGCCATTGGTCTGGGCTGGAGCTGCCTTCCATTCAAGATCATGCCGAACGTCCAGGAATAGCTGCCAAACACAGGGAGTCAAGACTGAAAGACATACCTTTCCTGAAACCGCCCTTGGCAGCCCACAATCAACCCATCTCACCCTGGGGCTAAGGCCTTTCCTCTTTCGGGGAACCCTCCTAATGCTTCTTCCCTTGTCATTGGTCTGGGCTGGAGCAGCCTTCCATTCTAAAAAATGCCGAACGTCCAGGAATAGCTGCCAAACACAGGGAGTCAAGACTGAAAGCCATACCTTTCCTGAAACCGCCCCTGGCAGCCCACAATCACCCCTCTCACCCTGGGGCTAAGGCCTTTCCTCTCCAGGGGAACCCTCCTAATACTACTTCCGTAGCCATTGGTCTGGGCTGGAGCAGCCTTCCATTCAAAAACATGCCGAACGTCCAGGAATAGCTGCCAAACACAGGGAGTCAAGACTGAAAGACATACCATTCCTGAAACCGCCCCTGGCAGCCCATAATCAAGCCCTCTCACCCTGGGGCTAAGGCATTTCCTCTCCCAGGGAACCCTCGTAATACTACTTCCCTAGCCATGGGTTTGGGCTGGAGCAGCCTTCCATTCAAAAACATGCCGAACATCCAGGAATAGCTGCCAAACACAGGGAGTCAAGACTGAAAGACATAACTTTCCTGAAACCGCCCCTGGCAGCCCACAGTCAACCCCTCTCACCCTGGGGCTAAGGCCTTTCCTCTTCCGGGGAACCATCCAAATACTACTTGCCTAGGCATTGGTCTGGGCTGGAGCAGCCTTCCATTCTAAAACATGCCGAATGTCCAGGAATAGCTGCCAAACACAGGGAGTCAAGACTGAAAGACATACCTTTCCTGAAACCGCCCCTGGCAGCCCACAATCAACTCCTCTCATCCTGGGAGTAAGGCATTTCCTCTTCTGGAAAACACTCCTAATACTACTTCGCTACCATTAGTATGGGCTGGAGCAGCCTTCCATTCAAGATCATGCCGAACGTCCAGGAATAGCTGCCAAACACAGGGAGTCAAGACTGAAAGACATACCTTTCCTGAAACCGCCCCTGGCAGCCCATAATCAACCCCTCTCACCCTGTGGCTAAGGCCTTTCCTCTCCCGGGGAACCATCCAAATACTACTTCCCTAGCCATTGGTCTGGGCTGGAGCAGCCTTCCATTCAAAACATGACGAACGTCCAGGAATAGCTGCCAAACACAGGCAGTCAAGACTGAAGGACATACCTTTCCTGAAACCGCCCCTGGCAGCCCATAATCAACCCCTCTCACCCTGTGGCTAAGGCCTTTCCTCTCCCGGGGAACCCTCCTAATACTACTTCCATAGTCATTGCTCTGGGCTGGAGCAGCCTTCCATTCAAAAACATGCCGAACGTCCAGGAATAGCTGCCAAACACAGGGAGTCAAGACTGAAAGACATACCTTTCCTGAAACCGCCCCTGGCAGCCCACAATCAACCCCTCTCAGCCTGGGGCTAAGGCATTTCCTGTTCCAGGGAACCCTGCTAATGCTCCTTCCCTACCATTAGTATGGGTTGGAGAAGCCTTCCATTCAAAAACATGCCGAACGTCCAGGAATAGCTGCCAAACACAGGGAGTCAAGACTGAAGGACATACCTTTCCTGAAACCGCCCCTGGCAGCCCACAATCAACCCCTCTCACCCTGGGGCTAAGGCCTTTCCTCTTCCAGGGAACCCTCCTAATACTACTTCCCTAACCATTGGTCTGGGCTGGAGCAGCCTTCCATTCAAAAACATGCCGAACGTCCAGGAATAGCTGCCAAACACAGGGAGTCAAGACTGAAGGACATACCTTTCCTGAAACCGCCCCTGGCAGCCCACAATCAACCCCTCCCACCCTGGGGCTAAGGCCTTTCCTCTTCCAGGGAATCCTCTTAACACTACTTCAATAACCATTGGTCTGGGCTGGAGCAGCCTTCCATTCAAAAACATGCCGAACGTCCAGGAATAGCTGCCAAACACAGCGAGTCAAGACTGAAAGACATACCTTTCCTGAAACCGCCCCTGGCAGCCCACAATCAACCCCTCTCACCCTGGGGCTAACGCCTTTCCTCTTCCAGGGAACCCTCCTAATACTACTTCCCTACCATTAGTATGGGTTGGAGCAGCCTTCCATTCAAAAACATGCCAAACGTCCAGGAATAGCTGCCAAACACAGGGAGTCAAGACTGAAACACATACCTTTCCTGAAACCGCCCCTGGCAGCGCACAATCAACCCCTCTCACCCTGGGGCTAAGGCCTTTCCTCTTCCGGGGAACCCTCCTAATGCTTCTGCCCTTGGCATTGGTCTGGGCTGCAGCAGCCTTCCATTCAAAAACATGCCGAACGTCCAGGAATAGCTGCCAAACACAGGGAGTCAAGACTGAAAGACATACCTTTCCTGAAACCGACCCTGGCAGCCCACAATCAACCCCTCTCACCCTGGGTCTAAAGACTTTCCTCTCCCAGGGAACCCTCCTAATACTACTTCCCCAGCCATTGCTCAGGGCAGGAGCAGCCTTCCATTCAAAAACATGCCGAACGTCCAGGAATAGCTGCCAAACACAGGGAGTCAAGACTGAAACACATACCTTTCCTGAAACCGCCCCTGGCAGCGCACAATCAACCCCTCTCACCCTGGGGCTAAGGCCTTTCCTCTTCCGGGGAACCCTCCTAATGCTTCTGCCCTTGGCATTGGTCTGGGCTGCAGCAGCCTTCCATTCAAAAACATGCCGAACGTCCAGGAATAGCTGCCAAACACAGGGAGTCAAGACTGAAAGACATACCTTTCCTGAAACCGACCCTGGCAGCCCACAATCAACCCCTCTCACCCTGGGTCTAAAGACTTTCCTCTCCCAGGGAACCCTCCTAATACTACTTCCCCAGCCATTGCTCAGGGCAGGAGCAGCCTTCCATTCAAAAACATGCCGAACATCCAGGAATAGCTGCCAAACACAGGGAGTCAAGACTGAAAGACATACCTTTCCTGAAACCGCCCCTGGCAGCCCACAATCAAGCCCCCTCACCCTGGGGCTAAGGCCTTTCCTCTTCTGGGGAACCCTCCTAATAGCACTTCCCTAGTCATAGGTCTGGGCTGGAGCAGCCTTCCATTCAAGAACATGTCTAACGTCCAGGAATAGCTGCCAAACACAGGGAGTCAAGACTGAAAGACATACCTTTCCTGAAACCGCCCCTGACAGCCCAAAATCAACCCCTCTCACCCTGGGGCTAAGGCCTTTCCTCTCCCAGGGAACCCTCCTAATACTACTTCCCTAACCATTGGTCTGGAGCAGCCTTCCATTCAAAAACATGCCGAACATCCAGGAATAGCTGCCAAACACAGGGAGTCAAGACTGAAAGACATACCTTTCCTGAAACAGCCCCTGGCAGCCAACAATCAACCCCTCTCAACATGGGGCTAAGGCCTTTCCTGTCCCGGGGAACCCTCCTAATGCTCCTTCTCTACTATTAGTATTGGTTGGAGCAGCCTTCCATTCAAAAACATGCCGAACGTCAAGGAATACCTGCCAAACACAGGGAGTCAAGACTGAAAGACATACCTTTCCTGAAACTGCCCCTGGCAGCCCACAATCAACCCCTCTCACCCTGGGGCTAAGGACTTTCCTCTTCCGGGGAAACCTCCTAATACTACTTCCCTAGTCATTAGTATGGGCTGGAGCAGCCTTCCATTCAAAAACATGCCAAACGTCCAGGAATAGCTGCCAAACACAGGGAGTCAAGACTGAAAGACATAGCTTTCCTGAAACCGTCCCTGGCAGCCCATATCTACCCCTCTCACCCTGGGGCTAAGGCCTTTCCTCTTCTGGGGAACCCTCCTAATGCTACTTCCCTACCATTAATATGGGCTGGAGCAGCCTTCCATTCAAAAACATGCCGAACATCCAGGAATAGCTGCCAAAGACAGGGCGTCAAGGCTGAAAGACATACCTTTTCTGAAACCGCCCCTGGCAGCCCACAGTCAACCCCTCTCACCCTGGGTCTAAACACTTTCCTCTCCCGGGGAACCCACCTAATACTACTTCCCTACCATTAGTATGGGCTGGAGCAGCCTTCCATTCAAAAACATGCCGAACGTCCAGGAATAGCTGCCAAAGACAGGGCGTCAAGGCTGAAAGACATACCTTTCCTGAAACCGCCCCTGACAGCCCAAAATCAACCCCTCCCACCCTGGGGCTAAGTCCTTTCCTCTCCCAGGAAAGCCTCCTAATGCTTCTGCCATAGGCATTGGTCTGGGCTGGAGCAGCCTTCCATTCAAAACCATGCCGAACATCCAGGAATAGCTACAAAACACAGGGAGTCAAGACTGAAAGACATACCTTTCCTGAAACCGCCCCTGACAGCCCACAATCAACCGCTCTCACCCTGGGGCTAAGGCCTTTCCTCTTCCGGGGAACCCTCCTAATGCTTCTGCCCTTGGCATTTATCTGGGCTGGAGCAGCCTTCCATTCAAAAACATGCCGAACGTCCAGGAATAGCTGCCAAACACAGGGAGTCAAGACTGAAAGACATACCTTTCCTGAAACCGCCCCTGGCAGCCCACAATCAACCCCTCTCACCTTGGGGCTAAGGCCTTTCCTCTTCCGGGGAATCCTCCTAATACTACTTCCCGACCATTAGTATGGGCTGGAGCAGCCTTCCATTCAAAAACATGCCGAACGTCCAGGAATAGCTGCCAAACAGAGGGAGTCAAGGCTGAAAGACATACCTTTCCTGAAACAGCCCCTGGCAGCCCAAAATCAACCCCTCCCACCCTGGGGCTAAGGCCTTTCCTCTTCTGGGGAACCCTCCTAATGCTACTTCCCTATGCATTGGTCTGGGCTGGAGCAGCCTTTCATTCAAAACCATGCCGAACATCCAGGAATACCTGCCAAACACAGGGAGTCAAGACTGAAAGACATACCTTTCCTGAAACCGCCCCTGGCAGCCCACAATCAACCCCTCTCACCCTGGGGCTAAGGCCTTTCCCCTTCCGGGGAAACCTGCTAATGCTCCTTCCCTACGATTAGTATGGGTTGGAGCAGCCTTCCATTCAAAAACATGCCGAACGTCCAGGAATAGCTGCCAAACACAGGGAGTCAAGACTGAAAGACATACCTTTCCTGAAACCGCCCCTGGCAGCCCACAATCAACCCCTCTCACCCTGGGGCTAAGGCCTTTCCTCGTCTGGGGAACCCTCCTTATACTACTTCCCTAGCCATTCGTCTGGGCTGGAGCAGCCTTCCGTAAAAAATCATGCCAAACGTCCAGGAATAGCTGCCAAACACAGGGAGTCAAGACTGAAAGACATAGCTTTCCTGAAACCACCCCTGGCATCCCACAATCAACCCGTCTCACCCTGGGGCTAACGCCTTTCTTCTCCCGGGGAACCCTCCTAATACTACTTCCCCAGCCATTGGTCTGGGCTGGAGCAGCCTTCCATTCAAAAACATGCCAAACATCCAGGAATAGCTACAAAACACAGGGAGTCAAGACTGAAAGACATACCTTCCCTGAAACCGCCCCTGGCAGCCCACAATCAACCGCTCTCACCCTGGGGCTAAGGCCTTTCCTCTTCCGGGGAACCCTCCTAATGCTTCTGCCCTTGGCATTGGTCTGGGCTGGAGCAGCCTTCCATTCAAAAACATGCGGAACGTCCAGGAATAGCTGCCAAACACAGGGAGTCAAGACTGAAAGACATACCTTTCCTGAAACTGCTTCTGGCAGCCCACAATCAACCCCTCTCACCCTGGGGCTAAGGCCTTTCCTCTCCCAGGGAACCCTCCTAATGCTACTTTCCTATCATTAGTCTGGGCTGGAGCATCCTTCCATTGAAAAACATGCCGAACGTCCAGGAATAGCTGCCAAACACAGGGCGTCATAGCTGAAAGACATACCTTTCCTGAAACCGCCCCTGGCAGCCCACAATCAACCCCTCTCACCCTGTGGCTAAGGCCTTTCCTTGTCTGGGGAACCCTCCTTATACTACTTCCCTAGCCATTTGTCTGGGCTGGAGCAGCCTTCAATTCAAAAACATGGCGAACGTCCAGGAATAGCTGCCAAACACAGGGAGTCAAGACTGAAAGACATACCTTTCCTTGAACTGCTCCTGACAGATCACAATCAACCCCTCTGACCCTGGGGCTAAGGCCTTTCCTCTTCCGGGGAACCCTCCTAATACTACTTCCCTAGCCTTTGGTCTGGGCTGGAGCAGTCTTCCATTCAAAAACATGCTGAACGTCCAGGAATAGCTGCCAAACACAGGGAGTCAAGACTGAAAGACATACCTTTCCTGAAACCGCCCCTGGCAGCCCACAATCAACCCCTCTCACCCTGAGGCTAAGGCCTTTCCTCTTCCGGGGAAGCCTCCTAATACTACTTCCCTACCATTAGTATGGGATGGAGCAGCCTTCCATTCAAAAACATGCCGAACGTCCAGGAATAGCTGCCAAACACAGGGAGTCAAGACTGAAAGACATACCTTTCCTGAAACCGCCCCTGGCAGCCCACAATCAAGCCCCCTCACCCTGGGGCTAAGGCCTTTCCTCTTCTGGGGAACCCTCCTAATAGCACTTCCCTAGTCATAGGTCTGGGCTGGAGCAGCCTTCCATTCAAGAACATGTCTAACGTCCAGGAATAGCTGCCAAACACAGGGAGTCAAGACTGAAACACATACCTTTCCTGAAACCGCCCCTGGCAGCCCACAATCAACCCCTCTCACCCTGGGGCTAAGGCCTTTCCTCTCCCGGGGAACCCTCCTAATACTACTTCCCTAACCATTGGTCTGGAGCAGCCTTCCATTCAAAAACATGCCGAACATCCAGGAATAGCTGCCAAACACAGGGAGTCAAGACTGAAAGACATACCTTTCCTGAAACAGCCCCTGGCAGCCAACAATCAACCCCTCTCAACATGGGGCTAAGGCCTTTTCCCTTCCGGGGAACCCTCCTAATGCTCCTTCTCCACTATTAGTATTGGTTGGAGCAGCCTTCCATTCAAAAACATGCCGAACGTCAAGGAATACCTGCCAAACACAGGGAGTCAAGACTGAAAGACATACCTTTCCTGAAACTGCCCCTGGCAGCCCACAATGAACCCCCTCTCACCCTGGGGCTAAGGACTTTCCTCTACGGGGGAAACCTCCTAATACTACTTCCCTAGTCATTAGTATGGGCTGGAGCAGCCTTCCATTCAAAAACATGCCAAACGTCCAGGAATAGCTGCCAAACACAGGGAGTCAGTACTGAAAGACATACCTTTCCTGAAACACACCCCTGGCAGCCCACAATCAACCCCTCTCACCCTGGGGCGAAGGCCTTTCCTCTCCCGGGGAACCATCCAAATACTACTTCCCTAGCCATTGGTCTGGGCTGGAGCAGCCTTCCATTCAAAAACATGCCAAACGTCCAGGAATAGCTGCCAAACACAGGGAGTCAGTACTGAAAGACATACCTTTCCTGAAACACACCCCTGGCAGCCCACAATCAACCCCTCTCACCCTGGGGCGAAGGCCTTTCCTCTCCCGGGGAACCATCCAAATACTACTTCCCTAGCCATTGGTCTGGGCTGGAGCAGCCTTCCATTCAAAAACATGCTGAACGTCCAGGGATAGCTGCCAAACACAGGGAGTCAAGACTGAAAGACATACCTTTCCTGAAACCGCCCCTGGCAGCCCACAATCATCCCCTCTCACCCTGGGGCTAAGGCCTTTCCTCTCCCAGGGAACCCTCCTAATACTACTTCCCTAGCCTTTGGTCTGGGCTGGAGCAGTCTTCCATTCAAAAACATGCTGAACGTCCAGGAATAGCTGCCAAACACAGGGAGTCAAGACTGAAAGACATTCCTTTCCTGAAACCGCCCCTGGCAGCCCACAATCACCCCTCTCACCCTGGGGCTAAGGACTTTCCTCTCCCGGGGAACCATCCAAATACTACTTCCCTAGCCTTTGGTCTGGGCTGGAGCAGCCTTCCATTCAAAAACATTGCGAACGTCCAGGAATAGCTGCCAAACACAGGGAGTCAAGACTGAAAGACATACTTTTCCTGAAACCGCCCCTGGCAGCCCACAATCAACCCCTCTCACCCTGGGGCTAAGACCTTTCCTCTTCTGGGGAACCCTACTAATACTACTTCCCCAGCCATTAGTCTGGGCTGGAGCAGCCTTACAGTCAAAGACATGCCGAACGTCCAGTGCAAGCTGCCAAACACAGGGAGTCAAGACTGAAGGACATACCTTTCCTGAAACCGCCCCTGGCAGCCCACAATCAACCCCTCTCACCCTGGGGCTAAGGCCTTTCCTCTTCGGGGGAACCCTCCTAATACTACTTGCCTAGCCATTGGTCTGGGCTGGAGCAGCCTTCCATTCAAGATCATGTCAAACGTCCAGGAATAGCTGCCAAACACAGGGAGTCACGACTGAAAGACATACCTTTCCTGAAACACACCCCTGGCAGCCCACAATCAACCCCTCTCACTCTGGGGCTAAGGGGTTTCCTCTTCCGGGGAACCCTCCTAATACTACTTCCTCACCATTAGTATGGGCTGGAGCAGCCTTCCATTCATAAACATGCCGAACGTCCAGGAATAGCTGCCAAACACAGGGAGTCAGTACTGAAAGACATACCTTTCCTGAAACCGCCCCTGGCAGCCCACAATCAACCCCTCTCACCCTGGGGCTAAGGCCTTTCCTCTCCCGGGGAACCATCCAAATACTACTTCCATAGCCATTAGTATGGGCTGGAGCAGCCTTTCATTCAAAAACATGCCGAAAGTCCAGGAATAGCTGCCAAACACAGGGAGTCAAGACTGAAAGACATACCTTTCCTGAAACCGCCCCTGGCAGCCCACAATCAACCCCTCTCACCCTGGGGCTAAGGCCTTTACACTTCCCGGGTGATGTACAGTTGTAGGAGCAGGTATAGCTTAGAGGTTGTAATTTAGCTTTTTAGCTAGATAGTCGTGTCGAATAGTCTCGGGGTGAAAATAGGTGGGGCGGGGCAGGAAGCCAGACAAGTCTGTTTTTCTCTCCTAGCAGAGGGCCTGTGATAATTTCATGCTAACTCGAAAAATGTGAAAGGCAAGTATTTCAGGACAGAATGGTATCAACCCACGGCTGCTCACAGAGTCGAGGCGCGTCAGGTATCTCGCCAACAAGGAAAACAAAGGGCTGAAATATGTCCATGGGCCCCTCACAAGGACATCAACTAGCACAGACTGATAGAGGCACTGCAAGCTTGCAAGATCCTTGCATTCCAGGCAAGAGGTGAAAATATATCTTGAGGAAGACATATGTCCTTCCTCCTCTCAGAAACCCCTGTCTGCGACCCTCACAAGGATCTGTGCAAGCGCCAAGAACTGATAAGCTAATTAACATGAGAAACCAGAGTAGGCGGGTTCAGGTACTCAATACGTATAGGCGTTGACCGCCAGAATATTCATTGTTTTACTGTATAAATCTAAGATTGGTCTGCTGCTTTGGTATGCACGCTTGTGGAGGAAGGATCCCCCGTGCATCTGCGCGCAATAAACATCCCTACTTTATAACTTTCGAGTTATAGTGTCGCTTTCCGTATGTCATTTGGCAAGCCAGCAAGGAGATCTCTGCTCGTCTGCCCAAGGAGCGGATGCTCCTAGGCACGCTCCGGCGCACTTTCCTTGGAGGAGCCCCAGCTCACAGCTGCTCACCCGGAGAACAGACAACAACCTCCTGAAGCCACGGATAAATGGTATGTTTGAAAAAGGGGACCAAGGGGTCCAAGGGAGCCTGTAAGTCGTACGCGTGGCTGGGGCAGCTGATAAATCGTGCAGAGACGTCTGGCGTACAGCACCATCCCCGTGGGAAGGGTACCATGGTGTGGTGAAGGGGGATTTGCTGACCAATAGGGGTGGCCGCTAGCGATCTTGGGAGTAGATCGAGCAAATCCGGGGTTATCGCTGCATCCCGATCGGGAGCCATAACGGACCTGTCGACTGGTATATGTCTGATATAAGGGACAGGAACGGGTAAGCAAACTCCACGTAATTACGTCTGGGTTTTTTTTCTCTATCTTTTGTGCAGCTGCTCAGCAAACATTCATTGTCACGAAATCATAGAGTTTTACGTGCACGTGTAAAATAGGATCGTTGTCTTGTAGTTCTGTATGTTATAGTGCATCTGTTGTGGAAGTTTGGTGTTCGTGTGTGTGTGCTACGTGAATGAGTGATCGCAAAACTAAATCCATTGTAAAGTAGGCAGGAAAGTTATACAACCCTAAGAACGAACCCCCTAATAGCAGACTCATTTAAAACCAAGTGTTCGGAGTGCCATCTAGCGTTTAACAGCTTCTTGTGCTTCAGCGCCTTGACCGCATCTGCGGCAAAGAGAGATATAGGTAATAACTGGCTCTGACTAAAATCATGGGTAATAATCAAAGTAGAGTCTCGAAAAAGAACCCTCTAGGGTGTGTGCTAGCCCACTGGAAGGAATTGGTAGGATCAGGGGGCACAGAGAATAAGAAAATACTTATTAAGTATTGTAATCAGTGGTGGCCTCTTTACAAGTTAGAGGGTGGGGTTAAATGTCCACGCAACGGAACATTAGATTATAATACTTTATTACAACTAATGTTGTTTCTAAGAAGGGAAGGAAAATGGGATGAAGTAACATATCTGGATGTGTTTTACACCCTCCAAAGTCATCCGGAGTGGCAAAGAGATTGTGGACTAGTCCCACCACAAGATCCTATGGTACTTGCTCTCGAGAGGGAAAGTAGGAAACACCAAGGTAGACTGAAGCGGTGTTGCTCGGCGTGTAGCATAGGGCAAAGGTGCACTAGACCCGACAAAACCCACCAAGTGCCGAACAAGACCAAGATTTAATCCATTTGTTTAAGCCTCCCCCTTGACTACAGGAACAGGATGGGGACTCGGATGAGACCTCCACTTCCTCAGACAACCCTGTGCCCTCACGAACCCAGAAGAAAGCCCCAACGGCCTTACAGGCACCCCTTCGAGAGGCGGTAGGACCTGAAGGTGGAACCATGTTAATTAAGGTACCTTTTTCCACTGCTGATTTAGAGGCTTGGAAGAAGGTAGCCAGGAATATCGGGCTGACCCAGTAGGTGTCGCCAAACACTTTAAATTTATAGTGAAACAACATAATCCTGATTGGGATGATATACAATTATTATTAGAACATATGACCGAAACAGAGAAGCAGCTAATTCTGAAAACTGCAGGAGGTTTGGCTACTGATTACTATGAAAAAAGGGGAGAGGACGTTAAAGATTACTTCCCCCTTCAGAACCCAAAATGGGAGGCTAATAGATCAGCCCATATGGAAAGGCTAAAGGCGTACCAGGACTGGATTTTTAAAGGGATGGAAAGAGCTATCCCCACAACCATAAATTGGTCAGCCTTATATGCAATAAAACAGGGTCCTTCCGAATCCCCATCCGAATTCCTGGATCAACTGAGGGATGTAATGCGCCGCAAAACACCATTAGATCCTGAATCAGAGGTAGGAATACAGCAATTGGTTTCTCTGTTTCTGGGCCAGTCTGCAGGAGACATTAGACGTAAACTCCAAAAATTACGTACCACAGAAAGTCGCAATTTGGAGGTTTTGTTGGAGGAGGCATGGAGAACATTTAGTAACAGAGAAGAAGGTTACAAGCTAGACCAGAAGAGGATACTAGCTATAGTGAGAAATGATCAAAGTCGAAAATTTAAAACTAGATCAACTCAGGGGTTAAGACCTCTGAGTAGAGACCAGTGTGCGATATGCAAGAAAAAAGGACACTGGAGGAATGAGTGCCCTGAACGCACTAACTGACACAACAATCAAGGGAAAACAATAGCCCAGGTTGAAACAGAAAAATGACTAGCCGACTGGGATGAGCCCCTGGTAAAAATAAAACTAGGGGAAGAACAAGAGGAAGTTGAATTTCTAGTAGACACGGGAGCAACTTATTCAGTCTTAAATCAAGCTTTAATCCCCTTGGAAAGTAACTATGTTTCAGTAAAGGGTGCGACTGGCCAGGCTGAGAAGGCCTGCTTTTGCAAACCTTTAAAATACAAATTGGGGAAACAAGTAGGGATCCACAGATTTTTGTATATGCCAAATTCTCCAAGGGCCCTTCTCGGCAGAGATTTATTAGAACAATTAGAAGCCACAATTAAATTTAAACAAGGAGAGGTCACTCTGGAGGTAGATGATCACAAATACATCCAAATAATGATTTTATCCTTAATGGATACTCCTGTAACTGGGGAAATTGATACAAGGATTACCGATCAAGTGTATCCTGGAGTCTGGGCAACTGATGTACCGGGGCGGGCAAAGAGAGCACCACCAATAATAATAAAATTAAAGGAAGGACAGAGTGCAGTAAGAATTAAGCAATACCCATTGAAAAAGGAGGATAGAGAAGGAATTTGCCCAATTATAGAACGGTTCATAGAACTAGGGCTACTAAGAGAATGCGAATCGGAGTTCAATACACCTATCCTCCCAGTTAAGAAACCTGATGGGTCCTATAGAATAGTCCAAGACCTAAGAGCTGTTAACAAAATCGCAGAAGATTTGTACCCAGTTGTAGCTAATCTCTACACCTTACTAACTACACTAGCCCCAGATTTAGCCTGGTTCACAGTGTTAGATTTGAAGGATGCTTTCTTTTGCCTCCCTCTACATGAAGCCAGGCAGAAATTTTTTTGCTTTCGAATGGGAAAATCCCAAAAGTGGTCGAAAGACCCAGCTCACATGGACAGTGTTGCCACAGGGGTTCAAGAACAGCCCCACGCTTTTGGAAACCAGTTATCCAAAGACTTGGAATCATGGGAACCACCATCAGAAGAAGGTAAAGTTCTACAGTACGTAGATGATGATCTCGTTGCGACCAAAACTGAAGAGTCCTGTGTCACCTGGACCGTGAGTCTGTTAAATTTCCTGGGGTTACAGGGGTATCGGGTCTCCAAGAAAAAGGCACAGGTGGTGTTGCAACAGGTCACGTACCTGGGGTATGAGATCAGTGCTGGCCAACGAGTCCTAGGACAGGCTTGGAAAGAGGCCATACGCCAGACCCCCTGACCACAAACTGTAAAGGAACTGAGAACATTCCTAGGCATGACAGGGTGGTGCCGACTCTGGATATGTGACTATGGTTTACTTGCTAAGCCATTATATTCCTTGATAGCAGCCAACCAGAAAGATCTCCAGTGGGATGCTGAGTCAGATAAAGCTTTCCATCAGCTGAAGAAAGCCCTGATGTCAGCACTGGCATTAGGACTTCCTGATATAAGTAAACCATTTCTCCTGTTCTCCCACGAAAAACAGGGGATAGCATTAGGAGTATTAGCACAAGAATTGGGACCATACAGATGAGCAGTTGCATACTTCTCCAAACAATTGGACACCGCTGCAAAAGGGTGGCCCGGTTGCTTGAGAGCAGTAGCAGCTGTCATTCTAAATATCCAAGAAGCCCGAAAATTCACCCGGGGCCAGAAAATAACCGTCCTAGTTTCCCACACAGTATCCACAGTTCTTGAGAGCAAGGGAGGGCATTGGCTCTCCCCACAAAGATTTCTGAAATACCAAGCTATAATGGTTGAACAGGACGATGTTGAGATTGTGACCACAAATATCATTAACCCAGCTTCGTTCCTTGAGGGGAACACTGGGGAACCAGTGAGTCATGATTGTCTGGAAACAATCGAGGCCACGTACTCCAGCCGCACAGATCTTAAAGATGTCCCTATCGAAGGAGCCGAACACTGGTTCACCGACGGAAGCAGCTACATGTTAAATGGAAAGCGACACTCTGGGTATGCTATCACCACCTCTGAAAAGGTAATCGAGTCTGGGCCACTACCAGCTGATGTCTCAGCACAGAAGGCTGAGATCATAGCCCTTACCAGAGCTCTAGAAAAAGCTCAAGGAAAAATTATAAATATTTGGACTGACTCTAAATATGCCTTCGGAGTGGTGCATGCTCACAGGGCGATTTGGAAAGAGAGAGGACTGTTAAACTCTCAAGGAAAAATTATCAAACATGCAGAAGAAATCCTGAAACTCCTGGATGCGGTCCTACTTCCTAAAAGGGTGGCAATTGTGCACATCAGGGCACACCAGAAGGTGAGCACAGAATTGGAAAAAGGGAATGAGCTGGCAGACAGGGAGGCAAAACAGGCAGCCAAAAGAACTGATACAGTAGAGGGCGCGTTAATACCTGATGGACAACTGTCCTTAGAAGGTAAGCCAGAATATACGAAAGAAGACCGTAAGCTTATTGATGATATGGGGGGATCAGATAATGAGGAAGGGTGGGCTATCACTTCCCGTGGGAGATTAGTGATCCCTTCCTAGATGTTATGGTCAGTAGTCTGTGAAGAGCATAGGAAAAGGCACTGGGGGGCAGAGGCCCTATACAAAGACCTTATTAAAAATATAATAGCCCAAAACCTATACACTACAGTCAAGCAAGTAACCCAACAATGTGATCTTTGCCTCCAGACTAACCCTAAGATTGCAAAAGGGCTAAAGTTAGGAAAAAATCAGGAAAGGAAATGGTCCGGGACAGCATTGGCAGATTGACTTCTCAGAATTCCCTAGAAAAGGGGGGTATCGATATTTGTTAGTATTAAGGGATACCTTCTCAGGCTGGCCAGAAGCCTTTCCGTGCAGAACTGTTAAAGCATGGGAGGTAACCAAAATATTGCTTCAAGAGATAATACCCAGGTTTGGAGTTCCTGCAGTAATATCCTCGGATAGGGGACCACATTTTGTGTCCAAAATAGTACAACAGATCAGTCACCATCCAGGAATAGATTGGCAATTACATACTCCATACTGACCACAATCTAGTGGCCAGGTGGAGAAAATGAATCACCTAATCAAACAACAAATTATTAGACTGGGACAGGAAACGGATCTGACTTGGCCCCAGTCATTGCCACTAGCCCTTATCCGAATACGAACCAGACCCAGAGCAAGGGAGGGGCTCAGCCCATTTGAAATTCTGTATGGACGACCCTATGGGATACAGAAGGGGATGTCCTCACAAATAGGAGAAGAAACAATGAATTCCTACATGGTGGCACTAAATAAACAATTGAGGAAAATTGAAAAACATGTAATGGATACTCGTAGTAGGGGTCTAGATGGGCCTGTTCATAATGTACAACCAGGGGACTATGTATATGTTAAGTCTTTTGCAGAGAAAACTCTGGAACCACAGTGGACTGGACCCCACCAAGTCCTTCTCCCTACCTACACGGCAACCAATGTTGAAGGGCAGAACTCTTGGATTCACCACACCCGGATCAAAAAAGCCCCTGGAGCCCCGTGGAAAGTATCTCCAGATAACGAGGGACTGAAACTGAAACTCGTTCGGACAAATGAGAGTGAGAATAAGGGAGGTAATGAGTAAGTGAGTAAACCAACCGACCAACCTCACCCAACCTGTTATCGGTGTGGTCTGTATCCTAGATGTCTAAAGAAAATTAATTTTGACTTCCTTATAATATTAGAAAGACAATCAGAGTAAAAAAGTTACGTGTCTATTGTAGAAGTATAGTTCATGATTCAATCTATCATTATAACCTGCTTCTGAATAGAAATAGCACTTAAATCTCTATGGGATGCTTCTCACAATCCTAATTATAATTCAAAGTTGGGAAAGGATTCTGGGCCAAGAAAATATTGGATGGCCGTGGTCCCAAGCTTATATCAGGTACACTGGGTCCATGGGGAAATACTCAGCTCGAGAAAATTTAAGTCTGTCCACCTTGGTTATGCATGGGAATCAAGTATATATGAGGGAAGAATGGAGCAGAGATACAAGACATTTACCAGCTTCGAGGGAATATAGGGGAAGAAATTGGAATAGGATGCCGATTAATTTTGACCCTCAGCAAGTACGCCGATGACACAAAGCTGGGAGGAGTGGCTGACACGCAGGAACACTGTGCTGCCATCCAGAGAGACCTGGACAGGCTGGAGAGCTGGGCAGTAAGAAACCAGATGAGGTTTAACAAAAGCAAGTGTAAAGTCTTGCACCTGGGAAGGAACAACCGTTTCTATCAGTACAGGCTGGGGGATGACCTGTTGGAGAAGAGCTCAGTGGAGAAGGACCTGAGGGTCCTGGTGGATGACAGGTTGGCCATGAGCCAGCAGTGTGCCTCGGTGGCTAAGAGAGCCAATGGGATCCTGGGGTGCATCCGGAGGAGTGTAGCCAGCAGGTCAAGGGAAGTGATCCTCCCGCTCTACTCTGCCCTGGTCAGGCCCCACCTGGAGTATTGTGTCCAGTTCTGGGCTCCCTGGGATAAAAAGGACAGGGATCTCCTGGAGAGAGTCCAAAGAAGGGCTACGAAGATGATAAAGGGCATGGAGCTTCTCCCCTATGAGGAAAGGCTGAGAAGATTGGGACTGTTCAGCCTTGAGAAGAGAAGACTAAGGGGAGACCTAATTAATGTTTACAGTTATCTTAAGCAGGGGATGCAGGGGGAATCAGCCAGCCCCTTTTCAGTGTCTGTGGAGACAGGACAAGGGGCAATGGCTGCAAGTTGGAGCAGAGGAAGTTCCACACCAACATGCAGAGAAACTTTTCCCCAGTGAGGGTGACAGAGCACTGGAGTAGGCTGCCCAGGGAGGTGGTGGAGTCTCCTTCTCTGGAGATATTCAAGACCCGTCTGGATGCCTATCTCAGTGAAATGACCTAGGGAGCCTGCTTTGGCAGGGGGTTGGACCCGATGATCTCTCGAGGTCCCTTCCAACCCCTACGACTCTATGAATTAATGGCACCACTTATAAAAAGGCATCCCAAATTACAGTATCAATTATTCCTACCACTGAGAGCACCAAATTATGTACCACTGAGGACTGCTGGCATAACTTCACCCTAGAACAGACCTCGAGAGTGACCTGTCTTTGGGCCCGTAATACTATTGGACTCTCATTTAAGTTGGAAATAAAGTTGCTTACAACGAAAAATCCTGCTACAACCAGCACAATGCCTCCCACCCAACCCATGCCAGCAGTTAAACTTGAGCCCCACATTTATAAAATCGGCCCATATGTAATCAAAACCACGGGACAGCAACAAGTATTGTTTAACCCAGAATGGTCACTTAGGAGAGGAGAGTTACAGATGCAAGTCAATGTTTCCGACATACAACCATCCTGTTCTCCCTTCCTATGAACCTCGCATGAGGGATGGACAACATGGTTAAGAAAAAAGGGAAACATTAATAACAACTGATTAATAAGAGACGAGACTGGGGTGTTAGGAACAGGACTGGGAGTATTGAATTCAATAGATTTGGAAGTGATAATGAACAAATTAGCATCTACCACAGCAGATTTATCAAAACTGCAACACCCATTGGAATCCTCATTGCTAGCATTAGGAGCACACCAATGGTTAATTTCAAAGGTACTCCACAGATGGGAAGAAATTAATGTAAAAGATCACCAGCTTATTACAGAAGCCTTGGGTGGATTACAGGATGATGTCGCCCTAGCCATAAGCTGCATCCAAGCCCAACTATGGATACAATCAGTAGCCGCATCCATAATAAGGGAAGGTGAGGAAGGCATATTCCCTACAGAAATCAGGAAAATGGTGTGGGATAGTGCTACAAAGGT
Source organism: Hypotaenidia okinawae (assembly GCA_027925045.1). NCBI lineage: Eukaryota > Metazoa > Chordata > Aves > Gruiformes > Rallidae > Hypotaenidia > Hypotaenidia okinawae. Next base: position 2,277 of record BSDF01000112.1, on the reverse strand, counting down.
GGAAAGGAAACTCCAGTCGTGGTGGAATATGGTCAACTTCACTTATGACCCCGACACACATACTGTCACAGCTTTTGTGTTAACGATACGTGACGCAGCAGCAATTACCATACACCCCATTGTGGCCCTCGGGATTAACCATGGTGGCACTCTGCTGTATCCTTTTGAACATAGAACTTGGGCCAGGAAAATGGGCGATAAGTGGCAAACAGTAGACCTCGGGTCCTGTATTATGAGAGAACAGCAAGGCTTCCTCTGCGAAAGTAATCCCATAATAGCTCAGGATACTTGTTTAGATACCTTTTGATCGGTATGTCAGTTTGAAGCCCGACCAAATGCAGATTTAAAATCAATAGTTATCTATGCAGGAAAGGGATGTGCATGTTTGAGAACAAGGTGCGACACAATAACCATAGATGAAAAAGTAGAAAAAACAAAGAACTACTCAAATTATTGCATTTTAACTTTACTACTATCACAGGTTGTGATTTCAGTTATGCAGCCCCAACAACTACTTACCAAATATTAAGATCTAGTAATACCCTATTAGAGAGAATATCTCCTGTCCCCATAGCAATAGATATAAGGAATATCGAAAATTTATTAAGGCATGAGGATTTACAACGAATACTGGAAGAAATCAGGGACAAAGGACAGGAAACACTAATTACAATCCATCACAATGTAGAAGGGGTTAGGAAAATCTTGAAGAAAGTCGGACAGGATGGGAGTCATAACTGGTGGGACACTCTTTTGGGTTGGTCACCTTCTGCAACAGGAATCCTCAATACCATGATGCACCCCATTGTAATTCTGTTAACAAGTCAGGGGATTTTGTTAATATTGACACTCATGTTGTACCTGTGGGTTTGGAGAATGTATAAAAGGATCACCATTATGTATGATGCCTTATATCATTCAGGAAATCTGGCTAAGTAAAAGAATTTACTTAAGGGAATAGAAAAGGGGGGATTGATGTACAGGTATAGGAGGAGGTATAGCATAGAGCTTGAAATTTAGCAGTTTAGCTAGATAATCATGTAGAATAGTCTCGGGGTGAAAAGAGAGGGGGGAAGCCAGACAAGTCTGTTTTTCTCTCCTAGCAGAGGGCCTGTGATAATTTCATGCTAACTCAAAAAAAGTGAAAGGCAAGAATTCGAGGACAGAATGGTATCAACCCACGGCTGCCCACAGAGCCGAGGCGCGTCGCCTATCTCTTCAACAAAGAAAAACAAAGGGCTGAAATACGTCCATGGGCCCCTCACAAGGACATCAACTAGCACAGACTGATAGAGGCACTGCAAGCTTGCAAGATCCTTGCATTCCAGGCAAGAGGTGAAAATACATCATGAGGAAGACATACGGCCTTCCTCCCAGAGACCCATGTCTGAGACCCTCACAAGGCTCTGCGCAAGCGTCAAGAACTGATATGCTAATTAACATGAGAAACCAGAGTAGGCGGGTTCAGGTACTTAATATGTATAGGCGTTGACAGAATATTCATTGTTTTACTGTATAAATGTAAGATGGGTCTGCTACTTCGGGGTGCACGCTTGTGGAGGAAGGATCCCCCGTGCATCTGCGCGCAATAAACATCCCTACTTTATAACTTTCAAGTTATAGAGTCGATTTCTGTACATCAGGGGAACCCTCCTAATACTACTTCCCTAGCCATTGGTCTGGGCTGGAGCAGCCTTCCTTTCAAAAACATGCCAAACGTCGAGCAATAGCTGCCAAACACAGGGAGTCAAGACTGAAAGACATACCTTTCCTGAAACCGCCCCTGGCAGCCCACAATCAACCCCTCTCACCTTGGGGCTAAGGCCTTTCCTCTCCCGGGGAACCCTCCTAATACTACTTCCCTACCATGAATATTGGCTGGAGCAGCCTTCCATTCAAAATCATGCCGAACGTCCAGGAATAGCTGCCAAACACAGGGAGTCAAGGCTGAAAGACATAGCTTTCCTTGAACTGCTCCTGACAGCTCACAATCAACCCCTCTCAGCCTGGGGCTAAGGCCTTTGCTCTTCCGGGGAACCCTCCTAATACTACTTCCCTAGCCATTGGTCTGGGCTGGAGAAGCCTTCCATTCAAAAACATGCCGAACGTCCAGGAATAGCTGCCAAACACAGGGAGTCAAGACTGAAAGACATACCTTTCCTTGAACTGCTCCTGACAGCCCACAATCAACCCCTCTCACCCTGGTGCTAAGGACTTTCCTCTCCCGGGGAACCCTCCTAATACTACTTCCCTACCATGAAAATTGGATGGAGCAGC
>BSDF01000111.1:0-62124 GCA_027925045.1 Hypotaenidia okinawae | reverse complement strand
CTCATCATCACCGCAACAGCTTGTCACCACCGCCTCCACACCCCCATGTACTGTGTCCTCGTCAACCTCTCCTTCATAGACCTGGGCTCCATCTCCACCACTGTCCCCAAAGCCATGGCCAATTCTTTCTGGGACACCAGGGCCATCTCTTACTTGGCATGTGCTGCACAGGTCTTTGTGTTTCTCTTCCTGGTTGCATCTGAATTTTACCTTCTCACTGTCATGTCCTACGACCGCTACGTTGCCATCTGCCACCCCCTGCACTACGGGACCCTCCTGGGCAGCAGAGCTTGTGTCCACATGGCAGCAGCTGCCTGGGCCAGTGGGTTTCTCACTGCTGTGCTGCACACAGCCAGTACATTGTCACTGCCCCTCTGCCATGGCAATGCTGTTGACCAGTTCTTCTGTGAAATCCCCCAGATCCTCAAGCTCTCCTGCTCACTCTCTTACCTCAGGGAGGTTGGACTTCTTGTGGTCAGTGTCTGTTTAGGTTTTGGGTGTTTTGTGTTCCTTGTGGTGTCCTATGTGCAGATCTTCAGGGCTGTCCCTCTGAGCAGGGACAGCACAAAGCCTTTTCCACCTGCCTCCCTCACCTGGCTGTGGTCTCCCTGTTTCTCAGCACTGCCATGTTTTCCTACTTGAAGCCCCCCTCCATCTCCTCCCCATCCCTGGACCTGGTGATGGCGGTACTGTACTCAGTGGTACCTCCAGTAATGAACCCCCTCATCTACAGCATGAGGAACAAGGAGCTCAAGGATGCCATGTGGAAACTAACCACTGGATGTTTCTAAGCAGCAATCAACTGCCCATCTTCTTCATATCACTGACCATGTAACTCCTGGTAGGACCAGCCTGTCTTTAGGAAGTGGTAAAAACCTGTTCTACATTCATAAAATTCCTAATTCAGTATCTGCCTCTCTTGTGTGACCCAGAGTCTGTGCCATGATGAGCTGTGTTCTATGTGTTGTCAAACATAATACAGGACCCAGAAGTGACCCGATTCCATCTTTGAGCACTTCTCTGGAGCTGCAAGGGCAGTGCCTGTGTGCAGAGCTGGAAGGGAATAGAGTCCCAGCACAGCAATGTTGCCGTGCTCTGGTTAGAGAAAACACCAGTGAACACCCAAAGTGTGTTGGCAGTGAGTGCATGGTAGGTGCACATGGCAATGTCTTCTCACAGCTGGGCTTCCTGAGAGAAACATCTTCTGGCACAGACCAGGGTGAAGTCCTCCACCTTCTCGAGTCTCAACTATTACCTCCTGAGGAATGACCTTGAAGAGGAAAATTTTAGTTATAGCCTGTCAGCCTTTCGAGTCTCAGACATCACTTGTTAGGAATGCTCATACATTGTTAGTTTTTACTCCACTTGAAGAGAGAAATTGTAACTATATGCTAGTTTCCTTCACCCACCTTTCCACTTACACAAATGACACATATTTGCCTTTATGAGTGTGTGTGACATATATCACCAGGCCAGGATACTATTTTTGGTAGTTGGGTTTTTTTTCTCTTATGTCTCATTTATATCTCTATATATCTACCTATATACATGTATTTAAAATAACGTCTAGTAAGTGTGTGAATCTGTATTTAATTAGCTGTTTACTCAAAATAAATATTTTGAGTATATATACCATTTATTTTTACTAAATCACTTGTAAATCTATAAATTTGTCAACCATTAAGTGCTGCTAAGGTTTAACCTTTTATTTACCTTAAACTATTAATAAATTATGATTGGACTGATATGTGACTGTGTGAAAGAGGAGAGGTTCAGCCAGGACAAAAGGAGAACTTTTTTCCTCATGAGCTCAGCCAAGAGGTGGAACAGGTCACCCAGAGGTTGTGCATTCTCTGTCCTTGGGGGTTTTCCAACTTGAACTGAATCAAGCCTTGAACTCCTTGGTCTGGCCCTGTTTCTAACAGGTTGGATGGCAGAGTTCCTGAGGTCCCTTCCACCTCAGATCTCTTGTGACCCTTTGAGGATATGAACCCTATTTATAACTGGACATAAGTAGGTGTTTATGGAGCATGAATTCTCCTCTGCTGCAGGTGACCATCCAAAAAATCCTCATTTCAACTACTGAAGAGGGGTTGACACTTCAGTGGGACTTACTCTGTGAAAAAACTGAGGAGTCTTTGGCTAGACATATGCTGGGGGCATGGAGTTCTGTGCAAGACACCAAATGATCTTGTTTTAATGCCTGTGGGCTTCTCAGGTGTCGTTGAATGTTCAGCAAAGAAAGGTGTCTACACACCCTTCAGCTCTTTTTTCAGACTTTGGGGTAGGGATTTGGTTTTTTTAAAAAAGGAAAGTGCTTTTCAGAGCTTGCAATTAATACAAGACACAAACATCATCCTCTACAGGGACACAGAGACCTGGTGCCAGTGTAGATGCCCTGAGAAGCCCTGCCAAGCCCACATATGCAGCTTGCAAGGGGCTCTGGTCTCCCACAGGTCCTCTGGCATACATGCCAATCCCAGGTAAGCACCTGTGCTTACTGGAAACCTGGGGTTTGTCCTTGTATGACTCTGGCTGCTGCAAGGGCAATGCACGCCCAAGAGCCCGTGGGCTTGAGGGGCAGCAGCTCTGCTGAAGCTGGCAAAGGAGAGCAGCAGGAGCTGCTCAGGGGAAGGGCTCTGTGCAGAAGAAGCCCACACCCCCCTCCCCAGCCTTTGTGGCAGCAGCTCCCTCTCCCTGCCTGCTCCTGGCTCTGCTGCTCGGAGCTGCTCCTGGCAGGAGCCCTCTCCCTGTGCCCAGCACTGCTCCCTGGCAGGGCTCACAAAGCCCATCCCTCTGCGTGCTGGGTGCTCACCTCTTCCTGCAAACACCTCCCTGGGCCAGAGCACTACCCAGGAGCATCTCTGCCTGGGCAGGAGCTGTGGAACACATCTCACAAAGCTTGATGTGGCTGCAAAGGAGAAAGTGTTGCTGAGCTGGCTGTAGGCAGTGAGGTACAGTCCTTCGAGGTGCTTCTCCCAGCATCACTCATCTCTCCGTGTCAGAGACAGGGAGTCTCACAGGGTTCTCCTCAGCAGAAACTAGAATTTCAATCTTCAGTGCTAAACCCAGACCACCAGAAAAAGAGTCAGGAAAGGTCCTTTTCTTTCCAGGTGCCACTATCTGTATGTGCTTCTTGGGAAGCATCCCTTCAAGTGTCCTGAGGTGGAGCTGAAGCTGTGAGAAGCACTGACCTATGGAGCAACCTCTCTAAAGCTGAAGGACCTTGCCATGCCCAGCCCTGTCCTGCTGGGGGTTGTTCCTTCCACCCGCAGCTTCTGCCCACAGCCCAGTGGGGAGCTCCCTGGGAAGTTGAGTGCTGACCCTAGCAGGTGGCAGAGTCTTTGCCCCAGCATAGAGCACCCTGGGGTGCAGGGACTGTGCTCAGAAGGACAGCCCTGGGGACCCCTGGCTGCACCCCTGTTTTCACAGCCCTGCATCCGTCCCTGAGCAAAGGCAACTGTCTTGCCTGGTCCCTCAGGTGATGCAGCAGGGAAGCCCTGCTCTGGAGCATGTCCTTGTCCTCCTCACCAGAATAGCCAGGAGTGCCAACCTGACGTGTCCTCCCAGCCATGCTCTGTGCCAGGTCTAGGAGACATGTTCAGGAACTCATCTGCATTGCCCTGTAGCCAGAGACTTACCGTGTCAAGGGCTGTGAAAATTCTTCCCTCTGCTGAGCTCTCAGCCATCCTCTCACCCCACACTGCCTTTACCCTCTTTTTCACTTCTTTTGCTCCCTTTGGTGCCTTCAGGCAGTACTGTTACCCTGCTGCACTTTGCAGAGTAGCTTCTCCTGGGCAGAGCTGTCTCTCTGCAGCGCTGCCTGGTTGTCATGAGCTCCCTCCCTCCCAGGAGCCTGGCCCAGCACAGCAGCAGCAGAGGAGCAGCCCAAGGCAGCACTTTCTCAGCCCTCTCTGGGCTCCCTCAAAGATGTCCCTGGGGAAGCAACAGTGACAAAGGCTGAAGTATTCACTGATGGTCCCTCCCTCAGCTGGGAGACACACTTCTTTCCCAAAGGGTCATTTCCCCTGCGAAAGACCAAGTCAGGTCACAGAATCACCTCTTCTTGTCCTACTTTGAGATAGGACACCCAGGCAGTGGACCATGCCCCAACTAGAGGTGATTTGGGGCCTCCAACGGGGTCCAAGACATGTGTAGGTAAGTATAAATTCTGCTGGAAGAATCCCAAAGATGTCTTTGGAACGTGTGTGACAGCTTCCCTGGTATTGTACCCTCAGAATAGCTCGTGCTGTCACAGCCTACTTGCTGGTGATGCAAGTCCTTGATGCTGTGTGATCACCCTTCAGTCTCTAATCAGCACTGGTTTTATTCCACATCAAAACCATAGAACCATACAGACTGCTGCAATTCAAATTCATCCCACCCAAAACCTGTATAATGGGGTGGTTCTGCCCCCTGATTTAGAGAATGAAGAGATTAAAAGATGCCTTCTTGTTGGAATTCTTCTTGAGGTCTCTTTTGGTCAAATCCCAGAGTTTCTCAAGGTCTGTTTGAAGTGAAGCTCCATTGTGTCAGTGGTTTATGTATGAGTGCCGATGGCTCACCTGCCTTGTGGTGCCTCTAACAGGATCACAGCAAGAGGTGTTAAAGATCATGACAGACATGATCTTTAGTTCTTCCTCCCCCCACCCCCCGCCATAGAAAAGGGGGGAGGGACATAAAAGGAGGTACTGTTTAAATTAGTTACAGTGTGATAGCTCTCTAACATGTGTGGTTATCTCTGCCCTTGTGTAATTCCTAGACACCCTGACTTCCATCACATCCCATCACAGCATTTCCCACAGTTTACTTCCCATTCTGCACCCCCCACCGCCACCACCTTACTTTAGACTTGCTGCTTCTTTATCTCACTAGGTTTTTTCTGCCTTTGGTATAAGAAATGATAAACATGGGCTGCTACCACTTTTTGATGCCATTTGCTTTCCTTTCTAAACCCTGTTCTGAGTGTGAGAACCAGTTTGAGCTGTCCTGATAGCTCAGTCCTGCCCGATCCTATGTCCCCTCTGTCCTTAGGCAGCTGATGATCATGACACTAACAAGAAGCTGCTGTGTATTTCCTGCACCAGTCAAATGATTGTTCCGGCTTGTCAACAGTGGTTTTGTCTTGAGGGATGGGACAGTGTGTTTTATATCCATTGCTTTTATGTCAGAGCCATAGGTTTCTTACGAGTGATATCAAACAATGGAACACACGCATGCATTTGTTACTGAATGCCAACACATGTTGGCATTCACTATGAAACACATGGCATCCACTATGAAAACCATTCTCCTGTTTCCCAGGGATCTTTCCCAATCTCCCCCCGTTTTCACCCGGTGCCGTGTTCTGTGGGGTGGTGTATTGAAAGGCACGGACTCCGATGGTGGTGGATCGAAGACAACTTTAATAACAACCCAGCAAGCTTGGATCCCCTCCGGATGGCTGAGGCAGCAGCCTGCAGCACTTTTCATGAACACAGGAGCCACAAGGTTCCTGTACAAAGGGTTGCACCACCCAGGGGGACTCCAGCAGTGCAGGAGCCTGTCTGTCTGCACCTTCCCTCCCCTCCCCGCCAGACAGCACCCAGAGCTACACGTCTACCAGAGCCTCTGCCTGGGCTTTGCTGCTGCTGCTGCTCTGGGTTTCACAAAGCTCCCCTCCCAGCAGCACAAGATGTCTCCTTTCCCGGGCGGCTCTTCCATTTCCCAGAGGAGGGGGGCGGCCCTGCCCCGACAGCCTCCCCCCACCCCCGGCAGCCCCTCTCCCTGCAGCCCCACTCCCCCGCCCAGCCGGGGCTTTTGGTATCTTCCAGAGCCTGGGCCTCCAGTCCCTGCCGCAGCCATCTTGGCCTCCTCTGGAGTTGCCTCCCCCAGGCCTTCAGGCCCTCGTTCCCCGGTAAGTGCACCTGTCTTTTCCAACCCCTTTTGTTTGTGCTGGTCAATTCTTGTGCAAATTTGGCAGTGTGCTGTCTGTCTTGATGGTCTGAGCAAAGTATTTCCCAGCTTCTACCTGATGTTCAGGTTTTTTCCCTTCACTGTAGCTCTGAGCTGGATTCTGACAGAGCAGCAGACATTTTCTTTACAGCCTGTTTATCCCTTTATTAAGATTTGAGAGTGTTACAGCGATGCCCTGTGTTTTGGAGAAAAAGCATAGGAAATATCTTTTTCACTTTTACTTTATTTTGTGGTGCTTTTAGATGTGATGATACAGCATTGATTAGTGCTTGTTGTAGTAGCAATTGTCTCCTGTGCAGTAGTTCAGACAGAGCCTCTCTTAGCCCTCCTGCCTTATGCCAGCTAATTAGTTGGCAGCAAAATGTGCTTGGAACTTGCTGTTTTGTCCTCCCACTAAACACCGTCCATCTTCCCTGTGGTTCTGTGAGGGCTCAGGCTGTATTCCTGGGATCGTGGCCATTCCGCATGTTTGCCCGGCAGCCCTGTTTCACAGGAAAAGGAGAAAATGCAGGCAAGGGCAGCTGTATACCCTTATTTTTTGGGTAGGATAATATTTTTAATTAAGGCGGTTAATTAAAGCGAAAGAGGGATTTATAATTAATAAGTGATGATTTTATAATTGGTAAATAATATAATTGATCAGGCCATTTTTAAATGAAAACAGAAAACAGCTGGTCTTGGTTAGTTAGCTAGAAACTTCCCATAAGCTATGGCTACGTGGGAGATACTGCCCCATACATTTCAATTCAGTGGTGAAACTAATACTTCCACTTTTAGATCCCAACAACAGAAACCATTTCTCCTCTCTCAGGAGGTTGTAAAGGAGAAAACACATGAACGAAAGATTATTGGAATTGCTTGTTGCATGCTGTATAACCAAATATTCAAGATTGCCCATTGATTTTCAGTCTTTCTCTAGTCTTGCTTGTAGTGTTTTGGTTGCCTGCTAATGTTATTTTTTTTGTATCTGTGTTGTGTTTGTATTTTGTGTTTATGCGGTGAGCTTCTGCCTCGGGGATTCATAGCGCTGTTAAAGGATGCGGTTAGTCCAGCACATGTGTCGCTGCAGCTCTGTGAAATTCATTCAGATGCAGCTTCTGCATTGAAAAGCAGTTTCATTGACTGGTGGATTTGACTTTTGGAATTGCAGCAGGTACTTTGCATCTGCTCACTGACAGTGCTTTTATTTGGATGCAATTTTGCTTTACCCACTGTTGCCTCTGTTTTCACTGGTCCTCCAAAGATGCAGTTTGAATAGATAAATGCTGATCCGGGAGTGGGAACTCATTTGAACCCACTCCCACATTTGGATGATATGGACATACTATTACTGTTAAGCATGGGGGGAAGAGGTTTGTTGGCAAGGAGGGATGCAAGGGAGCTGGGGTTTTGCTGTGCTCACTTGAGATCTGCAGGCGCCCTTTGTTTCTCATGAATCGTGCTTCCACTTCCATGTCCTTCCCCCTCTTTGCAAAAACCAGGTGTGGAGGGGTGTGTGTGGGGTGTGTGTGTGTTTCTTGAATTTTCAAGAAATGTCATTCCTGTCATATTCTTCTGTCTTGAAGCACACACAGAATGTGACCTCACTGAAGCGAAAAGGGAAAACTTTTGGAGCTGATAGCCTGTGATGTCAGGGAAAGAAAAAAGACAGGAAATGGTTTTCTTGGTTTCTGCAGAAAGCGTCCTTTTGGCAGATGAAAGCTCAGATGGTTCCAACCTTTGTCTCTTGGCAGCCTTACAGGTTCTTCAACCAGTATTTATTACTAAGATTACCAAGCAAGTCCTGGGTTTGTGCAGATAGAGATTTATCTGGTCTCCCTGCTGTTTGCTGTTAGCAGCGTCTGAGAGATAAGGAAGGGCCTTGCTACGTTCTGGCTAACGAGGATTTTCAAGATCACCTCCTAATTGGGTTAATGCAACCTGGAGAGCAAAAATGGGTCTACACATCTGTGAAAAAGTTCTCCTTGGTTACTGCCCATTTTCTACCACTGCCAGTTAATAAATGTCTGTTCTGCAATCTCAGTAATGCTGCAATAGCCTTGAAAGTGTCTGTCCTGGAATGGGCGAGGGGCAGGTGCACCTGTTAAAATCCTGTGAATTGAGCACATTTTCCTTTCATACTTTTGTCAACAACTGAAGGAGGTTGAAGTTCAGCTGCAGGGTAGGAATTTAGGGTACTGGTCAAGATCCCAAAATGACTACCGAAGTACTTAAAGTTGCTTTATTCTTTCAAGCTGGCACTAGGCTAAGAGGAAAATGAAGGCAATTTGAAGCCTGCAACAATAAAGCTGCAGCCTACCAAGTAGGAAGTGAGGAACAAAGGGAATAGAATGTGATCTAGACTAGACTGACATGGAAGCTGGTGCAGAGAACTCCACAGTGATATCATGTTTTTAGATTTCTTTCTCACTACTTAAAATCATTTCATTTGACCTCAGGTACAATTCCCCTGTTCAAAGTCTTCCTCCTTCCACATGCATTCTTCCTCATATTCCTCCTGCTGTCATCCTCCGTCTCCTCCTCCTCCGCCTCCATGTCCTCCACATCCTCCATCTCCTCTTCCTCCTCCTCCTCCTCCTCCTCGTCTGCCTCCTTCTTCGCTGCCTCATCCTCCTCCACTTCCTCCTCCTATATCTCCTCGGCCTCCTCCTCCTCCGCCTCCACTGCACATTCCTTCTCCTATTTCTCCTCGTATACTTCATTCTCCTCATATTCATTCTTGCATTCTGCCACCACCTTGTATAGCTTCTTGTGTTTCTTTTTGTATTCCACTTTATATTCCGAATCAAGGTTTTCTCATACCCCTTCCTGTATTCCATCTAGGAATCTTCTTCCTCCTCGTCCCCCTGTTCCTTTTTCACATTGTCGTCCTCGTCTTCTTCTTTCTACCTGCATTCTTCCTCATATTCCCCCTCATATCATACTCTGCTGACACCTCATCCGCATCCTCCTCCGCCTCCGTGTCTTCCTCAGCCTCCGCCTCCTCCACCTCCTCCTCCTCCTCCTCATTCAACTCCGCCTCCGCATCATTCGCCTCTGTGTCTTCCACCTCCCTGTCCTCCTCCTCCGCCACCTCGTCCTCTTCGTCTTCCGCCTCCTCCGCCTCCTGCTCCTGCGCCTCCTCCTCCACCTTTCTTCTTTGAGCTCCTATGCACATTCCTTATCCTATTTCTCGTTCCATACATGATTCTCCTCCGCATATTAATTCCATTTTGTATTCCACATCGTATTCCACGTCGTATTCCACATCGTATTCCACTTTGCATTCCACATCGTATTCCATATCGTATTCCACATGGTATTCCACATAGTATTCCACATGGTATTCCACATGGTATTCCACTTTGTATTCCACATTGTATTACACGTTATTTTCCACATCGTATTCCACTTTGTATTCCACGTCGTATTCCACATCGTATTCCACATCGTATTCCACATTGTATTCCACTTTGTATTGCACATCGTATTCCACTTTGTATTCCACATCGTATTCCAATTTGTATTCAACTTTGTATTCCACATCGTATTCCAAATCGTATTCCACATCGTATTCCACTTTGTATTCCACATCGTATTCCAATATGTATTCCACTTTGTATTCCACATCGTATTCCAATTTGTATTCCACATCGTATTCCACATCGTATTCCACATTGTATTCCAATTTGTATTCCACATCGTATTCTAAATTGTATTCCACATTGTATTCCACCTTGTATTCCACATCCTATTCCAATTTGTATTCCACTTTGTATTCCACATCGTATTCTAAATTGTATTCCACATTGTATTGCACTTTGTATTCCACATCGTATTCCACTTTCTATTCCACATTGTATTCCACATCGTATTCCACATTGTAGTCCACATCGTATTCCACTTTGCATTCCATATCGTATTCCACATTGTATTCCACATCGTATTCCACATCGTATTCCACACTGTATTCCACATCGTATTCCAATTTGTATTCCACTTTGTATAACACTTAGTATTCCACTTTGTATTCCACATCGTGTTCCAATTTGTATTCCACTTTGTATTCCAAATCGTATTCCTCATTGTATTCCACTTTGTATTCCACTTTGTATTCCACTTTGTATTCCACATCGTATTCCACACTGTATTCCACATCGTATTCCACTTTGTATTCCACATCGTATTCCAATTTGTATTCCACTTTGTATTCCACATCGTATTCCACACTGTATTCCACATCGTATTCCACTTTGTATTCCACATCGTATTCCACACTGTATTCCACATCGTATTCCACTTTGTATTCCACATCGTATTCCACTTAGTATTCCAAATCATCAGTTTTCCAAATCGTATTCCACTTTGTATTCCACATCGTATTCCACATTATATTCCACATCGTATTCCACACTGTATTCCACATCGTATTCCACATTGTATTCCAATTTGTATTCCAATTTGTATTCCACTTAGTATTCTAAATCGTATTCCACTTTGTCTTCAACATTGTATTCCACATTGTATTTCACATTGTATTCCACATTGTATTCCAATTTGTATTCCACATCATATTCCAATTTGTATTCCACTTTGTCTTCCACATTGTATTCCACATTGTATTCCACTTCGTATTCCACATCGTATTCCACATTGTAGTCCACATTGTATTCCACTTTGTATTCCATATCGTATTCCACATTGTATTCCACATTGTATTCCAATTTGTATTCGACATCGTATTCCAATTTGTATTCCACTTTGTATAACACTTAATATTCCATATTGTATTCCACATCGTATTCCACACTGTATTCCACATCGTATTCCACTTAGTATTCCAAATCATATTCCAAATCGTATTCCAAATCGTATTCCTCATTGTATTCCACTTTGTATTCCACTTTGTATTCCACATCGTATTCCACACTGTATTCCACATCGTATTCCACTTTGTATTCCGCATCGTATTCCACGTCGTATTCCACATCGTATTCCACTTTGTATTCTACATCCTATTCCACGTCGTATTCCACTTTGTATTCCACATCGTATTCCAATTTGTATTCCACTTTGTATTCCAAATCGTATTCCAAATCGTATTCCACTTTGTATTCCACATCGTATTCCAATTTGTATTCCACTTTGTATTCCAAATCGTATTCCAAATCGTATTCCACTTTGTATTCCACATCGTATTCCACTTTGTATTCCACATCGTATTCCGCTTTGTACTCCACATTGTATTCATATTTGTATTCCAATTTGTATTCCAATTTGTATTCCACTTAGTATTCCAAATTGTATTCCACTTTGTCTTCCACATTGTATTCCACATTGTATTCCACATCGTATTCCAGATTGTATTCCACATTGTATTCCAATTTGTATTCCACATCGTATTCCAATTTGTATTCCACTTTGTATTCCACTTAGTATTCCACATCGTGTTCCACATCGTATTCCAATTTGTATTCCACTTTGTCTTCCACATTGTATTCCACATTGTATTCCACATTATATTCCACATCGTATTCCACATTATATTCCACATCGTATTCCACATTGTATTCCACTTTGTATTCCACTTTGTATTCCACATCGTATTCCAATTTGTATTCCACATCGTATTCCACATCGTATTCCACATCGTATTCCACATCGTATTCCACTTTGTATTCTACATTGTATTCCACATTGTATTCCACTTTGTATTACACTTTGTATTCCACATTGTATTCCACATCGTATTCCACGTCGTATTCCACCTTGTATTCCACATTGTATTCCAATTTGTATTCCACATCGTATTCCAATTTGTATTCCACTTTGTATTCCACATCGTATTCCACTTTTTATTCCACATTGTATTACACTTTGTATTCCACATCGTATTCCACAACGTATTCGACATCGTATTCCACTTTGTATTCCACATCGTATTCCAATTTGTATTCCACTTTGTATTCCAAATCGTATTCCAAATCGTATTCCTCATTGTATTTACTTTGTATTCCACTTTGTATTCCGCATTGTATTCCACATCGTATTCCACACTGTATTCCACATCGTATTCCACTTTTTATTCCACATTGTATTCCACATTTTATTCCACATTGTATTCCACTTTGTATTCCACTTGTATTCCACTTTGTATTCCACATCGTATTCCAATTTGTATTCCACTTTGTATTCCAAATCGTATTCAAAATCGTATTCCTCATTGTATTCCACATTGTATTGCACACTGTATTCCACATCGTATTCCACGTCGTATTCCACATCGTATTCCACATTGTATTCCACACTGTATTCCACATCGTATTGCACTTTGTATTCCACTTTGTATTCCACATCGTATTCCACACTGTATTCCACATCGTATTCCACTTAGTATTCCAAATCATATTCCAAATCGTATTCCACTTTCTATTCCACATCGTATTCCACATCGTATTCCACACTGTATTCCACATCGTATTCCACTTTGTATTCCAATTTGTATTCCACTTAGTATTCTAAATCGTATTCCACTTTGTCTTCAACATTGTATTCCACATTTTATTCCACATTGTATTCCACATCGTATTCCACATTGTATTCCACATTGTATTCCACTTTGTATTCCACATCATATTCCAATTTGTATTCCACATCGTATTCCACTTTGTATTCCACATCGTATTCCACTTTGTATTCCACATCGTATTCCACTTTTTATTCCACATTGTATTACACTTTGTATTCCACATCGTATTCCAATTTGTATTCCACTTTGTATTCCAAATCGTATTCAAAATCGTATTCCACATTGTATTGCAAACGGTACTCCACATCGTATTCCACTTTGTACTCCACATTGCATTCCAATTAGTATTCCACTTTGTATTCCAATGTGTATTCCACTTAGTATTCCAAATCGTATTCCACATTGTCTTCCACATTGTATTCCACTTTGTATTCCACATCGTATTCCAATTTGTATTCCACATTGTATTCCACATCGTATTCCACATTGTATTCCACTTCGTATTCCACATCGTATTCCACTTTGCATTCCATATCGTATTCCAATTTGTATTCCACTTTGTATTCCAAATCGTATTCAAAATCGTATTCCTCATTGTATTCCACATTGTATTGCACACTGTATTCCACATCGTATTCCACTTTGTATTCCACATCGTATTCCACATTGTATTCCACATCGTATTCCACATCGTATTTCAATTTGTATTCCACATCGTATTCCACTTTGTCTTCCACATTGTATTCCACATTTTATTCCACATTGTATTCCACATTGTATTCCACTTTGTATTCCACATCGTATTCCACATTGTATTCCACTTTGTATTCCACATCGTATTCCACGTCGTATTCCACATCGTATTCCACGTCGTATTCCACATCGTATTCCACTTTGAATTCCAATTTGTATTCCACATCGTATTCCAATTTGTATTCCACTTTGTATTCCAAATCGTATTCAAAATCGTATTCCTCATTGTATTCCACATTGTATTGCACACTGTATTCCACATCGTATTCCACGTCGTATTCCACATCGTATTCCACGTCGTATTCCACCTTGTATTCCACATTGTATTCCACTTTGTATTCCACATCGTATTCCAATTAGTATTCCACTTTGTATTCCAAATCGTATTCCAAATCGTATTCCACTTTTTATTCCACATCGTATTCCACTTTGTATTCCACTTTGTATTCCAATTTGTATTCTACTTAGTATTCCAAATCGTATTCCACATTGTCTTCCACATTGTATTCCACTTTGTATTCCACATCGTATTCCACTTTGTCTTCCACATTGTATTCCAATTTGTATTCCACATCGTATTCCACTTTGTACTCCACATTGCATTCCAATTAGTATTCCACTTTGTATTCCAATGTGTATTCCACTTAGTATTCCAAATCGTATTCCACATTGTCTTCCACATTGTATTCCACTTTGTATTCCACATCGTATTCCACTTTGTCTTCCACATTGTATTCCACTTTGTATTCCATATCGTATTCCAATTTGTATTCCACATTGTATTCCACTTCGTATTCCACATCGTATTCCACTTTGCATTCCATATCGTATTCCAATTTGTATTCCACTTTGTATTCCAAATCATATTCAAAATCGTATTCCTCATTGTATTCCACATTGTATTGCACACTGTATTCCACATCGTATTCCACTTTGTATTCCACATCGTATTCCACATTGTATTCCACATCGTATTTCAATTTGTATTCCACTTTGTATTCCAAATCGTATTCCTCATTGTATTCCACTTTGTATTCCACTTTGTATTCCACATCGTATTCCACACTGTATTCCACATCGCATTCCACTTTGTATTCCACATTGTATTCCACATCGTATTCAAAATCGTATTCCTCATTGTATTCCACATTGTATTGCACAC
Source organism: Hypotaenidia okinawae (assembly GCA_027925045.1). Lineage (NCBI taxonomy): Eukaryota > Metazoa > Chordata > Aves > Gruiformes > Rallidae > Hypotaenidia > Hypotaenidia okinawae. Next base: position 47,746 of record BSDF01000111.1, on the reverse strand, counting down.
TGTATTCCACATCGTATTCCACTTTGTATTCCACGTTGTATTCCACATCGTATTCCACGTCGTATTCCACATCGTATTCCACGTTGTATTCCACATTGTATTCCACATCGTATTCCACTTTGTATTCCACTTTGTATTCCAAATCGTATTCCAAATCGTATTCCACTTTGTATTCCACATCGTATTCCACTTTGTATTCCACATCGTATTCCACATTGTACTCCACATTGTATTCCAATTAGTATTCCACTTTGTATTCCAATGTGTATTCCACTTAGTATTCCAAATCGTATTCCACTTTATCTTCCACATTGTATTCCACTTTGTATTCCACATTTTATTCCACATTGTATTCCACATTGTATTCCACTTTGTATTCCACATCGTATTCCAATTTTTATTCCACATTGTCTTCCACATTGTATTCCACTTTGTATTCCACATCGTATTCCACGTCGTATTCCACATCGTATTCCACGTCGTATTCCACATCGTATTCCACTTTGAATTCCAATTTGTATTCCACATCGTATTCCAATTTGTATTCCACTTTGTATTCCACATCGTATTCCACTTTTTATTCCACATTGTATTACACTTTGTATTCCACATTGTATTGCACATCGTATTCCACGTTGTATTCCACATCGTATTCCACGTCGTATTCCACATCGTATTCCAGTTTGTATTCCACTTTGTATTCCACATCGTATTCCAATTTGTATTGCACTTTGTATTCCACATCGTATTCAAAATCGTATTCCTCATTGTATTCCACATTGTATTGCACACTGTATTCCACATCGTATTCCAATTTGTATTCCACATCGTATTCCACATTGTATTCCACACTGTATTCCACATCGCATTCCACTTTGTATTCCAAATTGTATTCCAAATCGTATGCCACTTCCTATTCCACATCGTATTCCACATCGTATTCCACACTGTATTCCACATCGTATTCCACTTTGTATTCCAAATTGTATTCCAAATCGTATGCCACTTCCTATTCCACATTGTATTCCACTTTGTATTCCACATCGTATTCCACATTGTACTCCACATTGTATTCCAATTAGTATTCCACTTTGTATTCCAATGTGTATTCCACTTAGTATTCTAAATCGTATTCCACTTTGTCTTCAACATTGTATTCCACATTGTATTTCACATAGTATTCCATATCGTATTCCACATTGTATTCCACATCGTATTCCAATTTGTATTCCACTTTGTCTTCCACATTGTATTCCACATTGTATTCCACTTTGTATTCCACATCGTATTCCACTTTGTATTCCACATTGTATTCCACTTTGTATTCCACATCGTATTCCAATTTGTATTCCACTTTGTATTCCAAATCGTATTCCAAATCGTATTCCTCATTGTATTTACTTTGTATTCCACTTTGTATTCCACATTGTATTCCACTTTGTATTCCGCATTGTATTCCACATCGTATTCCACATTGTATTCCACATTGTATTCCAATTTGTATTCCACATTGTATTCCACTTTGTATTCCACATCGTATTCCACTTTGTATTCCACATTGTATTCCACATTGTATTCCACTTTGTATTCCACATCGTATTCCACTTTGTATTCCACTTTGTATTCCAAATCGTATTCAAAATCGTATTCCTCATTGTATTCCACATTGTATTGCACACTGTATTCCACATCGTATTCCACGTCGTATTCCACATCGTATTCCACATTGTATTCCACACTGTATTCCACATCGTATTCCACTTTGTATTCCACATTGTATTCCAAATCGTATTCCACACCGTATTCCACATCGTATTCCACATCGTATTCCACACTGTATTCCACATCGTATTCCACTTTGTATTCCAAATTGTATTCCAAATCGTATGCCACTTCCTATTCCACATTGTATTCCACTTTGTATTCCACATCGTATTCCACATTGTACTCCACATTGTATTCCAATTAGTATTCCACTTTGTATTCCAATGTGTATTCCACTTAGTATTCTAAATCGTATTCCACTTTGTCTTCAACATTGTATTCCACATTGTATTTCACATAGTATTCCATATCGTATTCCACATTGTATTCCACATCGTATTCCAATTTGTATTCCACTTTGTCTTCCACATTGTATTCCACATTTTATTCCACATTGTATTCCACATCGTATTCCACTTTTTATTCCACATTGTATTACACTTTGTATTCCACATCGTATTCCAATTTGTATTCCACTTTGTATTCCAAATCGTATTCCAAATCGTATTCCTCATTGTATTTACTTTGTATTCCACTTTGTATTCCACATTGTATTCCACTTTGTATTCCGCATTGTATTCCACATCGTATTCCACACTGTATTCCACATTGTATTCCACATTTTATTCCACATTGTATTCCACTTTGTATTCCACATCGTATTCCACTTTTTATTCCACATTGTATTCCACATTGTATTCCACTTTGTATTCCACATCGTATTCCAATTTGTATTCCACTTTGTATTCCAAATCGTATTCAAAATCGTATTCCTCATTGTATTCCACATTGTATTGCACACTGTATTCCACATCGTATTCCACGTCGTATTCCACATCGTATTCCACATTGTATTCCACACTGTATTCCACATCGCATTCCACTTTGTATTCCACATCGTATTCCACTTTGTATTCCACATCGTATTCCACATTGTACTCCACATTGTATTCCAATTAGTATTCCACTTTGTATTCCAATGTGTATTCCACTTAGTATTCCAAATCGTATTCCACTTTGTCTTCCACATTGTATTCCACTTTGTATTCCACATCGTATTCCACACTGTATTCCACATCGTATTCCACTTAGTATTCCAAATCATATTCCAAATCGTATTCCACTTTCTATTCCACATCGTATTCCACACTGTATTCCACATCGTATTCCACTTCGTATTCCACATCATATTCCAATTTGTATTCCACATTGTATTCCACATTTTATTCCACATCGTATTCCAAATCGTATTCCACATCGTATTCCACTTTGTATTCCACATTGTATTCCACTTTGTATTCCACATTGTATTACACTTTGTCTTCCACATCGTATTCCAATTTGTATTCCACTTTGTATTCCAAATCGTATTCAAAATCGTATTCCTCATTGTATTCCACATTGTATTGCACACTGTATTCCACATCGTATTCCACGTCGTATTCCACGTCGTATTCCACATCGTATTCCACGTCGTATTCCACCTTGTATTCCACATTGTATTCCACTTTGTATTCCACATCGTATTCCAATTAGTATTCCACTTTGTATTCCACATCGTATTCCACTTTTTATTCCACATCGTATTCTACTTTGTACTCCACATTGCATTCCAATTAGTATTCCACTTTGTATTCCAATGTGTATTCCACTTTGTATTCCACATCGTATTCCACTTTGTCTTCCACATTGTATTCCACATCGTATTCCAATTTGTATTCCACATTGTATTCCACATCGTATTCCACATTGTATTCCACATTGTATTCCACTTCGTATTCCACATCGTATTCCACTTTGCATTCCATATCGTATTCCAATTTGTATTCCACTTTGTATTCCAAATCGTATTCAAAATCGTATTCCTCATTGTATTCCACATTGTATTGCACACTGTATTCCACATCGTATTCCACTTTGTATTCCGCATCGTATTCCACATTGTATTCCACATCGTATTCCACATCGTATTTCAATTTGTATTCCACTTTGTATTCCAAATCGTATTCCAAATCGTATTCCTCATTGTATTCCACATTGTATTTCACATAGTATTCCATATCGTATTCCACATTGTATTCCACATCGTATTCCAATTTGTATTCCACATTGTATTCCAATTTTTATTCCACTTTGTATTCCAATTTGTATTCCACTTTGTATTCCACATCGTATTCCACATTGTATTCCATATCGTATTCCACATTGTATTCCACGTCGTATTCCACCTTGTATTCCACATCGTATTCCACTTTTTATTCCACATTGTATTCCACATTGTATTCCTCATTGTATTCCACATTGTATTCCACATCGCATTCCACTTTGTATTCCATATTGTATTCCACATCGTATTCAAAATCGTATTCCTCATTGTATTCCACATTGTATTGCACACTGTATTCCACATCGTATTCCACTTTGTATACCACAATGTATTCCACGTCGTAATCCACATCGTATTCCACATTGTATTCCACTTTGTATTCCACATCGTATTCCAATTTGTATTCCATTTTGTATTCCAAATCGTATTCCACTTTGTCTTCCACATTGTATTCCACATTGTATTCCACATTGTATTGCACACTGTATTCCACATCGTATTCCACTTTGTATTCCACATCGTATTCCACGTCATATTCCACATTGTGTTCCACATCGTATTCCACTTTGTATTCCACGTTGTATTCCAATTTGTATTCCACGTCGTATTCCACCTTGTATTCCACATTGTATTCCAATTTGTATTCGACATCGTATTCCAATTTGTATTCCACTTTGTATTCCACTTTGTATTCCACTTTGTATTCCACATCGTATTCCAATTTGTATTCCACTTAGTATTCCGCTTTGTATTCCACATCGTATTCCACATCGTATTCCAAGTCGTATTCCACTTTGTATTCCACATCGTATTCCACGTCGTATTCCACTTTGTTTTCCACATCGTATTCCACTTTGTATTCCACATCGTATTCCACTTTGTACTCCACATTATATTCCAATTTGTATTCCAATTTGTATTCCAATTTGTATTCCACTTTGTATTCCAATGTGTATTCCAAATCGTATTCCACTTTGTCTTCCACATTGTATTCCACATCGTATTCCAATTTGTATTCCACTTTGTATTCCACTTAGTATTCCACATCGTGTTCCACATCGTATTCCACATTGTATTCCACATCGTATTTCAATTTGTATTCCACTTTGTATTCCACATTGTATTCCACATCGTATTCCACATCGTATTCCACTTTGTATTCCACATTGTATTCCACATTGTATTCCACATCGTATTCCAATTTGTATTCCACTTTGTATTCCACATCGTATTCCACTTTTTATTCCACATTGTATTACACTTTGTATTCCACATTGTATTCCACATCGTATTCCACGTCGTATTCCACATCTTATTTCACTTTGTATTCCACATCGTATTCCACATTGTATTCCACTTTGTATTCCACGTCGTATTCCAATTTGTATTCCACTTTGTATTCCAAATCGTATTCAAAATCGTATTCCTCATTGTATTCCACATTGTATTGCACACTGTATTCCACATCGTATTCCACTTTGTATTCCACATCGTATTCCACTTTGTATTCCACGTCGTATTCCACATCGTATTCCACATTGTATTCCACATCGTATTCCACATCGTATTTCAATTTGTATTCCACTTTGTATTCCAAATCGTATTCCAAAGCGTATTCCACATTGTATTCCACATTGTATTCCACTTTGTATTCCACATCGTATTCCACATTGTACTCCACATTGTATTCCAATTAGTATTCCACTTTGTATTCCAATGTGTATTCCACTTAGTATTCCAAATCGTATTCCACTTTGTCTTCCACATTGTATTCCACTTTGTATTCCACATCGTATTCCACACTGTATTCCACATCGTATTCCACTTTGTATTCCACATCGTATTCCAATTTTTATTCCACATTGTCTTCCACATTGTATTCCACTTTGTATTCCACATCGTATTCCACGTCGTATTCCACATCGTATTCCACGTCGTATTCCACATCGTATTCCACTTTGAATTCCAATTTGTATTCCACATCGTATTCCAATTTGTATTCCACTTTGTATTCCAAATCGTATTCAAAATCGTATTCCTCATTGTATTCCACATTGTATTTCACATCGTATTCCATATCGTATTCCACATTGTATTCCACATCGTATTCCAATTTGTATTCCACTTTGTCTTCCACATTGTATTCCACATTTTATTATACATTGTATTCCACATCGTATTCCACATTGTATTCCACATTGTATTCCACTTTGTATTCCACATCATATTCCAATTTGTATTCCACATCGTATTCCACATTGTATTCCACATCGTATTCCAAATCGTATTCCACATCGTATTCCACTTTGTATTCCACATCGTATTCCACACTGTATTCCACATCGTATTCCACTTTGTCTTCCACATTGTATTCCACATTTTATTCCACATTGTATTCCACATTGTATTCCACTTTGTATTCCACATCGTATTCCACTTTTTATTCCACATTGTATTCCACATTGTATTCCACTTTGTATTCCACATCATATTCCAATTTGTATTCCACATCGTATTCCACATTGTATTCCACATCGTATTCCAAATCGTATTCCACATCGTATTCCACTTTTTATTCCACATTGTATTACACTTTGTCTTCCACATCGTATTCCAATTTGTATTCCACTTTGTATTCCAAATCGTATTCTAAATCGTATTCCACATTGTATTGCACACTGTATTCCACATCGTATTCCACGTTGTATTCCACCTTGTATTCCACATTGTATTCCACTTTGTATTCCACATCGTATTCCAATTAGTATTCCACTTTGTATTCCAAATCGTATTCCAAATCGTATTCCACTTTGTATTACACATCGTATTCCACTTTGTATTCCACATCGTATTCCACTTTGTAGTCCACATTGCATTCCAATTAGTATTCCACTTTGTATTCCAATGTGTATTCCACTTAGTATTCCAAATCGTATTCCACATTGTCTTCCACATTGTATTCCACTTTGTATTCCACATCGTATTCCACTTTGTCTTCCACATTGTATTCCACTTTGTATTCCACATCGTATTCCAATTTGTATTCCACATTGTATTCCACATCGTATTCCACATTGTATTCCACATTGTATTCCACTTCGTATTCCACATCGTATTCCACTTTGTATTCCACGTGGTATTCCAATTTGTATTCCACTTCGTATTCCACCTTGTATTCCACATTGTATTCCAATTTGTATTCCACATCGTATTCCAATTTGTATTCCACTTTGTATTCCACATCGTATTCCACTTTTTATTCCACATTGTATTACAGTTTGTATTCCACATTGTATTCCACATCGTATTCCACGTCGTATTCCACATCTTATTTCACTTTGTATTCCACATCGTATTCCACATTGTATTCCACTTTGTATTCCACATCGTATTCCAATTTGTATTCCACTTTGTATTCCAAATCGTATTCAAAATCGTATTCCTCATTGTATTCCACATTGTATTGCACACTGTATTCCACATCGTATTCCACTTTGTATTCCACATCGTATTCCACATTGTATTCCACATTGTATTCCACTTCGTATTCCACATCGTATTCCACTTTGCATTCCATATCGTATTCCAATTTGTATTCCACTTTGTATTCCAAATCGTATTCAAAATCGTATTCCTCATTGTATTCCACATTGTATTGCACACTGTATTCCACATCGTATTCCACTTTGTATACCACAATGTATTCCACGTCGTAATCCACATCGTATTCCACATTGTATTCCACTTTGTATTCCACATCGTATTCCAATTTGTATTCCATTTTGTATTCCAAATCGTATTCCACTTTGTCTTCCACATTGTATTCCACATTGTATTCCACATTGTATTGCACACTGTATTCCACATCGTATTCCAGTTTGTATTCCACATCGTATTCCACATCATATTCCACATTGTGTTCCACATCGTATTCCACTTTGTATTCCACGTTGTATTCCAATTTGTATTCCACGTCGTATTCCACCTTGTATTCCACATTGTATTCCAATTTGTATTCGACATCGTATTCCAATTTGTATTCCACTTTGTATTCCACTTTGTATTCCACTTTGTATTCCACATCGTATTCCAATTTGTATTCCACTTAGTATTCCGCTTTGTATTCCACATCGTATTCCACATCGTATTCCAAGTCGTATTCCACTTTGTATTCCACATCGTATTCCACGTCGTATTCCACTTTGTTTTCCACATCGTATTCCACTTTGTATTCCACATCGTATTCCACTTTGTACTCCACATTATATTCCAATTTGTATTCCAATTTGTATTCCAATTTGTATTCCACTTTGTATTCCAATGTGTATTCCAAATCGTATTCCACTTTGTCTTCCACATTGTATTCCACATTGTATTCCACATCGTATTCCAATTTGTATTCCACTTTGTATTCCACTTAGTATTCCACATCGTGTTCCACATCGTATTCCACATTGTATTCCACATCGTATTTCAATTTGTATTCCACTTTGTATTCCACATTGTATTCCACATCGTATTCCATATCGTATTCCACTTTGTATTCCACATTGTATTCCACATTGTATTCCACATCGTATTCCACTTTGTATTCCACGTGGTATTCCAATTTGTATTCCACGTCGTATTCCACCTTGTATTCCACATTGTATTCAAATTTGTATTCCACATCGTATTCCAATTTGTATTCCACTTTGTATTCCACATCGTATTCCACTTTTTATTCCACATTGTATTACACTTTGTATTCCACATTGTATTCCACATCGTATTCCACGTCGTATTCCACATCTTATTTCACTTTGTATTCCACATCGTATTCCACATTGTATTCCACTTTGTATTCCACATCGTATTCCAATTTGTATTCCACTTTGTATTCCAAATCGTATTCAAAATCGTATTCCTCATTGTATTCCACATTGTATTGCACACTGTATTCCACATCGTATTCCACTTTGTATTCCACGTCGTATTCCACATCGTATTCCACGTTGTATTCCACATCGTATTCCACATCGTATTTCAATTTGTATTCCACTTTGTATTCCAAATCGTATTCCAAAGCGTATTCCACATTGTATTCCACATTGTATTCCACTTTGTATTCCACATCGTATTCCACATTGTACTCCACATTGTATTCCAATTAGTATTCCACTTTGTATTCCAATGTGTATTCCACTTAGTATTCCAAATCGTATTCCACTTTGTCTTCCACATTGTATTCCACTTTGTATTCCACATCGTATTCCACACTGTATTCCACATCGTATTCCACTTTGTATTCCACATCGTATTCCAATTTTTATTCCACATTGTCTTCCACATTGTATTCCACTTTGTATTCCACATCGTATTCCACGTCGTATTCCACATCGTATTCCACGTCGTATTCCACATCGTATTCCACTTTGAATTCCAATTTGTATTCCACATCGTATTCCAATTTGTATTCCACTTTGTATTCCACATCGTATTCAAAATCGTATTCCTCATTGTATTCCACATTGTATTGCACACTGTATTCCACATCGTATTCCACTTTGTATTCCGCATCGTATTCCACATTGTATTCCACATCGTATTCCACATCGTATTTCAATTTGTATTCCACTTTGTATTCCAAATCGTATTCCAAATCGTATTCCTCATTGTATTCCACATTGTATTTCACATCGTATTCCATATCGTATTCCACATTGTATTCCACATCGTATTCCAATTTGTATTCCACTTTGTCTTCCACATTGTATTCCACATTTTATTATACATTGTATTCCACATCGTATTCCACATTGTATTCCACATTGTATTCCACTTTGTATTCCACATCATATTCCAATTTGTATTCCACATCGTATTCCACATTGTATTCCACATCGTATTCCAAATCGTATTCCACATCGTATTCCACTTTGTATTCCACATCGTATTCCACACTGTATTCCACATCGTATTCCACTTTGTCTTCCACATTGTATTCCACATTTTATTCCACATTGTATTCCACATTGTATTCCACTTTGTATTCCACATCGTATTCCACTTTTTATTCCACATTGTATTCCACTTTGTATTCCACATCATATTCCAATTTGTATTCCACATCGTATTCCACATTGTATTCCACATCGTATTCCAAATCGTATTCCACATCGTATTCCACTTTTTATTCCACATTGTATTACACTTTGTCTTCCACATCGTATTCCAATTTGTATTCCACTTTGTATTCCAAATCGTATTCTAAATCGTATTCCACATTGTATTGCACACTGTATTCCACATCGTATTCCACGTTGTATTCCACCTTGTATTCCACATTGTATTCCACTTTGTATTCCACATCGTATTCCAATTAGTATTCCACTTTGTATTCCAAATCGTATTCCAAATCGTATTCCACTTTGTATTCCACATCGTATTCCACTTTGTATTCCACATCGTATTCCACTTTGTAGTCCACATTGCATTCCAATTAGTATTCCACTTTGTATTCCAATGTGTATTCCACTTAGTATTCCAAATCGTATTCCACATTGTCTTCCACATTGTATTCCACTTTGTATTCCACATCGTATTCCACTTTGTCTTCCACATTGTATTCCACTTTGTATTCCACATCGTATTCCAATTTGTATTCCACATTGTATTCCACATCGTATTCCACATTGTATTCCACATTGTATTCCACTTCGTATTCCACATCGTATTCCACTTTGTATTCCACGTGGTATTCCAATTTGTATTCCACTTCGTATTCCACCTTGTATTCCACATTGTATTCCAATTTGTATTCCACATCGTATTCCAATTTGTATTCCACTTTGTATTCCACATCGTATTCCACTTTTTATTCCACATTGTATTACAGTTTGTATTCCACATTGTATTCCACATCGTATTCCACGTCGTATTCCACATCTTATTTCACTTTGTATTCCACATCGTATTCCACATTGTATTCCACTTTGTATTCCACATCGTATTCCAATTTGTATTCCACTTTGTATTCCAAATCGTATTCAAAATCGTATTCCTCATTGTATTCCACATTGTATTGCACACTGTATTCCACATCGTATTCCACTTTGTATTCCACATCGTATTCCACATTGTATTCCACATTGTATTCCACATGGCATTTCAATTTGTATTCCACTTTGTATTCCAAATCGTATTCCAAAGCGTATTCCTCATTGTATTCCACTTTGTATTCCACTTTGTATTCCACATCGTATTCCACACTGTATTCCACATTGTATTCCACTTTGTCTTCCACATTGTATTCCACATTTTATTCCACATTGTATTCCACATTGTATTCCACTTTGTATTCCACATCGTATTCCACATTGTATTCCACATCGTATTCCAAATCGTATTCCACATCGTATTCCACTTTTTATTCCACATTGTATTACACTTTGTCTTCCACATCGTATTCCAATTTGTATTCCACTTTGTATTCCAAATCGTATTCAAAATCGTATTCCACATTGTATTGCACACTGTATTCCACATCGTATTCCACCTTGTATTCCACATTGTATTCCACTTTGTATTCCACATCGTATTCCAATTAGTATTCCACTTTGTATTCCAAATCGTATTCCAAATCGTATTCCACTTTGTATTCCACATTGTATTCCACATGGTATTCCACATCGTATTCCACGTTGTATTCCACTTTGTATTCCACGTCGTATTCCACCTTGTATTCCACATTGTATTCCAATTTGTATTCCACATCGTATTCCAATTTGTATTCCACTTTGTATTCCACATCGTATTCCACTTTTTATTCCACATTGTATTACACTTTGTATTCCACATTGTATTCCACATCGTATTCAAAATCGTATTCCTCATTGTATTCCACATTGTATTGCACACTGTATTCCACATCGTATTCCACGTCGTATTCCACATCGTATTCCACGTCATATTCCACATCGTATTCCACATTGTATTCCACTTTGTATTCCACATCGTATTCCAATTAGTATTCCACTTTGTATTCCAAATCGTATTCCAAATCGTATTCCACTTTTTATTCCACATCGTATTCCACTTTGTATTCCACATCGTATTCCACTTTGTAGTCCACATTGCATTCCAATTAGTATTCCACTTTGTATTCCAATGTGTATTCCACTTAGTATTCCAAATCGTATTCCACATTGTATTCCACAATGTATTCCACTTTGTATTCCACATCGTATTCCACTTTGTCTTCCACATTGTATTCCACTTTGTATTCCACATCGTATTCCACGTCGTATTCCACTTTGTATTCCACATCGTATTCCACATTGTATTCCACTTTGTATTCCACATCGTATTCCAATTTGTATTCCACTTTGTATTCCAAATCGTATTCAAAATCGTATTCCTCATTGTATTCCACATTGTATTCCACATTATATTCCACATCGTATTCCACTTTGTATTCCACATCGTATTCCACTTTGTATTCCACGTCGTATTCCACATCGTATTCCACTTTGTATTCCACATCGTATTCCACATTGTACTCCACATTGTATTCCAATTAGTATTCCACTTTGTATTCCAATGTGTATTCCACTTAGTATTCCAAATCGTATTCCACTTTGTCTTCCACATTGTATTCCACTTTGTATTCCACATCGTATTCCACACTGTATTCCACATCGTATTCCACTTTGTCTTCCACATTGTATTCCACATTTTATTCCACATTGTATTCCACATTGTATTCCACTTTGTATTCCACATCGTATTCCAATTTTTATTCCACATTGTCTTCCACATTGTATTCCACTTTGTATTCCACATCGTATTCCACGTCGTATTCCACATCGTATTCCAAATCGTATTCCACATCGTATTCCACTTTGAATTCCAATTTGTATTCCACATCGTATTCCAATTTGTCTTCCACATTGTATTCCACATTTTATTATACAGTGTATTCCACATCGTATTCCACATTGTATTCCACATCGTATTCCAAATCGTATTCCACATCGTATTCCACTTTGTATTCCACATCGTATTCCACACTGTATTCCACATTGTATTCCACTTTGTCTTCCACATTGTATTCCACATTTTATTCCACATTGTATTCCACATTGTATTCCACTTTGTATTCCACATCGTATTCCACTTTGTACTCCACATTGTATTCCACATTGTATTCCACTTTGTATTCCACATCGTATTCCACTTTGTACTCCACATTGTATTCCACATTGTATTCCAATTTGTATTCCACATCGTATTCCACATTGTATTCCACATTGTATTCCACTTCGTATTCCACATCGTATTCCACTTTGCATTCCATATCGTATTCCAATTTGTATTCCACTTTGTATTCCAAATCGTATTCCAAATCGTATTCCTCATTGTATTCCACTTTGTTTTCCACTTTGTATTCCACATCGTATTCCACTTTGTATTCCGCATCGTATTCCACATTGTATTCCACATTGTATTCCACATCGTATTCAAAATCGTATTCCTCATTGTATTCCACATTGTATTGCACACTGTATTCCACATCGTATTCCACTTTGTATTCCACAATGTATTCCACATCGTGTTCCACGTCGTATTCCACGCTGTATTCCACATCGTATTCCACGTCGTTATCCACATCTTATTCCACATTGTATTCCACATTGTATTCCACATCGTATTCCACTTTGTATTCCACTTTGTATTCCAAATCGTATTCCACTTTGTATTCCACATCGTATTCCACTTTGTATTCCACATTGTATTCCACATCGTATTCCACATTATATTCCACATCGTATTCCACATTGTATTCCACTTTGTATTTCACTTTGTATTCCAATTTGTATTACACATCGTATTCCACATCGTATTCCACTTTGTATTCCACATTGTATTCCACTTTGTATTCCACATCGTATTCCACTTTTTATTCCAAATTGTATTACACTTTGTATTCCACATTGTATTCCACATCGTATTCCACGTCGTATTCCACATCGTATTTCACTTTGTATTCCACATCGTATTCCACATTGTATTCCACTTTGTATTCCACATCGTATTCCAGATTGTATTCCACTTTGTATTCCAAATCGTATTCAAAATCGTATTCCTCATTGTATTCCACATTGTATTGCACACTGTATTCCACATCGTATTGCACTTTGTATTCCACATCGTATTCCACATTGTATTCCACATCGTATTCCACATCGTATTCCAATTTTTATTCCACTTTGTATTCCAAATCGTATTCCAAAGCGTATTCCTCATTGTATTCCACTTTGTATTCCACATTTTATTCCACATCGTATTCCACACTGTATTCCACATCGTATTCCACTTAGTATTCCAAATCATATTCCAAATCGTATTCCACTTTCTGTTCCACATCGTATTCCACATCGTATTCCACACTTTATTCCACATCGTATTCCACTTTGTATTCCACATTGTATTCCACATCGTATTCCACGTCGTATTCCACATCGTATTTCACTTTGTATTCCACATCGTATTCCACATTGTATTCCACTTTGTATTCCACATCGTATTCCACATTGTATTCCACTTTGTATTCCAAATCGTATTCAAAATCGTATTCCTCATTGTATTCCACATTGTATTGCACACTGTATTCCACATCGTATTCCACTTTGTATTCCACATCGTATTCCACATTGTATTCCACATCGTATTCCACATCGTATTCCACTTTGTATTCCACATCGTATTCCACTTTTTATTCCACATTGTATTCCACATCGTATTCCAATTTGTATTTCACTTTGTATTCCACATCGTATTCCAAATCGTATTCCTCATTGTATTCCACTTTGTATTCCACATTGTATTCCACATTGTATTCAAAATCGTATTCCTCATTGTATTCCACATTGTATTGCACACTGTATTCCACATCGTATTCCACTTTGTATTCCACATCGTATTCCACATTGTATTCCACATCGTATTCCACTTTGTATTCCACATCGTATTCCACATTGTATTCCACTTTGTATTCCATATCGTATTCCAATTTGTATTCCACTTTGTATTCCAAATCGTATTCCTCATTGTATTCCACTTTGTATTCCACTTTGTATTCCACATCGTGTTCCACATCGTATACCACACTGTATTCCACATCGTATTCCACTTAGTATTCCAAATCATATTCCAAATCGTATTCCACTTTCTGTTCCACATCGTATTCCACATCGTATTCCACACTGTATTCCACATCGTATTCCACTTTGTATTCCACATTGTATTCCAATTTGTATTCCACTTAGTATTCTAAATCGTATTCCACTTTGTCTTCAACATTGTATTCCACATTGTATTTCACATTGTATTCCATATCGTATTCCACATTGTATTCCACATCGTATTCCACTTTGTATTCCACGTGGTATTCCAATTTGTATTCCACGTCGTATTCCACCTTGTATTCCACATTGTATTCCAATTTGTATTCCACATCGTATTCCAATTTGTATTCCACTTTGTATTCCACATCGTATTCCACTTTTTATTCCACATTGTATTACACTTTGTATTCCACATTGTATTCCACATCGTATTCCACGTCGTATTCCACATCTTATTTCACTTTGTATTCCACATCGTATTCCACATCGTATTCCACGTCGTATTCCACATCGTATTCCACTTTGTATTCCACATCGTATTCCACATTGTATTCCACTTTGTATTCCACATCGTAGTCCAATTTGTATTCCACTTTGTATTCCAAATCGTATTCCTCATTGTATTCAACTTTGTATTCCACTTTGTATTCCACATCGTGTTCCACATCGTATACCACACTGTATTCCACATCGTATTCCACTTAGTATTCCAAATCATATTCCAAATCGTATTCCACTTTCTGTTCCACATCGTATTCCACATCGTATTCCACACTGTATTCCACATCGTATTCCACTTTGTATTCCACATTGTATTCCAATTTGTATTCCAATTTGTATTCCACTTAGTATTCTAAATCGTATTCCACTTTGTCTTCAACATTGTATTCCACATTGTATTTCACATTGTATTCCATATCGTATTCCACATTATATTCCACATCGTATTCCACATCGTCTTCCACATCGTATTCCACATCGTATTCCACTTTGAATTCCAATTTGTATTCCACTTAGTATTCCAAATCGTATTCAAAATCGTATTCCTCATTGTATTCCACATTGTATTGCACACTGTATTCCACATCGTATTCCACTTTGTATTCCGCATCGTATTCCACATTGTATTCCACATCGTATTCCACATCGTATTTCAATTTGTATTCCACTTTGTATTCCAAATCGTATTCCTCATTGTATTCCACATTGTATTTCACATAGTATTCCATATCGTATTCCACATTGTATTCCACATCGTATTCCAATTTGTATTCCACACTGTATTCCACATCGTATTCCAATTTGTATTCCACTTTGTCTTCCACATTGTATTCCACATTTTATTATACATTGTATTCCACATCGTATTCCACATTGTATTCCACTTTGTATTCCACATCATATTCCAATTTGTATTCCACATCGTATTCCACATTGTATTCCACATCGTATTCCAAATCGTATTCCACATCGTATTCCACTTTGTATTCCACATCGTATTCCACACTGTATTCCACATCGTATTCCACTTTGTCTTCCACATTGTATTCCACATTTTATTCCACATTGTATTCCACATTGTATTCCACTTTGTATTCCACATCGTATTCCACTTTTTATTCCACATTGTATTCCACATTGTATTCCACTTTGTATTCCACATCATATTCCAATTTGTATTCCACATCGTATTCCACATTGTATTCCACATCGTATTCCAAATCGTATTCCACATCGTATTCCACTTTTTATTCCACATTGTATTACACTTTGTCTTCCACATCGTATTCCAATTTGTATTCCACTTTGTATTCCAAATCGTATTCTAAATCGTATTCCACATTGTATTGCACACTGTATTCCACATCGTATTCCACGTTGTATTCCACCTTGTATTCCACATTGTATTCCACTTTGTATTCCACATCGTATTCCAATTAGTATTCCACTTTGTATTCCAAATCGTATTCCAAATCGTATTCCACTTTGTATTCCACATCGTATTCCACTTTGTATTCCACATCGTATTCCACTTTGTAGTCCACATTGCATTCCAATTAGTATTCCACTTTGTATTCCAATGTGTATTCCACTTAGTATTCCAAATCGTATTCCACATTGTCTTCCACATTGTATTCCACTTTGTATTCCACATCGTATTCCACTTTGTCTTCCACATTGTATTCCACTTTGCATTCCACATCGTATTCCACTTTGTATTCCACACTGTATTCCACATCGTATTCCACATTGTATTCCCCATTGTATTCCACATCGTATTCCACTTTGCATTCCATATCGTATTCCAATTTGTATTCCACTTTGTATTCCAAATCATATTCAAATCGTATTCCTCATTGCATTCCATTGTATTGCACACTGTATTCCACATCGTATTCCACTTTGTATTCCACATCGTATTCCACATTGTATTCCACATCGTATTTCAATTTGTATTCCACTTTGTATTCCAAATCGTATTCCAAATCGTATTCCTCATTGTATTCCACTTTGTATTCCACATTGTATTCCACACTGTATTCCACATCGCATTCCACTTTGTATTCCACATTGTATTCCACATCGTATTCAAAATCGTATTCCTCATTGTATTCCACATTGTATTGCACACTGTATTCCACATCGTATTCCACTTTGTATTCCACAATGTATTCCACATCGTGTTCCACGTCGTATTCCACGCTGTATTCCACATCGTATTCCACATTCTATTCCACATCGTATTCCACATTGTATTCCACATTGTATTCCACATCGTATTCCACTTTGTATTCCACTTTGTATTCCAAATCGTATTCCAAATCGTATTCCACTTTGTATTCCACATCGTATTCCACTTTGTATTCCACATCGTATTCCACATTGTACTCCACATTGTATTCCAATTAGTATTCCACTTTGTATTCCAATGTGTATTCCACTTAGTATTCCAAATCGTATTCCAATTTGTCTTCCACTTTGTCTTCCACATCGTATTCCAATTTGTATTCCACATTGTATTCCACTTTGTATTCCACATCGTATTCCAATTTTTATTCCACATTGTCTTCCACATTGTATTCCACTTTGTATTCCACATCGTATTCCACGTCGTATTCCACATCATATTCCACGTCGTATTCCACATCGTATTCCACTTTGAATTCCAATTTGTATTGCACATCGTATTCCAATTTGTATTCCACTTTGTATTCCAAATCGTATTCAAAATCGTATTCCTCATTGTATTCCACATTGTATTGCACACTGTATTCCACATCGTATTCCACTTTGTATTCCGCATCGTATTCCACATTGTATTCCACATCGTATTCCACATCGTATTTCAATTTGTATTCCACTTTGTATTCCAAATCGTATTCCAAATCGTATTCCTCATTGTATTCCACATTGTATTTCACATAGTATTCCACATTGTATTCCACATTGTATTCCACATCGTATTCCACTTTGTATTCCACATCGTATTCCACATTGTGTTCCACATCGTATTCCACTTTGTATTCCACGTTGTATTCCAATTTGTATTCCACATCGTATTCCACCTTGTATTCCACATTGTATTCCAATTTGTATTCGACATCGTATTCCAATTTGTATTCCACTCAGTATTCAACTTTGTATTCCACATCGTGTTCCACGTCGTATTCCACATCGTATTCCACGTCGTATTCCACGTCGTATTCCACATCGTATTCCACATCGTATTCCACTTTGTATTCCACATCGTATTCCACTTTGTACTCCACATTGTATTCCAATTTGTATTCCACTTTTTATTCCAATTTGTATTCCACTTTGTATTCCAATGTGTATTCCAAATCGTATTCCACTTTGTCTTCCACATTGTATTCCACATTGTATTCCACATCGTATTCTAGATTGTATTCCACATTGTATTCCAATTTGTATTCCACATCGTATTCCAATTTGTATTCCACTTTGTATTCCACTTAGTATTCCACATCGTGTTCCACATCGTATTCCACATTGTATTCCACATCGTATTTCAATTTGTATTCCACTTTGTATTCCACATTGTATTCCACATTGTATTCCACATCGTATTCCACATTATATTCCACATCGTATTCCAGATTGTTGTCCACTTTGTATTTCACTTTGTATTCCAATTTGTATTCCACATCGTATTCCACATCGTATTCCACTTTGTATTCCACATTGTATTCCACATTGTATTCCACATCGTATTCCACTTTGTATTCCACGTGGTATTCCAATTTGTATTCCACTTCGTATTCCACCTTGTATTCCACATTGTATTCCAATTTGTATTCCACATCGTATTCCAATTTGTATTGCACTTTGTATTCCACATCGTATTCCACTTTTTATTCCACATTGTATTACACTTTGTATTCCACATTGTATTCCACATTGTATTCCACGTCGTATTCCACATCTTATTTCACTTTGTATTCCACATCGTATTCCACATTGTATTCCACTTTGTATTCCACATCGTATTCCAATTTGTATTCCACTTTGTATTCCAAATCGTATTCAAAATCGTATTCCTCATTGTATTCCACATTGTATTGCACACTGTATTCCACATCGTATTCCACTTTGTATTCCACATCGTATTCCACATTGTATTCCACATCGTATTCCACGTCGTATTCCACATCGTATTCCACTTTGTATTCCACATCGTATTCCACATTGTATTCCACTTTGTATTCCACATCGTAGTCCAATTTGTATTCCACTTTGTATTCCAAATCGTATTCCTCATTGTATTCCACTTTGTATTCCACTTTGTATTCCACATCGTGTTCCACATCGTATACCACACTGTATTCCACATCGTATTCCACTTAGTATTCCAAATCATATTCCAAATCGTATTCCACTTTCTGTTCCACATCGTATTCCACATCGTATTCCACACTGTATTCCACATCGTATTCCACTTTGTATTCCACATTGTATTCCAATTTGTATTCCAATTTGTATTCCACTTAGTATTCTAAATCGTATTCCACTTTGTCTTCAACATTGTATTCCACATTGTATTTCACATTGTATTCCATATCGTATTCCACATTATATTCCACATCGTATTCCACATTGTATTCCACATTGTATTCCATTTTGTATTCCACATTGTATTCCACATTGTATTCCACTTTGTATTCCACATCGTATTCCAATTTGTATTCCACATTGTATTCCACATTGTATTCCACATCGTATTCCACTTTGTATTCCACATCGTATTCCACATTGTGTTCCACATCGTATTCCACTTTGTATTCCACGTTGTATTCCAATTTGTATTCCACGTCGTATTCCACCTTGTATTCCACATTGTATTCCAATTTGTATTCGACATCGTATTCCAATTTGTATTCCACTTTGTATTCCACATCGTATTCCACTTTTTATTCCACATCGTATTCCACTTTGTATTCCACTTTGTATTCCACATCGTATTCCAATTTGTATTCCACTTAGTATTCCACTTTGTATTCCACATCGTGTTCCACGTCGTATTCCACATCGTATTCCACATCGTATTCCACTTTGTATTTCACTTTGTATTCCACTTTGTATTCCAAATCGTATTCCAAATCGAATTCCACTTTGTATTCCACATCGTATTCCACTTTGTATTCCACATCGTATTCCACTTTGTACTCCACATTGTATTCCAATTTGTATTCCAATTTGTATTCCAATTTGTATTCCACTTTGTATTCCAATGTGTATTCCAAATCGTATTCCACTTTGTCTTCCACATTGTATTCCACATTGTATTCCACATCGTATTCTAGATTGTATTCCACATTGTATTCCAATTTGTATTCCACATCGTATTTCAATTTGTATTCCACTTTGTATTCCACATTGTATTCCACATTGTATTCCACATCGTATTCCACATTATATTCCACATCGTATTCCAGATTGTATTCCACTTTGTATTTCACTTTGTATTCCAATTTGTATTCCACATCGTATTCCACATCGTATTCCACTTTGTATTCCACATTGTATTCCACATTGCATTCCACATTGTATTCCACTTTGTATTCCACATTGTATTCCACATTGCATTCCACATCGTATTCCACTTTGTATTCCACGTGGTATTCCAATTTGTATTCCACGTCGTATTCCACTTTGTATTCCACATTTTATTCCACTTTGTATTCCACATCGTATTCCACTTTTTATTCCACATTGTATTACACTTTGTATTCCACATCGTATTCCACGTCGTATTCCACATCTTATTTCACTTTGTATTCCACATCGTATTCCACATTGTATTCCACTTTGTATTCCACATCGTATTCCAATTTGTATTCCACTTTGTATTCCAAATCGTATTCAAAATCGTATTCCTCATTGTATTCCACATTGTATTG
Organism: Hypotaenidia okinawae; assembly: GCA_027925045.1. Classification (NCBI taxonomy): domain Eukaryota; kingdom Metazoa; phylum Chordata; class Aves; order Gruiformes; family Rallidae; genus Hypotaenidia; species Hypotaenidia okinawae. The sequence continues at coordinate 26,288 of BSDF01000111.1, read as the reverse complement.
CACACTGTATTCCACATCGTATTCCACTTTGTATTCCACATCGTATTCCACATTGTATTCCACATCGTATTCCACGTCGTATTCCACATCGTATTCCACGTCGTATTCCACATCGTATTCCACATTGTATTCCACTTTGTATTCCACATCGTGTTCCACATCGTATACCACACTGTATTCCACATCGTATTCCACTTAGTATTCCAAATCATATTCCAAATCGTATTCCACTTTCTGTTCCACATCGTATTCCACATCGTATTCCACACCGTATTCCACATCGTATTCCACTTTGTATTCCACATTGTATTCCAATTTGTATTCCAATTTGTATTCCACTTAGTATTCTAAATCGTATTCCACTTTGTCTTCAACATTGTATTCCACATTGTATTTCACATTGTATTCCATATCGTATTCCACATTATATTCCACATCGTATTCCACATTGTATTCCACATTGTATTCCATTTTGTATTCCACATTGTATTCCACATTGTATTCCACTTTGTATTCCACATCGTATTCCAATTTGTATTCCACATTGTATTCCACATTGTATTCCACATCGTATTCCACTTTGTATTCCACATCGTATTCCACATTGTGTTCCACATCGTATTCCACTTTGTATTCCACGTTGTATTCCAATTTGTATTCCACGTCGTATTCCACCTTGTATTCCACATTGTATTCCAATTTGTATTCGACATCGTATTCCAATTTGTATTCCACTTTGTATTCCACATCGTATTCCACTTTTTATTCCACATCGTATTCCACTTTGTATTCCACTTTGTATTCCACATCGTATTCCAATTTGTATTCCACTCAGTATTCAACTTTGTATTCCACATCGTGTTCCACGTCGTATTCCACATCGTATTCCACGTCGTATTCCACTTTGTATTCCACATCGTATTCCACTTTGTCTTCCACTTTGTATTCCAAATCGTATTCCAAATCGAATTCCACTTTGTATTCCACATCGTATTCCACTTTGTATTCCACATCGTATTCCACTTTGTACTCCACATTGTATTCCAATTTGTATTCCAATTTGTATTCCACATTGTATTCCATTTTGTATTCCACATTGTATTCCACTTTGTATTCCACATCGTATTCCACATTGTGTTCCACATCGTATTCCACTTTGTATTCCACGTTGTATTCCAATTTGTATTCCACGTCGTATTCCACCTTGTATTCCACATTGTATTCCAATTTGTATTCGACATCGTATTCCAATTTGTATTCCACTTTGTATTCCACATCGTATTCCACTTTTTATTCCACATTGTATTACACTTTGTATTCCACGTCGTATTCCACATCGTATTCCACTTTGTATTCCACTTTGTATTCCACATCGTATTCCAATTTGTATTCCACTTTGTATTCCACTTTGTATTCCACATCGTGTTCCACGTCGTATTCCACATCGTATTCCACGTCGTATTCCACTTTGTATTCCACATCGTATTCCACTTTGTATTCCACTTTGTATTCCAAATCGTATTCCAAATCGAATTCCACTTTGTATTCCACATCGTATTCCACTTTGTATTCCACATCGTATTCCACTTTGTACTCCACATTGTATTCCAATTTGTATTCCAATTTGTATTCCAATTTGTATTCCACTTTGTATTCCAATGTGTATTCCAAATCGTATTCCACTTTGTCTTCCACATTGTATTCCACATTGTATTCCACATCGTATTCTACATCGTATTCCACATTGTATTCCAATTTGTATTCCACAACGTATTCCAATTTGTATTCCACTTTGTATTCCACTTAGTATTCCACATCGTGTTCCACATCGTATTCCACATTGTATTCCACATCGTATTTCAATTTGTATTCCACTTTGTATTCCACATCGTATTCCACATTGTATTCCACATGGTATTCCACATTGTATTCCACTTTGTATTTCACTTTGTATTCCAATTTGTATTCCACATCGTATTCCACATCGTATTCCACTTTGTATTCCACATTGTATTCCACATCGTATTCCACTTTGTATTCCACGTGGTATTCCAATTTGTATTCCACTTCGTATTCCACCTTGTATTCCACATTGTATTCCAATTTGTATTCCACATCGTATTCCAATTTGTATTCCACTTTGTATTCCACATCGTATTCCACTTTTTATTCCACATTGTATTACACTTTGTATTCCACATTGTATTCCACATAGTATTCCACGTCGTATTCCACATCTTATTTCACTTTGTATTCCACATCGTATTCCACATTGTATTCCACTTTGTATTCCACATCGTATTCCAATTTGTATTCCACTTTGTATTCCAAATCGTATTCAAAATCGTATTCCTCATTGTATTCCACATGGTATTCCACACTGTATTCCACATCTTATTCCACTTTGTATTCCACATCGTATTCCACATTGTATTCCACATTGTATTCCACATGGCATTTCAATTTGTATTCCACTTTGTATTCCAAATCGTATTCCAAAGCGTATTCCTCATTGTATTCCACTTTGTATTCCACTTTGTATTCCACATTGTATTCCACACTGTATTCCACATCGTATTCCACTTTGTATTCCACATCGTATTCCACTTTGTATTCCACATCGTATTCCACTTTGTACTCCACATTGTATTCCAATTTGTATTCCACTTAGTATTCTAAATCGTATTCCACTTTGTCTTCAACATTGTATTCCACATTGTATTTCACATTGTATTCCATATCGTATTCCACATTGTATTCCACATCGTATTCCAATTTGTATTCCACTTTGTACTCCATATTTGTATTCCACATTATATTCCACATCGTATTCCACTTTGTATTCCACATCGTATTCCACATCGTATTCCAATTTGTATTCCACATTGTATTCCACATTGTATTCCACACCGTATTCCACTTTGTATTCCACATTGTATTCCACATCGTATTCCACGTTGTATTCCAATTTGTATTCCACGTCGTATTCCACCTTGTATTCCACATTGTATTCCAATTTGTATTCCACATCGTATTCCAATTTGTATTCCACTTTGTATTCCACATCGTATTCCACTTTTTATTCCACATTGTATTACACTTTGTATTCCACATTGTATTCCACATCGTATTCCACGTCGTATTCCACATCTTATTTCACTTTGTATTCCACATCGTATTCCACATTGTATTCCACTTTGCATTCCATATCGTATTCCAATTTGTATTCCACTTTGTATTCCAAATCGTATTCAAAATCGTATTCCTCATTGTATTCCACATTGTATTGCACACTGTATTCCACATCGTATTCCACTTTGTATTCCACATCGTATTCCACTTTGTATTCCACATCGTATTCCACATTGTATTCCACATCGTATTCCACATCGTATTTCAATTTGTATTCCACTTTGTATTCCAAATCGTATTCCAAAGCGTATTCCTCATTGTATTCCACTTTGTATTCCACTTTGTATTCCACATCGTATTCCACACTGTATTCCACATCGCATTCCACTTTGTATTCCACATTGTATTCCACATCGTATTCCACGTTGTATTCCACATCGTATTCCACTTAGTATTCCAAATCGTATTCCACATCCTATTCCACATCGTATTCCACATCGTATTCCACACTGTATTCCTCATTGTATTCCACTTTGTATTCCACATTGTATTCCACATTGTATTCCAATTTGTATTCCAATTTGTATTCCACTTAGTATTCTAAATCGTATTCCACTTTGTCTTCAACATTGTATTCCACATTGTATTTCACATTGTATTCCATATCGTATTCCACATTGTATTCCACATCCTATTCCAATTTGTATTCCACTTTGTACTCCACATTTGTATTCCACATTATATTCCACATCGTATTCCACGTTGTATTCCACATCGTATTCCACATTATATTCCACATCGTATTCTACATTGTATTCCACATTGTATTCCACTTTGTATTCCACATCGTATTCCAATTTGTATTCCACATTGTATTCCACATTGTATTCCACATCGTATTCCATTTTGTATTCCACATTGTATTCCACATGGTATTCCACATCGTATTCCACGTTGTATTCCAATTTGTATTCCACATCGTATTCCAATTTGTATTCCACTTTGTTTTCCACATCGTATTCCACTTTTTATTCTACATTGTATTCCACTTTGTATTCCACATCGTATTCCAATTTGTATTCCACTTTGTATTCCAAATCGTATTCAAAATCGTATTCCTCATTGTATTCCACATTGTATTGCACACTGTATTCCACATCGTGTTCCACGTCGTATTCCACATCGTATTCCACGTCATATTCCACATCGTATTCCACATTGTATTCCAATTTGTATTCCACATCGTATTCCAATTTGTATTCCACTTTGTATTCCAAATCATATTCCAAATCGTATTACACTTTGTATTCCACATCGTATTCCACTTTGTACTCCACATTGTATTCATATTTGTATTCCAATTTTTATTCCACTTTGTATTCCAATGTGTATTCCAAATCGTATTCCACTTTGTATTCCACATTTTATTCCACATTGTATTCCACTTTGTATTCCACTTTGTATTCCACATAGTATTCCAATTTGTATTCCACTTTGTATTCCACTTAGTATTCCACATCGTGTTCCACATCGTATTCCACATTGTATTCCACTTTGTATTCCACTTTGTATTCCACATCATATTCCAATTTGTATTCCACATCGTATTCCACTTTGTCTTCCACATTGTATTCCACATCGTATTCAACTTTGTATTCCACATCGTATTCCACATTATATTCCACTTCGTATTCCACATCGTATTCCACATTTTATTCCACTTTGTATTCCACTTTGTATTCCAATTTGTATTCCAATTTGTATTCCACTTTGTATTCCACATCGTATTCCACATCGTATTCCACATCGTATTCCACATTGTATTCTACTTTGTATTCCACATTGTATTCCACATCGTATTCCACTTTGTATTCCACGTTGTATTCCAATTTGTATTCCACATCGTATTCCACATCGTATTCCACTTTGTATTACACATCGTATTCCACATTGTATTCCAATTTTTATTCCACATTGTATTCCAATTTGTATTCCACTTTGTATTCCAATTTGTATTCTACATCGTATTCCAATTTGTATTCCACTTTGTATTCCACTTAGTATTCCAAATCGTGTTCCACATCGTATTCCACATTGTATTCCATATTCCATTGCACACTGTATTCCACATCGTATTCCACTTTGTATTCCACATCATATTCCACGTCGTATTCCACATCGTATTCTACTTTGTATTCCACATCGTATTCCACATTGTATTCCACTTTATATTCCACATCGTATTCCACATCGTATTCCAATTTGTCTTCCACTTTATATTCCAAATCGTATTCCAAATCGTATTCCTCATTGTATTCCACTTTGTATTCCAAATCGTATTCCAATTTGTATTCCACATCGTATTCCAATATCTATTCCACTTTGTATTCCACATCGTGTTCCACATCGTATTCCACTTTGTATTCCACTTTGTCTTCCACATTGTATTCCACATCGTATTCCAATTTGTATTCCACTTTGTATTCCACATCGTATTCCACTTTGTACTCCACATTGTATTCCAATGTGTATTCCACTTAGTATTCCAAATCGTATTCCACTTTGTGTTCCACATCGTATTCCACATTGTATTCCACATTGTATTCCTTCCCTGGGGGTAGAGCTCTGGGGAAGGACAGAGGTCTGCAGGGGCCGGGGGACCCGTGGACCGGGCGGTGGAGCTGCCATGGTGGCAGTGCCATGGTCCCTGGCAGCCGTTGGTTGCTAAGGACTCTCTGGGGTCTGCAGGAAGTGACATAGGGGCTGCCTGTGCTCTGCCCCGCCCCTACCTCCTCCCAGCCAATCTTGGGCAGGGAAAGGGCACCCCGATTTTCTGCTTCCCCCTCCACACACACAGCACCCTCCCCGCCCCCCACAGAATCCCCATCCTTCCACTCAGTTTTTTCCTGTCTCTTTGGTGGTTTTTAGTACTTCTCCCCACTCCCCCTGGACACTTGACCTTGCTCTTCATTTACTCTTTTTTCGGGGTTTGTCCTCTGCCTCCTCCCCTGTCTCCCCTTCCTCCTCTTTCCTGTTGTTTTTTCTTTCTTCAGCCCCATCTTACCCTCCTCCTGGCTGTTTCCATTTGTTGTGGTGGGGGGGTGTTTCCACGTCTCCCTGCCTGCTGCTTTTTTGTTGTTTGGTTTTTCTCACTTCACCCACCCATCCCTTCCTCCTGTCCTCTCCTTTTCCCTTTTCTTGGCTTTGGGGGTTTTCCTTGCCTCTTTCCTGCCCCTTCCACTTGCTCTTTCCTTTCTCTTGTTTTGCTTTTGCATACGAGTCCCTATTCTGACAGGCCCACTTTCAAACCTCATTCGCTCCCCATTCCTCGCCCGAGCCCTGTGAGGAGCACTAATGACCAGCTCAATCTGCCTACCCAAACCCACTTCAAAGCAGTTGCCGCATGCTCCTCTGTAAGCCACATGGGCCCAGTCGTAGCTGCCACCACAATCCAAACCCACCCATCATTCTCAGGAGCAGTAATCCTAATCATCTCCCAGGGATTAACATCTTCAATCCGATTCTGCCTGGCAGACACACACTATGAACGCACACACAGCTGAATCCTCCTCCTAACACGAGGCTTACAGCCCACCCAACCCCTCGCAGGCATTTGATGGCTACTAGCTAACTTAACCAGCGTAGCCCTGCCTCCACCAACAAACCTGATAGCAGAACTAACAGTCATAACCACCCTAGTTAACTGATCCTACCTAACACTTGCCCTAACTGCCATAGCAACACTCCTAACTGCTGCATACACCCTATCCATATTACTCATGACCCAACGAGGTACCCTACCAACACACCTTTCCAAAACTCAAACACACGAGAACGCCTACTAATAGCCCTCCACATCACCCCCCTACGACTCCTCATTCCAGAACCAGAACTCATCTCCAGAATCCACCGGCAAGTAGAGTTGTAACCAGTGAGCAGCTCCGCTCTGGCCCCCAGGAGCGCAGTGTGCCTGGGCTGAAGGCTGGGTGTGCGTCCTTACCTGTGGGTAGAGCTCTGGGGAAGGACAGAGGTCTGCAGGGGCCGGGCTGTGGGAGCACCATGGTCCCCAGTGACCGTTGGTTGCTAAGGGCTCTGTGGCATCAGCAGGAAGTGACATAGGGGCTGCTGCCTGCTCTGCCCCGCCCCACCCCACCCCAGCTGCCTCCCAGCCCCTCCTGGGCAGGGAAAGGGCTTGGGGGTGCCCTCAGCCCCTACCAGCAGCTCTTGGGCCTGTGAGAGGATATATAATAGATATATATTATATGTATATATTCTATATATTAGCTATACTAACACTACCCGTGGCTGACAACACACTCTTACTATTCCTTGGGTGAGAGGCAGTGGGTATTCTGTCATTCCTACTCCTTGGCTGGTGACGAGGCCGAGCAGAAGCCAACACAGCCGCCCTACAAGCCCTTGGGATGAAGTTGCTTCCAATGAGATCTAAAATATTGTTAGTTGTGTTGCTGAGAATGCTGGGATGGTGAAGGGTTGGACTGTGACTATGGGTGTGATAAAAACTCATTTCCATGAGGGAGGTTCTTGTTGTAGGGGGGTTTGGCTCGCTCTACTTGCAAGTGTTAGTAAAGGGGATGGAGTTTGGTCAATGCCAGTTCATTGGGACAGGTTTTTGGATGGGCCATGCGTTGGAATTAGTGGTTGCAGGCTTAAGGTGGCAATTAGTATGCTGTGTGCAGTACTGCTTGTTCATAGGAGTTTGTGTGGAGGTAAGAGGGTTGTGGGAATGAGTAGAGTTGTTGGGATAACAATGTTCAGCATTGCAGTAGGTTTGGGTTGTGAAGTTGGTCTGAGCCGTGGGCTCGTGTGGTGGTGACTAATATGGCCAGGCCGGTGCCTGCTCTGCAGGCTGAAGATGTTAGTATGAGTACTGGCCTTGGGGCTGATGATGCTCTTTGGTTTTCAAGGGGTCAGATCGATGGGTAATGGATATGGATAGTCTTGTGCTTTCCAGGCACAGGAACGCTGAGACTGGGTGTGTTGGGTGGAATGCCAGTCCCAGGCTGCTTAGTGTAAATGCTGAATAGAAGCTTAGGTGCAGAGAAGACACAGAGAAAGTCACAGGTTTGGACTGTGATTTGTTGAGCTGAAATCAACTGTCTTCATTAGACCAACTTTCTGTGACTGTTCTGCTCGTTCTAGGCCACCTTGTATTCCCTCCTAGACTAGTCCTAGGGTGAGTAGGAGAATAATCAGGGAGGTTCAGGTTAGGGTGGGGGGGGATTGGAGTTGGGTGGCTCATGGGAGGGGGAGTAGGAGTGCGATTTCTCGGTGCAATAGTAGGAATAGGATGGCTACTGAGGAAGAGTCGACTGGAGAATGGGAGGCGAGCGGAGCCGAGTGCATCAAATCCACATTCCTGTGGGGATGGTTTTTCTGAGCCTGGGTTAATCAGGAATTCAGTGGGATTAAGGCGGTGCTTAGGATGAGGGATAGAATGAGTATCCATGTGATGATGTGAATTGCCTTTCTCTGGGTTCCCACCAGATTTCAGAGATTGGAAGTCAATTGTAATTATTCTACTAGAAAGGCAAGATCCTCCTCAGGAGATAGATCTGCAGAGGAATGATCAGATGACATCTGCCAAGGGTCAGTATCAGGCTGCTGCTTCCAATCCGCAGTGGTGCTTTGGGGTGAAGTGGAATTTGATGAGGCATAGTAGGCCAACTAGTGAAAAGGAGGATCTGATGATAGGTGGGTCCATGGCAGCCTGTGGTGACAAAGCAGGTTGAGCCGAACACGCTGTCGGCGACTGAAAAAGAATCTTGGTGGTATTCTCTTGCTTGGGGGGCTGAGAAGTCGAAGCCTGGGAGGATACTTAAGGTTCATGCTTGGATTGCTTGCTTTGGGCTCCTGTCTGAAATGCTGTGATGGGCCCATGTTCCAGTGATGCCTGAGGCTAGTAAGATGGCTGTGCTCAATAGGGGGACTTGGAGGGGGTTGAGGGGGTTGATTCCCGTTGGGGGTCATTGTCCTCTTAGTGCTGGGGTTGGGGCTAGGCTAGGGTGGAAAAATGCCCAGAAGCAGCCTAGGAAGCAGGATGCTTCTGATGTGATGAATAAAGCTATTCCGTATCACAGCCCTTTTCGGACGGGCAGTGTGTGGTGGCCTTGGAACGTGCTTTCTGGGACGATGTCTCGCCATCATGTAGGGGAACTAAGGTTATGGACGTTAGTCCTGAGTGAGGAGTAGTGAGGAATGATGCTGGACTCATAAGATTAGGCCTGAGGTGGTGAATAGGGCAGCAGCTGCTCCGGAGATGGGTCAGGGGCTTGGGTCTACTGTGTGGTAGGAGTGTGCTTGGTGGGCCATGAGGGGTTTTCCTGTAAGGAAAGGCTCAGGAGAAGGATGAAGACGTAGGCTTGAATTATGGCTACTGCTACTTCTAGGAAGGTTAATCAAGGGGATTCTGAGGAGGGATGGCCTAGTAAATTGGTGGAAGAAGCTTAGGTTCATGGTCAAGCTCAGGAGCGGGTTTTAGTGTTTGCAGGGAGCTTATTGTGGACTGGGTTGGCAGGGAAAACCGGCAACTGGTTAGGTTGAATAATGAGTGAAGAGGCTAACCATGCTCTGAGTGTGATATCAAATGATGGGTGTGGGTTGAGCTGTGGCATGCCATTAAGGAGGTGTTGGTGGACCTCTTTCTCTAGCTTGAAGGACTAGTGCTGTTGCACAGCTTCTTAATGCTTAGAATGATAGTAGTGAGGATCGGTTTTCGAAGTGGACAAGAGGTGTAGATTCTACTACAGTCGGTGTGTAGCTGTGGCTGGCACCACAGATTCCAGAGCTCTGGTCATGGAAGATGCCTGGGTGGGTGGTGATGAAGGAGGTTTGGTTCAGTCATCCTGGGATCGCATGGGTTTTTACTGCTCATGTGGGGATTGCTCAGGAGTGCAGGACATCATCGGCTGGGATGATAATGTGGATGGGGATTCTATTGGAATGACTAAAGGGCGATCTGCTTCTAGCAGTGGGAAGTGTCCTGGTGGGAGTTCTGTTGTGGGGCTTGGACATGAGTCAGTAGAGGATCTGTACAGTCTGTGTATCCGTAGGTTCAGTCTCATCGGTGTCCGGTGGCTTTTAAGGTGAGATCAGGTTCGTCTAGTTCGTCTGTCATCTATAGGATTTTTCTGCCCTTGGCTCTTGTTTGCCTTTTCCTTTCCCTCTCTCCCTTCCCATCTCTCCATCTCTTCCCTTTTCTCTTTTTTGTTTTCCTCTGTCCTTTCTTCCCTCTCTCTCACTCGCCTTTTACTCCTGTTCCTTCCTTTCCCTGCTTCCCCCCCGCCTGCTCTGGCCTCTGCTCTTTGGCTGTGTTTGGGCTTTAGGTTTTCCCCTGCTGCCCCCCCGCCTGCCCCTTCTTCTCACTCTTTATTTACTGGCATGTTTTGGGTTTTGTGCCTCCTCCCAGCCCCCCCCTTCCTTCTGCTTTAGTTACTGGAAGAGACTGGCTTATTTCATTTTCCCTCTTCTCCCTGTCCTCCCCTTTCTCCTTGTCTTTCCTTGAGCTTTTGGGGTTTTTTGGTTTGGGATTTTTTCTCCCCGACAGGACACGTGGCAGGAAACAGCAAAACACCCCCCCTACGGTACCATAGGTGCCAGGCACATCACAGCACACAATGCCCACAAGAGACTGTACAGAGCACTGAAAAATACAGGCAACAGAATGGAAACGACAAGAGAAAGTCCCATGGGGAACAACACAAACTACACTGTGCCAATGGATCGAGAAAGAAACACCCAGTGACACAGCCCAGTGCAGACAGTCCAGTGCACACTGTCCGGGGCAGGACAGGCCCCACTGCCTGTACCCTGCAGACCTTATAATGATATGAAATATGTCTGTGTGTGTATTTAAAGAATAATAGAAATAGAGATATAAAACTGTGAAGCATCAGGCAACTAGACAGCAGCACATCTTTGGTCCCAGTGGAATTTCCCACCCGCATTTTGTCCTGTCTGCTCTTGTTGAGATTCCAGCTTTCCCCCTTCCACCTGCCTCTTTTATCCCTTCTAGCCCTGTGCTGCTTTAATCCCTTCTCTTTGGCTCCCAACCTGCTGTTTCCATCTGCTGTTTCTTTGGGCTTCCCTCTCACCGCTTCCACCTCCAATGTTTTTTCCCCTTTTCATCGGAGCAGCTGCTGCCCCATTCATCACCTCCGGCCTAATCATGTGATTCCACCATAATTCCTCACTTCTCCTCATTCGTGGATTAACTTCCATATCCTCAGTTTGACCCAGCCATCATAAGCAATCGACCGCCCAGAGCCCCGGCATCCCGGGCTGGGCGATGCCAAAGGTGCCTGGGGGCCAGAGCAGAGCGGGCTGCCATAGCTGCCGGTGGTGCCTGGGGGCCCTGGGGTGCCCCCCCACTAAGGGTGCCTGGGCTGCGGGGAAGGGCTGCTGCTGCTGCCGGCCAGGCGGTCGGCACAGGTTGGCTGAGCCTGAGAGAGAGACAGGAGCGATGGCCGGTGGGCAGCTGCGCTCTGGCCCCCAGGAGCGCAGTGTGCCTGGGCTGAAGGCTCGGGCTGGGTCCTTACCTGGGGGTAGAGCTCTGGGGAAGGACAGAGGTCTGCAGGGGCCGGGGGACCCGTGGAGCAGGCGGTGGAGCTGCCATGGTGGCAGTACCATGGTCCCTGGCAGCCGTTGGTTGCTAAGGACTCTCTGGGGTCTGCAGGAAGTGACATAGGGGCTGCCTGTGCTCTGCCCCGCCCCTACCTCCTCCCAGCCAATCTTGGGCAGGGAAGGGGCTTAAGGGTGCCCTTGGCCCCAACCAGCAGCTCTTGGGGACTGTGAGGGGAGAGGTCCTGGTGAACAGGTGAGGAACCTGAAGATCTGACCAAAGCCCTTGTCACTGCAGCCTTTAAACAGTGCCAGGGCTGCTCAGGTGGCCCAGACATGTCAGAGCCCTTTGACTCACCCATAAGCAAGGGCTGCACAGCTGCTCTTGATTTCTACAGATAAATAAAATAGGAGTAAATGGAACAGGTTGCCCAGGGAAGTGGTTTCATGAGTGGAGAATTTGGGGATGGATGTTGTCAATGGTCAAACCTGGATTCTTGGTTTTGGTAATGACAGTACTTGTCTTACTGCCATGTTTACTGAGCTTTCTGCCCAGGGCCCCTGCAGAGATCTCTACAGGCAGGTTTTGTAACACAAAATGCTAAAAAGGGAAAATTGTTGGGAAGGACAGCAGGGCTGCCCGCAGCCTGGCTCTGCTCACAGCAGACACGGGCCCTGCCTGCAGCCTGGCTCTGCTCACAGCAGACACGGGCCCTGCCTGCAGCCTGGCTCTGCTCACAGCAGACACGGGCCCTGCCTGCAGCCTGGCTCTGCTCACGGCAGACACGGGCCCTGCCTGCAGCCTGGCTCTGCTCACGGCAGACACGGGCTCTGCCCGCAGCCTGGCTCTGCTCACGGCAGACACGGGCTCTGCCCGCAGCCTGGCTCTGCTCACGGCAGACACGGGCTCTGCCCGCAGCCTGGCTCTGCTCACGGCAGACACGGGCTCTGCCTGCAGTCTGACTCTTCTCACAGCAGACACAGGCCCTGAAAATATCCTCACGTTCCCATAAGACAGGAAAGTTCCTCATGCTGAGAGGTTTTTGGTAATCACATTCTCAAAACACAGCGGCCTTGAAGCCAGGGGTACAGACTGCCCTAAACCAAGCAGGAGTTGTGGGAAGGGATTTGGGAGTGAGTGAACATGTCATGAACCAGCCATAATAAATGCTGGGCACAGCAGGTGTGCAGATGCTCTTAGACATCCAAGGTAAACTAACAATGTTCAGCTATAAGATATGCTTATCAGAACTCGTTATAATCACTAACCAATCAGCTTGGTGTGAACAGTGTGTGTAAGCAATTAGCAGTTTTTTTGCTGGCCACGTTTCCAGCAGCAAATGTCTCTAATCTGTGTGATTTCACCCAATCAATGGCTTCCCCTAAAATTCCTCCTGAATGGCGTGTTGCCCATCGCCAGTCTCCACACGAGCCAGCCCAAGTGCTCCTTAGCTCAGGGTCAGTCTCTAACCCCTCTGGCGACATGGGGGGGCACGGCATTCCGGGGGGTGGTGCTTGGGGTAAGAGCTGCACACCTTGGGCACGGCTGCGGTGCACAGGATGGGCCGTGACATCACAAAGTGCTCCTGGGCCGAGCCATGCTATGATCTGGGGGTTGTGGGCACTACCCTGTCAGTGCTGTCTGCAGCTACAGCAGCAGCAGCAGGATGGTGAAGGCACGGGAGGTTGTGGCCCCTTCCCAGCTCCTTATGGTCCTGGTTCTGGTTGCCCTGCAAGCCCAGGATGCCCGAGCAGCCCCATGGCGAGCACGGGGACTAGGTAGGTGTGCAGGCAAGGGCAGCCAGCCAGCCCCAGGCAGCATAGGCAGTGCCCACCTCACCTTGGAGGGGCAGTGGGGCTGGGCTCATGGCGTGGAAGGGTTGGGAGAGCAGCGGGGCCGGCTGGGTGAGCTCCACTGGTGTGTGGGAGACAGATGTCATGGCGGGAGGCGCAGGAGGCCATGGCTGCTGTGCTGTGCAGTAACAGAGAGGGCAGCGCTGCTGTGGCTTCTCCCTGTCCAGCGGGCTCTTCTCCATGAGACGCCCACGATCTCCATGATCATTTGTGGCCTCACGTGCTTTCACCCTGGCTTTGTGCACAGGACAGACAAACGTCTGTTTGTCCCTCCAGTCCTTGAGGGGAGTTGCACGTGCCCTGGCACAGTATTGAAGAGCGCTCCAGGGCTCAGCCAAGAGGTCACCCAGGTGCCTCTGCAGCTGTGCAAATAATCACCCCGCTGTGACCTGACCCCCCCAGGCACTGCAGGGCATGGAGAAGCAGATGACAACTTGTAAAGGAAACGTGGGGTTGTCCTGTCTCCTGACAGCTGCTCTGCTTGCTTTGTTTACAGAGGTGGCTGGACGTGGTGGACATGGCGCTTCTCAGCCGGGTTCCAGGGCTGGTGCAGCTGGAGATGCCATGGGTACGGCGTGGCTTTTCACTGCCTTTGGGCGCTGCCAGCAGAAACCCCAAGGAGAAGCAAGGCCCCTCCTGCAGCTGTGCAAAGGCAGACCTGCATTCTGCGCGTCACGCCTTGTGGTGATGCCCTCACACATTGTGCTGTTCAGTCGTGACGGTGCCTATCGCAATAGACACTGAAACACTTCTCATGGCTCTTTGGTTGCAGATGTGGTTCCAGCTCCAGTTGCTCAGGTGGATCCTGCGCTGAAGCTCACCTGGCATTCCAGGGGTGTGTAGTTGGTCTTGCCTGACTTCACAGGCTAAGCACTCCCGCACAGTATGGAATGGGGAGGAGTTTAACTTGAACCTTTCTGTTCAGGTCTTCAGAGATCAAAGGACAATGGCCAAAGAGGGAAACCCTCCAGAGAGTGGCCAAACGTCCCGGAGGAAATCCTGGGAGAGCTGGAGAGAGCAGCAAATGGTGGGTATCCATCACTCTTGCCCAGAAGACTTGTGACACTGAGACACACGTGTGGCCAAGGCACGGCCTTCACAAGCACAAAGGGTGTCTCAGGGGCACCTCAGGATCCGGGACAGCTGACAGCTGGACACCCAGCTTGGGTCCAGTCACTGAACGTGCACCGCTAGAACAAGTGGCTGTGAATTGATTCTTGAGTGGTTCAGTGCTTTGCTTTTCCTCTTACTGTGAGGGACCGTGGGCTCTGCACTGCTGCTTGGGAATGTGCCCAGGATGTGGTTGCAAGAGCTGGGGCGTCCCTCCAGGGTGTGTGGCTGTCACCCCGACTGTGCGATGGCATTGGCATGGTGGGACGTGCTTTTTTAGAAGGGCCCTTTCCTCAGCTGCAGTGGCTGCAGTGTCTTCCTCTCCTCTCTGAAGGAAGTAATTCCCCATCACCTGGCACTTGGCAAGCAAATCACTGAGAAGATGCTGTGCGATCTGCGAGTCCCTCAGCAGGCTGGCTGTGCTGTCTGCTGGGAAACTGGAAGCTCTTCTGTTCTTCTCCAGCAGTGACACATTTTTTGGACTAGTGATGAGGTGCACGCCCAAAAATCCCAGGCTTGATTTGTAGGTGTTTCCAGTGTGTCTTACCTCCTGATGCTGTGTTCCTGATGAGGAATGTTACTTCTCTTTCTTTCTTCAGAGACTGTGGAGAAGGAAGTGCTGCAGGAAGGAGGAAATGACAGTGTGCCAGACTCCCATGCAAACCCAACAGCAGCTCCATCAACAGGAGTGCCAGGTAATCACTGTCCCTCGGCCATCCCGGGCCATCAATCCAAATCCTGGGGGTCTGCGGCTCTTTCCCTGGTGCCCATGACTGCCCCTCCTGCCAGCAGCCAAAGGATTAGTGCAGGGCCAGTGTTGTACAGGAAGCCAGGAACTCAGTCACCTGAAAATGACCGTCGTAGAATCATAGAATCCCAGCCTGGCCTGGGTTGGAAGGGACCCCCAGGATCACAGAGCTCCAACCCCCTGACACAGGCAGGGACACAAACCTCCAGGCCTGGAGCTACACAAGTTTGCCCAGGGCCCCATCCAACCTGGCCTTGAACACCCCCAGAGACGGGGCACCCACCCCCTCTCTGGGCAGCCTGTTCCAGCCCCTCACCACTCTCTCTGGAAAGAACTTCCCCCCAATCTCTCCTCTCACCCTTCCCTCTTTCAGCTTCACTCCAGCCCCCTTGTCCTGCCAGGCTCTGCCTTTGAACAAGCTGATTCCCCTCCTGTTCCTCTGCTCCCTTCAGGGACTGGCAGGCTGCAATGAGGTACCCCACAGCCTTCTCTTCTCCAGGCTGAACCAGCCCAGCTGCCTCAGCCTCTCTTCCTAGGGGAGCTGCTCCTATGTCCTCTCTGGGCTGTGGAGCTTATTGCCAGCAGTGTGCAGAGGGATGCTGGGACCCCTCTCCACATGCAGTGAGATGCTTTCCTGCCACCATGGGGATTTCTGAGCTCTGCCATGCTGGGAATGAGGCCTCTCAACCACCTTCAGTAGCTGATGGGAAATGTACCTCCTCCTCTAGTGTTCCTCCTCTGGGACCTGTGTGCCAGAGTTGCTGTGAGTCCCTCGAGGCCTCAGGTGCAACAGAGGGGGATCCCTCGTGGGCTGAAGCCAGGTCCAGAGGGGGATCCCTCCTGGGAAGAAGCCAGGTCTAGAGGGGGATCCCTCCTGGGATGAAGCCAGGTGCAGAGGGGGATCCCTCCTGGGAAGAAGCCAGGTCCCATGAGATTCCCTTCTGCGCCAGGCACAGGCTTCAAGGGAACCCGCAGCCTCGTCCTACATCCTCTGTGCCTGAGCCACGCTGAGGCCTGACATCTCTTGGTGTCCAAGCCCAGGGAAGCTGACTGCACTTCCAGAGAGGATTCTTTTCCCCAGGCTCCAGGTACTGAGCAGTCTGGCTGGGGGCCCTAAGTCCTGAAAGCTGGGGGCACGCAAGGGGTGCCTGTGCTGGAGAAAGGGCAGAGGGGGAGAGTGCTGCTCAGATGCCTCAGAGAAGGCTGAGTCCATCACTGGGGGCTGTGGGTGCTGGGCTGGGGAGGGGGAGCTGGCCCTGGGTGGGATAGTTTTTGTCTGGGCCACTCCAAGGAGCCATGGGTCACGGTGCTGTGCTCCCCACACAAGGAGCCATGGGTCACGGTGCTGTGCTCCCCCATGTGCTCTCCTCTGGCCTCAGGACTCCTGTTGAGTGGGACAGCTTGTGGCAAAGGGTCTGAGAGAGCCCCCAGCACACACTAATGTGCAGATTTGTTCCTGCAGAGGAGGACAGCAAGAGCAAGTCCTATGGTGGGGATCTACAGGACTGGCAGAAGTACAGCATAGGAGGCACCGTGTGTGTGTTGGTCTCCATGGTGCTTGGGATGGTGCTGCACTGTGCTGTCCGGCTGTGGAGGAAGAGACAACGGTGAGTGGTCAGGAGGGGGTTTTGCCAAACTGCTGTGTCAGGTGGCTGCGTGAAGCGTTTAGCAGTGGAGTATCACAGGTACCAAGCCAGTGACTGGCAGAATCTGCCAAGATTCCTGCTGTGGGAAACCTGTGAGAGGCGACGAGCCACGTGCAGACAAGCTGAGCTCCAGCCAAGGGGTGTGTGGGGCACCCCACGTTCTGCAAGAGCTCTCTGCGCCCACAGTTCCCACCTGCAGCCCACTGCCCTACAGCACACAGGGTGCCCAGTGCTGCCCCAGCCCCTGGCCTGCCCAGCACTGCAGACGTGGGTCACTGACACACTCTTCTCTCCACAGGCGCCTCTGCGCAGCTTTGGAGGCCTGGCCAGAACCCGGCAATTTGACCCAGCCACCCCCACCCCTGGCGCTGTCCAAATTTGTGGGCCAGGACTGAGAGGACCAGCCCAACACCAGCCAGTCTGGAAATGTCTTCTCATCTGGAATTTAAAAATAAAAAGCTGCTTTTAATACTTTTACTGTGCTTTAGGGCTTGGGTTTTGTTTGGGGATTTTTGGTTCAGAGAATGAATGACTCAAGTGCTGGACTTAAAGTGGGCAACTTCAGTGCATGGGCAACACCAAACCATTCGTGCAGGAAGGCAGAACCTCCCTGGCTAAGAACATCTCCTGAGGAACTGAACGAAACCCCCATTCCCTGTGCCTTCCCTTGTGATGATGGGGGTGAGTTGGGGAGGTGGGAAGCAGGGAGAGACACTGCAGACTTCCCATTCTTCCTGTAGGAATGCTGCAGAAGAGAAACCATAGCATGAGGTATGTACTGGGGGGTCATGGGGGGCAGGGTGAAGGGGGTATCAAGGGGGGTGTGGGGGTCAAGATCAAGGGATTCACGGTGCTTTGGAAGCCCCTGGTTGGGCTCTGGTAGCCCCCAGTGATGTGTGTGTGGGAAGGGATGGATGGGGGGAGGGGAGGCCTATGGGGGTTGTAGGGTGTGGGGAGGTTACAAACTGGACGCTTGTCAGGGCTGAGATTAGGGGGGAAGGTTGGGATTAGGGAGGGATTAGTGTTGGGGTGGGATTAGGGGTGGAGTTTGGAGCTGGGATTTGGGATTGGGGTAGGGATTTCGAGGTGGGATTTGGGATTGGGTCTGGGATAGGGATAGGGGATGGGATTGGGGTTGGAATTTGAGATTTGGGGCTGGGATTTTTTGTTAGGACTGGGATTGGGACTGACTGCCGGCCCAGGAGAAGCTCTGGCAGGCGAGCTGGGCTGGGGCAGCTCTGGGGCAGGGCCCCAACCAAGCTCCCCAGGCAGGGCCAGCAGAAGGGAAGGGAAAGGGGATGTGAAGGAGGGGAGGGGCGGCAGAAGCCCCCAGGCCCTGAGCCAGGTGCTGGCCCCAGCCCTGCCCCCCAGCCTGGCTGCCCCCCCTCCTGCCCCTCAGGCTGCCGGGCCTGACAGGCCTCCTCCAGCGCTGCCGAGTGGCTGAGCTGTGGCCAATGGGGTGTGGGGTTGTTGGAGGGCAGGGGCCTGGGCCTGTGTGCAGAGCTGGGTGCTGCTCCTCAGGAGGGGTGAGGCTGGGCCTGTGCAGAGACGAGGCCTTGGTGAGGCTCCATTGCCCCTGGAGCGGCTCTGGGCAGTGCCGGGGGTGTGCGCGGCTCTGCCGGGCCTGGGTCTGCTCACGGGTCTGGGCCTGCTCAGGGAGGGGGACAGGGCAGGGCAGGGCCGGGGCAGAGAGGGCAGGGGAGAGGAGAGGAGGGCAGGGGAAGGGGCAGGAGGGGAGCTTGTCTGGCTTTGCTCTGGAGCCAGGGTGCTTCCAGACGCGTGGGCCTGTCTGTGCTGGCAGCCACAGCCCTGGGCCAGTGGAGCTGTGTGCTGGGAGCAGCTCCCATCAGCCAGGCCAGCACCGGGAAGGAGATGGGGCTCTGCCCCTGGTTACAGTGCCTGTGCTGAGGTTAGCACCCAGGGCCTTCCTCAGGCCTGGCCTTCTCCTAGGGGCTGAGATGGAGACATGGCCCTGCCTGGCCTGGCCCCTGGCTTCCTCCTGTGTCGATTTGGAAGAGCAGAGCCCTCCTCACTCCTCCCATGGGGGCTCAGCAGTGTCCTTCTGTCCCTGGGACTCCCCAGCACTGGCAGCCCCCACAGGGCTTTAATACCAAGCAAATGCTGGGTGTGCCAGGGGCTCCTGGGTGTGAGAGCAGAAAGGAGCCGTGCCCAGGCTGTCCTGCTGTTCCAGGTCTGAGCTCTGACGTACGTGTGCATCCCAGGGCCAAAGGCAGGTTTTTTCCTCTGAGCTGCACAGCTTTTTGCAAGGGAAAGTGAGTTGGGCTGAGCTGCCTCTTTTTTGGGGGTTGTTTTGGGCTTTTTCTTTTTCCATTTTTGTTGCTTCTTTCTGCTCTCTCCTGGCTTTTTGGGGGGCTTTTTTCCCTTTTTATTGTTTCTTTCCACTCTCATGATCTTTGGTGTATTTTTCCCCTGCTGTTTCTCCCTTCTGCTCTCTTCCAGATTTTTAGGGATTTTTTTCCTCACTTCCTTAAGCAGCTTCGTCCTTTTTTTCCCCTTTTCTTGTTGCTCTCTTTCCTTTTTTGGGGTTGCTTTTTCCCCTTTGGTGCCTTCTTTTTCTGGTTACCTGGATTATTTTTTTCCCATTCCATCCCTTCCTTCTGAACTCTTCTAATTCTTTGTGTTGTTTCTTTTTCCCCTCGTGTCTCTTTGTTCTCTCTTCTGGTTTTGAGGGGTTTTTTACCTTTTTTCATTGCTTCTTTCTGCTCTTTTCTCCATTTGGGTTCTTTTTCTTCCCCTTTTCTCACTGCCTCCTGCTCCCTTCTCGTGGGTTTGGTTGTTTCTTGTCCCCTTTTGCTGCTTCCTTCTGCTCTCTTCTGTTTTTTGGGGAGGTCTTCCTCCTCCTGTTGCTGCTCAAAAGGGCGGTCTCAGACTAGTAGTATTCTAACAGAATCCAGTTGAAAGGGGCAGCAGGATTTGGGGTCAGGTTTTCCTGCATGACTGGTGTCTGTCAGAGTCGCTCTGGTCTGGTTGGTAGGAGAGTGTTTAATGGCATAAAAAGCCCAGTCTTTCCTGCTGATGAACTCAGTGGTGTTGGTGCAGTTTGAGGTTAATTTCCCTGTCAAAACCAGGAGTGTCTCAGCACAGAAAGATCAGGGGAAGATTTAGGATTTCTCCTGCAACATGCCCAGTAATTGGTGTTTTTGAGAGCCAGTGGGTCTCTCTTTCTTGCAGCTGTACTTTCTCAGGCCAGACTGAGGGTCAGAAGCTGAGGAGATGCTGAATTCAGTGCAAGAGCCCATCACTGGCCAAAGGGTGTTCACTCAGTGGAGCTTGATTCCTTCAGAGCTGGTGATGAAGATGTGACAGAGCTGAGGGGACTGGAGAGAAAACAAGAGTGTGAGGAAGTCATAATGATTAGCAAATGTCTTGTGTGGGGATGGTTTTATAGTGCAGGAGGGTTTGACCTGGTCTGGGTCCTTTTTGTGTGTTTGGCAGGATTAGGTATGACAAGCCCCTTTCTCCAGGCTGATTGGGGTGAGGCATTTCTGTTCTGCTGGGGGAGCACAGAGCCTGCAGAGCAGCACAGCTTGGCTAGAGAAGAAGGCAGTTCCATTGGGTACAAAAGTCTCCAAGTAGGAGTAAGAGGCAATAGATTCTCAGGGGATCAATCTCTCCAGTCAGGGACCCTCAGGGTGTTTCTCTGGTCGAATTTCCCCCTTGCTGCCGGTGGCAGCGTGTGATTCCTGAGGCTGATGATCACAGCTCTGCACCAGTTTCCAGCTTTCATCCTTCCCAGTGCCTTTCTTCTGTCCTTGCCCTCAGCCCTGTCCCTTTCATGCTGTGCACTGCACTAGTGTTCCCAGCTCCCTTTCCTTGAACCCCCACTTGCAAGCACTTCCCCAGTGCCCTGGTTTCTGTCCTCTACTGTCCTCTTCCTCAGTCCCCATCAACCACCTTGCTTCAAGTCTTTCTATCCTCTCCAGTTGGAATCCTTTCCCCCTCCCTTGCATCCCACACAGCCCTGTCCAGTGCAGCCCTTCAGCCCAGTCCCTGCTGGTCTGTAAATCCATCCCAGATCCTGTCTCTGGGTTCCCTGACACTCACAGCCATCCTCTTTGGACACCCTGAATTCCTCCCACTGCCCTTGTCTTCATCCCCAGCCCTGGTCCCTTCCTGAACAGGGATCCCAGGAGAAAGGTGGAGGAATGGGGCTGGTGGGGAGCAAAGGGAATTCTCCCCCTCAGAGCAGGGGGCAGCCATGGCCCTGGGGACTGGAAACTTTTGTGTCTCAACTTCTCTCTTCTTCCCTAGGCACTCTTGGAAGGAAGGGGAGATGAGGTCCTGGATGTGAGTAGTGGGCTGGACTTGGAGGCATCCAAGGATGAAGGAGAAACTCGTGGCTGCATCTCTGGATGTCTGGGTGAGCAGCACCAGGGCACCTGCACCCCTGAGCCCTCTGGGGTGGGCAGAGTGGGGGCACTGGAGAGGGAAACACAGGGACAGGGAATCCCATGATCCCGAATGAGCTGGTCCCACCTGTCCCCTGCCTTTCCTTGCACCCAGTAGGGCTGTACAGACCCAGAGGGTCACCATGCAGGCCAGGCAGG
The DNA here is from genome assembly GCA_027925045.1 of Hypotaenidia okinawae. Classification (NCBI taxonomy): domain Eukaryota; kingdom Metazoa; phylum Chordata; class Aves; order Gruiformes; family Rallidae; genus Hypotaenidia; species Hypotaenidia okinawae. The sequence continues at coordinate 4,650 of BSDF01000111.1, read as the reverse complement.
GCATCTGGTGCCAGAGGAACCCTCAGAATCACCCTCAGGGCTGGGCTGTGCCCGCAGAGATTTTGGGCATCTTGGGTAGTGTGACACTGGGCAAGGGGCTCTTGGTGCCACGTGGACCTCAGGAGAGCCAAGTCCTGTCCTAGGGGTATTGTGGGCTCCAAGTCCTGTCTCCTTCCATGTCTCTGCAGAGAGAAATGCTGGGGGCAAGGCCCCTCACATGTCCTAGGCAGCGCTGGGGGTGACGTTTTGGTCTGTGTCTTTCAGGACTGGAGCTGGTTCCTTCCTGTCCTCCCCTGCAGAGGCATGAGGAGATGATCATCCCTGGATCACCCCACCCGATCCCCTGGGAGCCCTGGGCCCTTTCCCTCCAATGATCAATAAACCCCTTCAGCAAAGCCATGCTCTGCCTGTGTCTGTGTGTCCCTGTCCATGTCCATTTCCTCTGCAAATCCTGGATTCTGGGCTCCTCACACACCACAGCCCACCAACACTCCACTGCTGTCATCCCAATTAAGACCATATTCCCCCTTTTCTGGAACTGGGTGTTCCATGGATTTGTTTCCTCATTCCAATAGAATGAGCCTTTACCAGTGGTTCTGTCCCTGAGATCAGTCACCAGCCAGTGCAGGGGTATTGTTTCAACGTCCATGGCCAGTCTTTAAATCCTGAAGGGCTCCCACAGCCCCAACCATTTGTCAGCTTCAAAGCGTTGGGCACCTGCTGGCCTGAAGATACAAATTCCTTTTGCCACCCCAGGCTGAAGAGGGGGGCACAAAAGGCTCCCCAGATACTAAAGGTGGTGATAATGGTGACCAGAGCAATGCTTGTGATAGTCTGCTGAACGTCCTGTCAATATGAACCCAGCAGTTATTAACAAACCTGCACAGACAATTAACAGCTCCATGGATTCCTTCCAGCAGGTGTCAGAGATTTCACCTGGCAAAGAAAAGAAACCTGGCTGGTTTTATTGTCAGGAACCAGAAGTGGATTGTTATGAGAAGGATGGAATAATCCACCTGTCAGTGACTTTGTGTTCCTGCCCGTGGGCATCATTCGCTGCCCAAGCGTCTTTGTTGGGGGGCTCAGCCAGTACGAGGGGACTGGTCCCAGTGATGGGCATTTCTACCACGCCTGGCTGACCAGGAGGGAAAACTGGCCTTTCTGGGGTGCTGGGAGTGTGGGCTTTGGGGATGAAAGCTGGGGCTTTGGGACAAAAGGCATTTAGTGGGGACATCCAGTCATTGCCCAGCACTCCCTGACTCGGGGAACTGCATCCCAGAGGCGTTCTGCCCAGGGCAGCTTGTGAGCTTTCAAACCCCCTTTCCACAGCCCATCAGTTCTGCCCACTATCCCGTGAGCTTGGGGGTACCACGGGGTGTGAAATACCCCCTGAGTGCTCCTTCCTTGGCCCCCTCCTGCCCCTGGGCAGCAGTGCAGTGCCTGCCCTTGTCTGGCTGAGCAGAGCTGGGCTCTGGAAGAAAGCTGAGCCAATTGCTCAGGGCCCGGCCTGTCTTTGCTCCTCTTGCTCCTGGAAATGCATCGGCTTGGACTAGGCCAGGAACGATTTCCACTCCCACCAACAATCTTGTTTCCCCTGCGGCTTTCCAAGGGCTCCAAAGGAGTGGAGTTGCCAAGCCTCCCCAAGGGTCTTTTTCTCTCTCAGCTGGAGGGGGGTCTCTTCCATGGGGGGCCGCTCTCCCCGCAGTCAGCATTGGTCACCAGCTGCCCAGGGACAGGCCACCCCCTGGCCTGTGCCTCCTGGATCAATCCTGGGATCCTGCCTGGCCACGTTTAACATGCAGCCACTCCAGGAGCCTGTCCCAAGGGTCTCTGAGTTGCTCCTCGTTCTGCAGAGGGGCAATTCTGGCCAGTGCCTCTGACCTGAGGGAGCTGGGCCTCTTGAGCTGGGAGAAGAGGAGACTGAGGGCTGCCCTTATTCCTGCTTAGAATGATGTCAAGGGTGAGAGTGGGGAGCAGGGTGCCAGGCTCTTCTCAGGGATGGTCAGCGATAGGACAAGGGGCAGTGGGTGCCAGCTGGAGCAGAGGAAGTTCCATGGGCATGTGAGGAGAAACTCTTTCCCTGCCAGGGCCACAGAGCCCTGGGACAGGCTGCCCAGGGAGGCTGGGGAGTCTCCTCCTCTGGAGACATTCAAACCCACCTGGATGTGTTCCTGGGCGGTTTAGGCTAGGGGATCCTGCTCTGGCAGGGGGTTGGACTAGATGATCTTTCCAGGTCCCTTCCAACTCCTAAAGTTCTGTGATTCTTTGAGCTTGGATCTCCCTGCACGTCTCTTGGATCACCTCTGGCCCCTCAGGTTTCCCTGGGTGTTGGTGTTTGAACACCTCCTTCTTGGCCTCCCCCCATTAATTCCCATAGGGGCTGGGACCAGCAGTGCCCAGGATCAGGTTCCTGTTTTGTGCCCACAGGAACTGGGGCAAGAGGAATCCCAGCTTTGGTGGGTTGGAGGCAGCCATGGGACAGAGCTGTATCCCCTTCGAGCCCCAGGGCTGCAAAGCAAGGCTGAGGTGCCTGGAGTCACTTGTCATACTCCTTACCCTCCCCAAGGGGAAAGAGCCCCCTTCCTGTCCCTGCCTGGGGGTCCTGTCTGATGGGGAGACAAGGAAAGGGGATTCTTCTGCCCAGCTCTGGTTTGATCAGGAGAAAGGACTCTGCTAGCCACAAGGATTTCTCCCCAGCCGACAGACAGAATTTCAGTGAAGAACATAGTGTCTATCCAAGTACTTTTCTTGGAGCTCCAGGGACACCTTGAAGGAGCCCAGAGGGGATGGAGTATGTGACACCTTCACCTGCTCCTCTGCTGTAGCTGGGCTGGGCTCCTGGGACAGTGGGAGCTGATGAAACATTGCAGCGCTGATAAGGGACAGCTCTGGGCAGGAGCAGCTCCTCTGCCAAGCACACAGGGCTGGGGACACTGCCTGCAGGCACCCAGGGCAGACCTGTGAGGCTGAGAGAGCTGAGGGCTGCTGAGAGCTCACTGGAGGAGAAATCTCCACAGCCTCTCCCTGGTATGTCTGTGGGTGCAGGGCAATGCAGGTTCTGTTCCTGGAGGGATCTCCTGAAGCTGGGCCATGGGGCAGTGTGTGGGCTCTGTCAGGAGGACAGGTTCTCTCTAGGAGCAGCAAGTGCTGCCTGGAAGGGATGCCCTTCTGCCCCCTCAGAGGGACAGGGCAGGACAGCTGTCTGCTCCTGGGCATGGTTGAGGGGCACCCAGGGCTGTCCTTGTGAGCAGGGTCCCTGTGCCCTGGGGTCTGTGTGCTGGGGCAGGGACTCTGCTGCTGCCAGGCTCAGCACTCAGCCTGGCTCGTGGGCTTTGCACAGGGAGAGAGACAGCAGCTCTGGGGGGAAGGAGTGACCCAGGGAAGGGCAGCGTAAGGTCCTTCTGCTGTAGGCAAGTTCTGCATGGCTCAGCTCTGCTCCCAGCTCCAGCTGATCCTTGAGAAATTGCAAAGAGGATTTGTTTCCAAAGGCAGAGTCTTTCCTTTCCTTTTCCTCTCCTGTGGCTGTGCTGACTGTGGGAGATGAGAACTTAGTTCTCCCCTTGAGAATACGCAGTGAAACCTTGATTCTCATGAAGATGTCAGAGCATCTCCTGAGCCCTGCACACACAGAGGTTCCCTGGGCAGTGCCCTGATGCCAGGAGGGGTCTGCAGAGCAGAGCTGAGCACAGGGCAGGTGGGATGGGATCTGTGAGCACAGAGCAGGAGGTGACAATGAGAGAGAGAAGCAGCTGCAGGGACAGCTGCAGGCAGCAGAGACCTTGTCAGGGAGGGAGAAGGAGCTGCTCCCAGCAGTGCCCTGGCAGTGGGGGTTTGGTACCTCCCTGACATCCCCTGCAGTGCTGACACTTTCCCACAGCAGCAAGCCCCTGGTTTCTGCCACCCAGCACAGACTCTGCACACAGAGTTCCAGGGTTTCAGGCTGAGTCTTCTCCTTTTTAGCCAAGCTCCCAGTGAGGAGAAACCCCTGAGTGCCTGTCTGTCTGTCCCTGTCCTTCCAGCCTTGGCTGGAGCATTTCTGGATGTTTCCACTCCTGTCCTGCTGCCTTTGTCCCAGCGTTAGCTGAAAATCTGTCAGTGCAGCAGCAATGTCAGGGAGTTGTGACAGAAGAAACACTCCTCTGTTACAGTTTGGAGAGAACCAAAGCTCCAAAGCTCTGCTCTGCCCTCCAGTGACATTGGAGTGACAGTGCTGAAAAGCTCATTCCCATCCACAGAGATCACAGCATCTTTATAATTCCTTAGGGCTCTTGCTGCAAGGAAGAACTGAGTTCTGGAGAGCCACAGCTGACCCTGCTCCCAGCAGTGGCACGCTCAAGACAGCACAAAGCAGACCTCCCAAAAGGGACCTGGTACAAGTACTTTATGAATACAGAGAGTGAATCTCAGGGTGTTCCCTAAGAATTGGAAGAGGTTTTCCTCAAAGGAGAGTTCCCTAACTTCTCACTGCCTTTTCCTCCCTGGACAGGTCTCCACACTTGACAGCAGCAGATGTCCAACAGCAGCAGATGTCCAACAGCAGCAGCTCCATCAGCCAGTTCCTCCTCCTGGCCTTTGCAGACACACGGGAGCTGCAGCTCCTGCACTTCTGCCTCTTCCTGGGCATCTACCTGGCTGCTCTGCTGGGCAATG
>BSDF01000110.1:0-62191 GCA_027925045.1 Hypotaenidia okinawae | reverse complement strand
ACATGGCTTTCATAGAATCATAGAGTCATAGAATGGCATGGTTTGGACGGGACCCCAAGGATCACAGAGCTCCAATCCCTCTGCCAGGGCAGGGCCACCAACCTCAGGCCCAAATCTACACAAGGCTGCCCAGGGCCCCATCCAACCTGGCCTTGAACACTTGTAGGGATGGGGCATCCACCTCCTCTCTGGGCAGCCTGTTCCAGCACCTCACTGATCTCTCCATAAAAAATTCCCCCTAATATCTAATCTGAACCTCCCTTCCTTTTGTTTTAATCCCTGCCCCTTGTCCTGCCATTGTCTACCCTTTTAAAAAGCTGATTCCCCTCCTGTTCCTCTGCTCCCTTCAGGGACTGGAAGGCTGCAGCGAGGTCCCACCACAGCCTTCTCTGCTCCAGGCTGAACAAGCCCAGCTCCCCCAGCCTCTCCTCATAGGGGAGCTGCTCCAGCCCTCTGAGCATCTTCATGGCCCTCCTCTGAACCCTCTCCACCAGTTCTACATCTTTCTTGTGTTGGGGCCCCAGCTCTGGGCACAGGACTCCAGCTGGGGCCTCCCAAGGGCAGAGCAGAGAGGGACAATCTGCTCCCTGTCCCTGCTGCCGCCTTTCTGCTGATGGAGCCCAGGATATTCCAGCTGTGGGAATCATCCCACCATGTTTCTCTGATTGCAACTAGATCATAATTTTCCAGTGACATCACGGTTTCCAACTCCTCCTGCTTATTACCCATGCTGCGTGCAGTTGTGTAGACACTTCAGCTGGGCTTGCTGGCTCACTACCTGTTCTGAGGAGCCTTCCCAGACCTCACACAGGTGGAGCTGCCGCCACCATCTGCCACCAGGAGCAGGCTCGGGCACTCCCTGCAGCCAGAGACTTGCACAGCCTCACTCCCTGCAGGCCCTGGGTCTGGGTCTCCATGCCCTTAATGGGCCAAGCCCTCTGTCTGCTGGAGACCGCACGCCTGGACAGGCCCTCAGTTTGGGTCGCTACACTCTTAATGGGACGAGCCCTCTGCCTGGTGGAGGCCATGGTAATCTGTGGTCTCAGAGACTGTCAGGAGGTGAGGCAGTTCCCTGGGTGATGTGGGACAGAACTTACCTGCCCGGCCACAGGAGATACAGGGTCAGCACTGCGCAGGCGCTGACCTCCCCTCTCTGCATCAGGTGGGCAGCGACAGGTGGCTGCCCTCCCTGAGGCTTTTTCAAGGTGATGGGAGGTGCTGGGGCCGCTGCTGCCCTAGGAATGCCCACGCCAGGTCTGCCTCTCTCAGGAGAGAGCTATCGCGTCCTGCCCGGTCTCTCTGCTTTCACAAGCGGGTTCTCCTGGCAGAGCAAACACTCCACTGGCTCTTGCAGTTCAGGATCTGTCGCTGCAGCTCCAGCTGTGCCAGTGCCGAGCAGTCGACCTCCTGGAGAAGTTTGTGAAGGACTGTCTGCCATGGGTGGGACCGCAGATGAAGCAGGGGGAGGGTGTGGAATTAATGACCTCCCCCGGGCCGAGAAGGAAACCAACTTGCAAGGAACTGACCAAAGCCCCCATTTTCCCAGTCCCTGCCCCTCCCTGTGCCACAATGGGGGGAAGAAGAGAGTGAAATCCGGACTGGAATGAACTCTGCTAAGAAGGGAGGGGTGGGGGGAAGGTGCTTTAAAATCTGGTTGCACTTCTCATTATCTGACTCTGGTGTCACTGTGAGTGTCGTGCAGTGTAATAAATTAGAGATTTCTTGCCTTCACTCTGTGTTAGGTCTGTTTAGTGCATGACACTAATTGGAGAGTGATCCCTCTCCATCCTTATCTCCAATCCTAAGCCTCTCAACATGTAATTTCTCCCTTTTTTGGATGAAAATCATTTGGCCTCTGGCTAGTGGCAAACCACCTCACTGAGTCACACAAGACCAGGAGATACTGCATTAGACCCATGTTAAGATGGCTTAGACAAACTAGAAAGAAAAAAGCCCAACAGCTTATTGCTGCGTAGAAACATCCAGTTATCAGATTCCACATCCAGCTCATGTATAGAAAAGATGTCCTTAGTCATAGCCAGGAGAGCAGGAAACACCTGAACAATGAGGGAGAAGAAAGGGACAGACTGGCAGTAATGCAGGTACAGGGGAAGGGGAGTATTTCTTCTGATGCCACCTCTGGGTAACTCAAGAACTGGAGCATTAGAAATGGGACGAAGGGGTGTCATGTTATTATAGCTTAGAGAAAAAAAAGGAAAAACCCCAGAAATACTAAAATGCCTACTAAATACAGACTGGCCCTAACATGCATTAAATGGCCAATGATATGCAGAACAAGATAAAAAGTTTATTGCTGATTAGAAACATCCAGTCATCAGTTTCCATACAGCATCCTTGAGCTCCTTGTTCCTCATGCTGTAGATGAGGGGGTTCACTGCTGGTGGAAACACCGAGTAAAGAAATGACACTACCAGATCCAAAAATAAAGAGGAGATGGAGGGGGCTTCACATAGGCAAAGATGCCAGTGCTTACAAAGAGGGAGACCACAGCCAGGTGAGGGAGGCAGGTGGAAAAGGCTTTGTGCTGTCCCTGCTGCGAGGGGATCCTCAGCACAGCCCTGAAGATCTGCACATAGGACACCACAATGAACACAAAACACACAAAACCTAAACAGGCACTGACCACAATGAGTCCAGTTTCCCTGAGGTAGGCATGTGAGCAGGAGAGCTTGAGGATTGGGGGGATTTCACAGAAGAACTGGTCAAGAGCATTGCCATGGCAGAGGGGCAGGGAAAATGTATTGGCTGTGTGCAGCACAGCATGGAGAAACCCACTGGCCCAGGCAGCTGCTGCGATGCCATGGACACAAGCTCTGCTGCCCAGGAGGGTCCCATAGTGCAGGGGGTGGCAGATGGCAACGTAGCGGTCATAGGCCATGACAGTCAGAAGACAGAGCTCTGTGACGATCAAAAACAGAGAGAAAAAAAGCTGAGCCACACATCCTGTGTAGGAAATGGCCCTGGTGTCCCACAGGGAATTGGCCATGGATTTGGGAAGAGTGGTGGAGATGTAGCCAAGGTCAAGAAAAGAGAGGTTGAGGAGGAAGAAGTACATGGGGGTGTGGAGGCGCTGGTCCCAGGCTATGGTGAGGATGATGAGGCCATTGCCCAGGAGAGCAGTCAGGTAGATGCCCAGGAAGAGGCAGAAGTGCAGGAGCTGCAGCTCCCGTGTGTCTGCAAAGGCCAGGAGGAGGAACTGGCTGATGGAGCTGCTGTTGGACATCTGCTGCTGTCAAGGGTGGAGACCTGTCAGAGGAGGAAAAGGCACAGTGAGATGTTAGGGAACAATTCTTTGAGGAAAACCTCTTGATATTCTTCAGGAATACCCACACATTGTCTCTCTGTATTCAGGAAGACTTTTGTCAGGTCCCTTTTGGGAGGTCTGCTTTGTGCTGGCTTGAGCATGCCACTGCTGGGAGCAGGGTCAGCTGTGGCTCTCCAGAACTCAGTCCTGCCTGGCAGCAGTCAGTCAATGGAAGGATGGTGTGATCTCAGACTAAATCCCCTGGGGATGGAATGAGCTTTTCAGCACTGTCACTCCAATTCAAGCTCAGGGCAGAGCAGAGCTTTGAAGCTACACATGGGGGTCTCAAAGTGACGGTCAGCTCAGTGCCAGCCCCACCAGTGGACATGCCCAGAGCCCCAGGTAACAGTGGAACAGAGACAGCAAGGACAGGAGGGGAAACAGCAAGAAATGCTGCAGCCAAGGATGGAAGGACAGGGACAGAGAGACAGGCACTCTGGTTTCTCCTCACTGGGGGTTGGGCTTCCAAGGAGAAGACTCAGCCTGAAACCCTGGAAGTCTGGGCTCAGAGTCTGTGCTGGGTGGCAGAAACCAGGGGATGGCTGTGATAATGTGTCTGCACTGCAGAGGATGTCAGGGAGGTACCAAGTCCCCACTGCCAGGGCATTGCTGGGAGCAGCTCCTGCTCCCTCCCTGACAATGTCTCTGCTGCCTGGAGCTGTCCCTGCAGCTGCTGCTCTTTGCCCATGTCACCTCCTGCTCTGTGCTCACAGACCTCATCCAACCTGCCCTGCGCTCAGCTCTGCTCTGCAGACCCCTCCTGGCATCAGGGCACTGCCCAGGGAACCTCTGTGTGTGCAGGGCTCAGGAGATGCTCTGATAAGTCCTCATGACCAATGACTTTGCACTGCCTTCTGCAAAGTTATCAAGGAAAGCTCAACTCCCACATCCCACCCAGTCACAAAAGCAGAAAATTCAAAGCAAAGTCTCTTTACCTCTCTCCTGCAGTGAGCTCTCAGCATCCATCAGCTCTCTCAGCCTCACAGGTCTCCCCTTGGTGCCTCCAGGCAGTGTCCCCAGCCCTGTGTGCTTGCCAGAGGAGCTGCTCCTGGGCACAGCTGTCTCTTATCATGGCTGACAACAGGTTTGCCATGAGCTCCCTCCATCCCAGGAGCCCAGCCCAGCTCAGCAGGAGAAGACCAGTTCTTCTAGGCTCCCTCCTGGTGTCTCAGGCCTCATGGGGATCACTCTGTGATCTCATCTCTGATGTTCCCTCCCTCAGCTGGGGGGAAATCCTCCTGTCCATCAGAGTTGTTTCTCATGATCAAATCAAAGCTGGGCAATCACCTTTCCTTGTCTCCCCATGAGGCAGGACCCACAGGCAGGGACAGGGATGGAACACTTTCCCCCCTTACATGACAGCAAGGGATTTAGGGGAGCATTTGGGCATTTCTTGGTGTTTCACAAGAACAAAATCAGGAAAAACAAATCTACAAAGCTCTGCTCTTTAGTTGGGGGAAATGAAAACCATAATCCAGAAATGGTTCTGTAGATCAGAAAAGATAGACCTTCTGCTGCAAGGAGAAACTGACACCTGGAGAGCTCCAATCAGAGCCCCATTCAACGAAGGGCACCCTTAGCCAGCAGGAAAGGCCCCTCCCAAAAAGGAGCTTTTCAATGTGTAATAGAACATGGAGAGGCAGTCCTTGGGTCTCCGATGTGAATGTTTTGCTCAGTGAAGTGTGCCCCAAGGTCTCACTGCCTTGTTCTCCTTGCACAGGGCTTCATGCACAGAGGCAGAAAATGTCCAACAACAGCTTCATTTCCTACTTCCTCCTCCTGGCCTTTGCAGACACAGGGGAGCTGCAGCAGGTTTCTCAGTGCTGTGCTGCACACAGCCAATACATGTTCCCTGCCCCTCTGCAAGGGCAATGCTCTTGGCCAGTTCTTCTCTGCTATCCCCTAGATCCTCAGCCTTGCCTGCTTAGACGATTACTCAGAGATTGCTCTTCTTGTATGTAGTCTCTATTTCGATTTGGAGTGTTTAGTGTGATACCTGAGGAGATTTAATGCCAGGAACATCTTTTGACCCTCACACCTTTTTTTGGGAGCTACTGCTGGACATTTAGCATTTTCCTAGATGGACAGTTGTAGAGCCTGAAAATGACATCAGGCAATGTTAGCATTGTTCCCTTGGAACTGAAATCCTTGAGCCCCATGGTTACTGGGGCTGGTAGTGGGATACCTGTTGAAATTCAAGGTCAGGAACATCTTTCAGTCCTTGCATCATTGTTTTGGGGAGATATTGGTGGATGATGAGCATGTTTGAAGGTGAACACTGGTAGAGCTGGAACATGATGTCAGGTGCAGTTAGGACCGTTCCCTTGGAAAGGACAGTCCTGAGCTCCTAGGTTCCTGGGGCTGCTAGTGGGCTACCTGGGGAGGTTTCAGGCCAGGAACATCTTTCAGCTCTTACACCCTTTTTTTGGGAGCTACTGATGGATGTCTAGCAGTTTCAGAAGTGGTAAGTCCAGAATGTGACTTCATGCTGAGGGCCTGTGATAACTTCATGCTAACTCGAGGAAAAGGTCAAAGGCAAGAACTGGAGGACAGAATGGTATCACCCCACGGCTGCTCCCTCGGGCAGCAGAGCCGAGGCGCGTCGCGTATCTCTTCGACAAAGAAAAACAGAGGGCTGAAATACGTCCATGGGCCCCTCACAAGGACATCAATTAGCACAGACTGATAGAGGCACTGCAAGCTGGCAAGATCCTCGCATTCCAGGCAAGAGGTGAAAATACATCATGAGGAAGACATACAGCCTTCCTCCCAGAGACCCCTGTCTGCGACCCTCACAAGGATCTGCGCAAGCGCCAAGGACTGATAAGCTAATTAGCATGAGCAGCGAGAGTAGGCGGGTTCAGGTACAGAATATGTACAGGCATTGATTGAATATTCATTGTCTTATTGTATAAATGTGGGGTCGGTCTGCTGCTTCGGGGTGCACGCTTGTGGAGGAAAGATCCCCCGTGCATCTGCGCGCAATAAACATCCCTACTGTATAACTGTCCAGTTATAGAGTCAATTTCTGTAGGTCAACTTCATTTTGGGGTCTAGCACCCTTCACCTTCTGAAACTGCTTCAGGAAGGAAGTTCTTTTAAGGGAATGGTCTTAACAGTGCCTGACATCATCTTCTGGCTCTACCTGAGTTCACCTTCAACCCTAATCATTGTAAAGGAAGAGCTGCCAAACAAAAGACACAAGGGCCTAATGATATTCCTGGCCTGAAACCTCCCCAGGTAGCACATTAGCAACCCAAATAACCCAGGAGCTATGAGTTTTCAATGCAAAGGAAACAGTCCTAACATTGCATGAAGTCACATTCTGGACTTGTCACTTCTGAAACTGCTAGACATCCATCAGTAGCTCCCAAAAAAAGGGTGTAAGAGCTGAAAGATGTTCCTGGCCTGAAACCTCCCCAGGTAGCCCACTAGCAGCCCCAGGAACCTAGGAGCTCAGGACTGTCCTTTCCAAGGGAACGGTCTGAACTGCACCTGACATCATGTTCCAGCTCTACCAGTGTTCACCTTCAAACATGCTCATCATCCACCAATATCTCCCCCAAAGAAAGATGCAAGGACTGAAAGATGTTCCTGACCTTGAATTTCAACAGGTATCCCACTACCAGCCCCAGTAACCATGGGGCTCAAGGATTTCAGTTCAAAGGGAACAATCCTAACATTGCCTGATGTCATTTTCAGGCTCTACAAGTGTCCATCTAGGAAAATGCTAAATGTCCAGCTGTAGCTCCCAAACAAATGTGTGAGGGTCAAAAGATATTCCTGGCATTAAATCTCCTCAGGCATCACACTAAACACTCCAAATGGAAACAGAGACTAAATACAAGAAGAGCAATGTCTGAGTAATCATCTGAGCAGGCAAGGCTGAGGATCTAGGGGTTAGCAGAGAAGAACTGGCCAAGAGCATTGCCCTTGCAGAGGGGCAGGGAACATGTATTTTTTGTGTGCAGCACCGCAGAGAGAAACCCACTGCAGCTCCCCTGTGTCTGCAAAGGCCAGGAGGAGGAAGTGGGGAATGAAGCTGCTGTTGGACATTTTCTGCCCCTGTGCATGAAGCCCTGTGCAAGGAGAACAAGGCAGTGAGACCTTGGGGCACTCTTCACTGAGAAAAACATTCACATCGGAGACCCAAGGACTGCCTCTCCATGTTCTATTAAATATTGCAAAGGTCCTTTCTGGGAGGTGCCTTTCCTGCTGGCTGAGGGTGCCCCTGGCTCTATGGGGCTCTGATTGGAGCTCTTCAGGTGTCAGTTTGTCCTTGCAGCAGAAGGTCTACATTTTCTGATCTATAGAACCATTTCTGGATTATGGTTTTCATTTCCCCCAACTAAAGAGCAGAGCTTTGTAGATTTGTTTTTCCTGATTTTGTTCTTGTTTTGGAGGACTGTGTGGAGGAAATGGACCTGGGGGTACTGATTGATGCACGGCTGAACATGAGCCGACAGTGTGCGCGGGTGGCCAAGAAGGCCAACAGCATCCTGGCTTGCATCAAAAATAGTGTTACTAGTAGGAGCAGGGAGGTAATTGTCCCCCTGTACTCAGCACTTGTGAGGCCGCATCTCGAGTACTGTGTTCAGTTTTGGGCCCCTCACTACAGGAAAGACATTGAGGCCCTGGAGCGCGTTCAGAGGAGGGCTACTAAGCTGGTGAGGGGTCTGGAACACAGGCCTTACGAGGAGCGGCTGAGGGAGTTGGGATTGTTCAGCCTGGAGAAGAGGAGGCTCAGGGAGACCTTATAGCTCTCTATAACTTCCTGAAGGGAGGTTGTAGTGAGCTGGGGGTTGGCCTCTTCTCCCGTGTAGGCAGTGACAGAACTAGAGGGAATGGTATCAAGCTGCGCCAGGGGAGATTCAGGCTGGACATTAGGAAGCACTACTTCTCGGAAAGGGTAGTCAGGCACTGGAATGCACTGCCCAGGGAGGTGGTGGAGTCACCAACCCTGGGGGTGTTCAAGGAAAGACTGGATGTTGTATTGAGGGATATGGTTTAGTGGGAGCTAGTAGTAATAGGTGAATGGTTGGACTGGATGATCTTTTAGGTCTTTTCCAACCTTGATAATTCTCTGATTCTGTGATTCTGTGATTCTGTGAAACACCAAGAAATGCCAAAATGCTCACCTAAACCCCTTGCTGTCATGTAAGGAAGGGGAAAGTGTTCCATCCCTGTCCCTGCCTGGGGGTCCTGCCTCATGGGGAGACAAGGAAAGGTGATTGCCCAGCTCTGGTTTGATCAGGAAAAACAACTCTGATGGACAGGAGGATTTCTCCCCAGCTGAGGGAGGGAACATCAGAGATGAGATCACAGAGTGATCCCCATGAGGCCTGAGACACCAGGAGGGAGCCTAGAAGAACTGGTCTTCTCCTGCTGAGCTGGGCTGGGCTCCTGGGATGGAGGAAGCTCATGGACACCCAGCAGTACTGTAGAGAGACAGCTGTGCCCAGGAGCAGCTCCTCTGGCAAGCACACAGGGCTGGGGACACTGCCTGGAGGCACCGAGGGGAGACCTGTGAGGCTGAGAGAGCTGATGGATGCTGAGAGCTCACTGCAGGAGAGAGGTAAAGAGACTTTGCTTTGAATTTTCTGCTCTTGGGGACTGGGTGGGAAGTGGGAGCTGAGCTTTCCTTGATAACTTTGCAGAAGTCAGTGCAAACTCATTGGTCATGAGGACTTATCAGAGCATCTCCTGAGCCCTGCACACACAGAGGTTCCCTGGGCAGTGCCCTGATGCCAGGAGGGGTGTGCAGAGCAGAGCTGAGCACAGGGCAGGTTGGATGAGGTCTCTGCCCTGGGGTGAAACTGGAGTGACAGTGCTGAAAAGCTCCTTCCTCTCCACAGGGGATTTAGTCTGAGATCACACCATCCTTCTATTGACTGACTGCTGCCAGGCAGGAATGGATTTTGAAATGCCTAGAGCTAACTCTCCTCCAGCTGGTACCTTGTTTGATCCAACACAAAAAAAGATTCCCAAAGGGATCTGCCAAGTGTCCTCCTGAATACAGAGAGAGCCTGTTTGACAGAATTCCCTGTAAATTGAAAGAGGTTTTCCTTACATCATTTTGTGGCTCTACTAGTGTCCTCCTTTAAACATTCTACTTGTACAGCAATTGCTCCCAAATAAATCTGTGAAGGCTGAATGATGTTCCTGACCTGAAACCTCCCCTGGTAGCCCACATGCAGCCCTGGTAACCTTGGGGCCAAGAGCATTCCTAGCAAAGGGAATGGTCCTAACAGGGCCTGACCTCATTTTTGGTGCTCTACCAGAGTCCAACTTCAGAACTCCAAAACAAAAGGTGGAGGGATGAAAGAAGTTGCTGGCCTGAAACCTCCCCATGCAGACTACAGACAGGACACTAATTTCAGGGCTCAGGGCTTTCCCTTCCAAGGGATCAGTTCTAACAGTGCTTGACTTCATTTTCGGGCTCTATCACAATACACCTACAAATATGATATTCCTCAAAGAAGAGTTGCCTCAATTCTCACTGCGCCTTTTCCCTCCTTGGACAGGTCTCCACACTTGACAGCAGCAGATGTCCAACAGCAGCTCCATCAGCCAGTTCCTCCTCCTGGCCTTTGCAGACACACGGGAGCTGCAGCTCCTGCACTTCTACCTCTTCCTGGGCATCTACCTGGCTGCTCTCCTGGGCAATGGCCTCATCATCCTCACCATAGCCTGGGACCACCGCCTCCACACCCCCATGTACTTCTTCCTCCTCAACCTCTCTCTTACTGACCTTGGCTGCATCTCCACCACTGTTCCCAAATCCATGGCCAATTCCCTGTGGGACACCAGGGCCATTTCCTACGCGGGGTGTGGGGCTCAGCTCTTTTTCTTTCTATTTTTGATTGTCACAGAGTTCTGTCTTCTGACTGTCATGGCCTATGACCGCTACGTTGCCATCTGCCACCCCCTGCACTACGGGACCCTCCTGGGCAGCAGAGCTTGTGTCCACATGGCAGCAGCTGCCTGGGCCAGTGGCTTTCTCAATGCTGTGCTGCACACAGCCAATACATTTTCCCTGCCCCTCTGCCATGGCAATGCTGTTGACCAGTTCTTCTGTGAAATCCCCCTGATCCTCAAGCTCTCCTGCTCACATGCCTACCTCAGGGAAACTGGACTCATTATTTTCAGTGCCTGTTTAGCTTTTGTGTGTTTTGTGTTCCTTGTGGTGTCCTATGTGCAGATCTTCAGGGCTGTGCTGAGGATCCCCTCACAGCAGGGACGGCACAAAGCCTTTTCCACCTGCCTCCCTCACCTGGCTGTGGTCTCCCTGTTTGTCAGCACTGGTGCGTTTGCCAACCTGAAGCCCCCCTCCATCTCCTCTGTATTTTTGGAACTAGTACTGTCATTTCTTTACTGCGTGTTTCCACCAGCTGTGAACCCCCTCATCTACAGCATGAGGAACCAGGAGCTCAAGGATGCCATGTGGAAACTGATGACTGGATTTTTTTAATCAACAATAAACTGCTCATAGCACCAAATTTGTAACTCATGTTATGACCACTCCTTATTTAGTAGGGTTTTTATTTTATCCATTTGTTCTTTTCTTACTTCTAGTTGGTCTATTATATCATAACATGTTCCATTTTCATCCCATTCCTAATGCAGTATCTCCAGGCCTAGTCTGACCCAGACACTGATGAATGACTAGCTGTGCTCTGTTTGCATGAGCTCTGACTGAAAAAGACAGAATTTATCTTTTTAAAAATAATTTTTACTTTACATTTATAAAATATTTACAAGCACATTTTCATCAGCTGTATCACCTGGCTACTTGTCTGAAATGGCAATGCTTTCCCACTATGACAGAATGGGAATTTCCAGGATTGGTACCCATGGCAGCAGAAGAAATACTCACCTTCCCCTGTGCCTGCATTACTGCCAGTCTGTCTCTGTCATCTCCCTCATCATTCAGGTGTTTCCACCTCTCCTGATGACATGGCCATGCCTAAGGACATCTTTTCAGCAGACCAGGTGGAAGTATGCCCTTCACTTTGCTCACAGGTTTCCACTTCTGCTTGCTCTTTAGTTCTTCAGATGCCACTCAGCAATCCAGTGTCTGCTTTGTGCATCGTTCATCCCCATCACTCAGCAGTCTCATGAACTGTTCTGTCAGATGATCAGAGTGTTGATAAGTGACCTTTCTCTGTATCTGATCCAAACTGTTCTGGCAGAGAATCTCCTCTGGAAGCTGACCCCCTTCACACGCTGCTTGGCCGTAGCAGGCAGCTGAGGAGAGAGATGTCATGGGGATTAAACTGTCTCCTGTGTAACTGCTGTTTGTTGTCAGAGAAATCTGTCCCTGCCTGTGAGCACAGGTGATGGGAGGAAAAGTGTTGGGAGCCCCAGGAGGCCAGTGAGGGAGCTGCTGGGCTTGGGGAAGAGCAAGGTTCTGCAGACAGGGTTGGATCTCCAGAAACTGCTTTTCCTGCCTGTCCAGATCTCCTCAGGAGACCCATACCCATCACAGGATGCTGCTGTCACTGCTTCTATCAACTGAGCCATGGCAGAAAACACCTGTGACTGGAAAAAGGTCCTCCATGGGAAATCCCTTTGAAATCATCATCACTAAGGTCCTAACTATAATACAAGTATTAATGAAAGTGACTTGAAGAGACATGCTTGTCAGGGCTTTCTGGATGTTAATGAGCCCCATGGTGTCTTTTCTTCTGAGTCCTCAGACCTCAGATACCAAGCAGAAAACTTCTCAAGAAGTTAAGTCTGGAGAATAATGCCCAAAGCACCTTGAAGCATTACCAGGCCCTACTGGGAGCCATTGCTGACACAGCCTCCCCATGGGCTCCTTAGAGCAAACAACTGGAGGCCTTGAGGACAAACACAGGCAAAGCACAGGCAGCCCTGATGCTGGGGACCCCTGGCTTGGTCTGATGAAGCAGAAATGCCAAGCACTGACCCCCAGCCCCTGGGCAGGGAGATCCTGACCCTCACCTGTGTCTCAGGGCTCTTCCATGGGATGTCAGCACTGTGAAGCCAAGGGAAGGCCAGGGGTAGGACATGTGGTGTTCTCCCTTGTGCTGGGGTCAAGGATGCAATGAAGCAGCATGGCCCTGAGGACAATGTGTCTCCTCTGAGGCCTCTGTGGCAGGGACATCAGCCATAGGCAAGGGGCAAAGACCCCATGTCTATCAGGCCCTTTCATCCTGGCCAGCACCCTTGGCCATCTGCTCCACAGCCCATCCCACACTGCCCTTAGGCTATACCTGTTTCCCTTCAGGCTGCAGGCACCCAATGCCTTCCCCCACACCATTCTCATCCCATGATGTCCCTGCCTTTACTGCTGGCTCCCCCTTTTCACCAGCTTTTCCAACAAGCACAAAGCCACCAGCTCATCCACACTTCCTCTGAGTGACTGATGGTTTGCACCAGGGCACTACCCTCAGAATGACAGTTCTTTATCCTCAGGGACACTCTCACCTTCCAAGCAGCATTTTCAGTGGACTTCCTTTCTTAGGTTCTTTCCACATAGCACAGAGAGAGCTTCCCTCAGCCTCCCCTTCCCCAGGCTAGAGAAGCCAGGCTCTCTAAGCCTCTCCACACAAAGCCCCTACCATATCTTGGCAGACTTTTCCTGCCCACAGCACTGTTCCTCCCCATTGCTCCAGACCAGGAGCCCCACACTGGGACTGGCTGCTCCAGAGGGGGCTTCACTGGTGCTGAGGACCGAGGAACCAGAAGGGCCCTTGTCTGACTGCTGCAGCATCCCCTTGTGGAAAAGGCTGAATTGTTGCTTTTGCAAACTGAAATTTTGTATTGTATATTCTTTTACTGACTTCTGAATTAAGGCTGCCTCATCAGAAATACTTTGTAGGGAATTTAGGATAGTACATCAAAGAAGATGGGATATTGTTAATAGAGTTTTGCTGTTGGTTGTGTTAAAGGAATTATTGCAAACTCTCTCTCTCTAATAAGGGTTCAATTCTGTTAAAAGATAAAGATGATCTTGGAAGGAGTTAAAAAGTGACAGAGGCCATGGGTTGGAACCAAAGGAAATGCGGCTCAAACAGGCCAAGGGATACTGGGCACAAAATTACCATATCAAGGCAAACAGGCAAAGCTGTGGGGTCTTGATACCATCTCTCTCTGGGACAATGCCTGTGACTTTGGGGGCACTGAGGCTGCCAGATTTCCTCCCCTCACACACACACTCCCCCCTTGCCTTTTGCTGTCAAGATTGCTCACCTTTTTCAGAGGAGCTGCAAATGATGTGATTTCTGTTAAACAAAAAGGGCAAACTGGACACTTGGAAAGCTAAAGATGCCCTAGGAAAAGAATACAAAATTAACAGGTGCAAACGACCCTGTATGGAGCTTTAACTTCCTCCAACCCTGGGCCTCTGCCCCACTACTCAATTGCCAGGACATCTGCATGTTCATATTTCAAAGGGCACAGACAAGAGGGAAATGCAGCAGTGTGGTGTTGTATAAGAGAACTTCATACTCTGAATAAGTTAAAGTAAACCCAGGACTGATAAAGAGGAAGCATCCCAAGGAAGGTTGTGCCTGGGATAGATAAGAAGGAAACATCCCAAGGATGACTGTGCATATCTGGAACAATCACAACTGCACATGTGCCAGGGGAAGGAGGTGAAAAGTTCAACCTGAGGAAGACTTCGAGCCTTCATCACTGAGACCCCCTGACAACCAGCACCACCAGACAGTGCGCAGGCACAGCTGGGAGGAGTTTATGGGAACGACTTCTTGGGACTCATTTGAATACGCAGCGGGACAGGTCATGAATATGTACAGGTGTGTGAGAGAACCTCATGATTCTGGACGGGATATGGTATAAAAATGACACAAACTCCCAACAAAATCGTGCCTACTTTGTTGGGACCCCCGCTCGAGCAAGAACATCACTGCTTCACTAAGGTGTCTCCCTGGAGTCCTGGCTTAGGACCTTTGCCATTGCTAACACTCTGGCCTTTGTTCCGTGTCACTTTGGTTCCACCCTGTGCATCACAAACCCTGTGTCGTCTGTGTGTCCTTGGTGTGTCCGGTGATGTGTGTCCCCCCTTCACCCCCCTCACCCCGAAACAGCGGCTGGTGACTTTGGGTCAGTCTCACTTTGGTTCCGCCATTTCCCTCACGGAAAACTGTCCCCCAGAACTAGGGACTGAGTCACTTTGGGTCCCTGACACTTTTGTTCTCGTTTGTCTGTCCTGAAAAATGGTCCCCCTGGAAACTGTGACCAGGTGACTTTGGTTCCTTGTCACTTTGTTTCCAGCTTGTGCTCAAGGAAAAATGGTTTCCCAGAAATAGTGACCCTGTGACTATGGTTCCTGGTCAGGTTGATTCCACCCGGTGCATCACTGAAAACAATCCCCTGGAAACAATGACCATGGTACTTTGGTTCTGGATCATTTTGGAATCGGTATGTTCATTGCTGGTCGCTATCCCTACTGGAAACACTGACCTTGTGACTCTTGTTCCACGTCATTTCTGATCTGGCCTTTCCCTTACTGAAAACCATCCCACGGAAACCCCTGACTCTGACTTTGCTTCAGGAACATTTAGCTTCCAGCCTGTCTGTTAGTGAAACACCTTTTGACCCTGGCAATCATAGAGATGAGAAACCACGAGACAATGAGGATGAGGAGCAACCCAAAGGATTAGAGCGTTGAGGTGCTCGCCAACATCAGCTGTCTGTGTGACAGGCAGGTTAACCAGGATGCGAAGGAGGATAGGGCAGAGGCAGTGACACAGCCTCTGGCAATGCAGGACTCCATCGGTCCCAGGAGGTGCGGTGAGTTGTGCATCTACACAGCCCTCCCGTGATTCTCCAAATCCATGGCTGCATCTTTCCCGTGAGTAGCCAGTAAAATACCTAGGGAGGTTGCAGGCCAGGCCTGTCTTTCAGTCCTCGCTGCTTTGGTTTGGGAGCTACTGCTGGACACTTAGCATGTTTGGATGGGAATGCTGGTAGAGCAGAGAAATGACATGGGGCAATGTTAGGACTATTCCCTGGGCTAGGAAAGCCCTGATGTGAGGTGCTAGAGGTAAGCCTTAACAACAGAGTCATACCCCCTTCTCGTTCTTCTCTCTAACCCTACTCCCTCCTTTCCTCTCTCTCTCAGTCATCATAAAACCTCATCCCTATGATACCCACACAACAAACTGAATTCCACCCATCAGTAATGGATATACAACTTGTTTATTTAAAGTGACTTTTCTCAGGGCGTGTATCCCAAGTCCTCTGTGCATGTGCCCAGATCCAGGGTCAACTGAAGGACAAGGTGTTGCCCAACTCTGGTGTCACTGGGTAATAAATGAGTTTTCCTTCTCTCAATATCTATTTTCTCTTTGTGCTGTGTGGAATGAATATAATAAAGACAGACATACACAAACTGCAACATTAAGCAATATAGGCAGGAAAATCCTGTGGGGAGAATGAGATGGGGAAGCTTGTTAAACGCTTGCAGCTTGCAGTGAAATAGGCACAGGCGTGGGGTATTCTGGGATGGGCTGTTGTGCAGCTGGCCAAGGGTCTCGGCCAGGCTGAAACAGCCTATTAGAATTGAGGTCTTTGCCCCCATGGCCTCTTAATGCTTCAAGGTACTTTGAACATTACTCCTGACTTTGAATTAATCTGGGGGGTCTGTTGCCTTTCGTCCGGCAATCAACCTCCTACGGTTGAGGTGGCACGGAGACACTCTCCCGCCCCCGGGCCCGCCAGCACTGACACCAATATGAGGATGCTGTAAATGGCGTTTATTTATGGTTTAACAACAACTTATATATGCCCCATGCCTCGTTACCGCCCCTTAACCTGTGTCACTGCCCGTATCATCCTCTCCTGTGCAGAAGCCTTATCTCTAGCAGCATAGTGAGGACCCCTTTTCCCTATTCGCTTTCCGTACAGCTCGTGATCTTCCGGTCGCCATTCCCTGCATATCCCCCTCCCCATGCTAACTAGCCGTAGGCTGCGTCGGCTGCTGGTACTTAACTTTAGGATATTGTGCTATCCACCACTTTGAGCTTCACAAGCACATACCCACAAGTGGCATTTTACAACAGGAGATTCAGGGCATTCGTGACCGGTTATTGCTATTATATCGATGATACTTCTTTCTCTGTGGAGGCAGGGTTCACACCAACACCGTGCTCGTGAGTGTCTTCTCCAGGGTATCATGCCACACGTTTCACCCTGAGTCCGCATTCACGGATCTCAATTCTCACACATAGGGCACTTCATCAGCGTCACTGGCGTGCTGACCACCAGAGCCCTCGGAGTACTCCACGAATAGTCACACCCTGTTAAGACACAACTCAGAAATGTGATTAGTCTAACTCTACTTATCTAGGTCGGGTCTAACCCAGCGAGCTGGTACCCATCTAATGTGCTCATTACGTTTTACTGCTGCATACCCTCTCCCTTGTGTTACAAGTTGCCATCCTCTGTCCCACATCCCCGTGTTAGGATCGCAAAGAAGGACAAAAGGTCCTTCGTCTACCATCTTTAATGCCCAATGTTTTTCGACTGTTGTTTTATTCTTGTCCCCTCTGATGTGGTGGTTGAGTGCATAAAGCGTGCGCGTTAGAATTTCAGTATGTTTATGCGTGGGAATGCTCTGGGTATAGCCATCCCCCTCCCCAAGCACTTTAATCTTATCTTTCAATGTTTGATTGGCTCGCTCCACTATGGCTTGGCCCTGACTGTTGTATGGGATGCCCTGGAGTAGGTGAATATTCCATTGGGCCGTCCAGTCTTTTGATGATTGTGCTGTAAAACATGAGCCATTATCCGTTTTGATGGTGTGCGGAAGGCCTAACCAGGCTATTGCTGTTGTCCAATGAGTCTGGGCTGCACGGGCTGTAACTTTCTTATGTTGTGTCGCAAGAATGATTCCGCTGCAGGTATCCACTGTTACTGCCAGCCATGGTTGTGGTTTTAATAAGGAACAAAGAGTAAAATCAGTCTGCCATACTTGATTGGGATTCAATCCACGTGGATTCACACCGGCTCCCCATAACGTTGATTTTTTCATTGGTACCCAGATCGCTGCCGGTTCTTTTCCAAAATGTCGTATGCAGCTAGCTCTTCCTTTAGTTATCAGCTTTGCCAGAGCCGTTATGTGGGACATGAAAGCTGTTGAAATTTGATTAGAAAGAATCCACCAGAGTACTTTGGGCCGTTCCGGAGGCCCTTGTCCTATCACTCCTACTGCTCCGGCTTTAGTGACCGTCAAAAAAAAAAAAAAAAATTTCTATGGATTGTTGGGGGTTCCACCTATGAAGCTTACTTTAGGTTATTAAGGATTCAATACGTTGTATGGCCTCCTGGGCTTTAGGTGTCAATTGACGTGGCTCCCATGGACACTTGCCTTTTAACAGCTCAAAAAGTGGAATCATCATTTCTTGAGGGATACCTATCATGTCGCGCAGCCATTGTATAGTGCCCACTAGCTTTTGTATGTCATGTAAAGTGGCAATCTTTAGGTTAAAGGTTACTGGTTGTGGGAGCACTGTTTTAGAGGAGATTTGTGTTCCCAAATAATTTATGCCTTCTCCTCGCTGCGTCTTTGCTTCTTGAATAACTAACCCAGCATTACCCAGTTGTTGGGCAACCTCTTGTTCTACCAAGTCAGTGTCCTGTTGTGTCGCGGTGGCCACCAACAAGTCGTCCATATAGTGAATTATCAAGGCCTGGGGGTATTTCTGTCGCACAGGTTCCAAAACTTTTGCCACCACTGTCTGACAGATGGTCGGGGAATTTTTCATGCCCTGCGGTAACACCCTCCATTGATATCTTTTATCAAGCTCACTTAAATTTACGGAGGGAACGGTAAATGCAAACCGGACACAGTCCTGTGGGGCCAAAGGAATTGAAAAAAAAGGCAATTGTTGATATCCATTACAACCACTGGCCAATTCTCTGGAATTGCTGTTGCTAGTGGAAGGCCAGGTTGCAAGGCACCCATATCGTTCATACACTTGTTAACTGCTCTAAGATCATGTAATAGGCGAAATTTTTTCTTATCTTTCTTCTGGATTACAAAAATGGGCATATTCCAGGGGCTATAGCTTTCCTCTAAATGGCTTTGTTCCAATTCCCGTTGAATAATTTGCTGTGCTGCTAACAATGTTTCTATGGTTAGGGGCCACTGCTCTACCGCAAAAGCATAATCCATCCTGCAAGAGAAACATGGTGACATACACAGCAACAATAACACTAAGGCAAAGATTTTAACTAACAAAAACCTAAGTCCTTATTTAACTAAATCTAAAGGCCATCCAGTAAACTAAAAGCCATACTGTAAAACGTGGTAAGCTAAAACCTGCTAATTGGCTACACACCCTGTTCACACCAAAGTGGGTAATTCGTAATTATAACGAGTTTTGATAAGCATCTCTTATAGCTAAACATTGTTAGTTTACCTTTGATGTCTAAAAGTTATCTGCACACCTGTTGTGTTTTTAACTCTCTTATTATTGATAGTTCATGGCATGTTCACTTACTTCCAAATACCTTCTCACAACTCTTTCTTGGTTTACAGCAGTCTGCACCTCTATCTTCAGGGTCGCTATGTTTTGAAAATGTGATTACCAAATATCTCTCAGCATGAGTAATTTTCCTGTTGCATGGGAATTCAAGGATACTGTCAGGCCTTGTGTCTTTGTGAGGAGAGCCAGACTGCTAGCAAGCCTGCTGTCCTCCCAGACAATTTTCCTTTTTAGTATCTGCTTGTTAGAGGTCTCTGCGAGGGCCCTTTACAGAAAGCTCAGCAAGCATGGCAGTAAATGTAAGACAAGTGCCATGATTACCATATTCAATAATCCAAATTCAATAATCCAGATTTGACCACTGACAACATCCATCCTGAAATTCCCACTCATGAAACCAATTGTCCAATATGAAGAATATCTTTTGGGCTTAATTTATTAGTTTCCTTTGTGATTGTATTTGCTTGCTTCGCCAATCAGGAGTGTCAGGAGTGCAGGTAACATCAGCCTCACATTTATGTACAGGCATCTATTGTAGTCTGTGATCTTGGGCTGTGCAGAAATCATCATTTCCCTAATTTTCATTTACCACAAACACACATGCATATTTCAAAAACTGTTAGACGGTTCAAAATGTCCTGCAGCAGAACTCCTAGTCCACCATGGCTGCAGTTGCAAAACTTGACTTCAGTTACTGTGATCAGGATCCCGAGTTGGTTCATGCAGGCTTGATTTCTTCTGGATCCACAGCTTTATCCACTTGGTTCCCATATCTGTAATGACACAGGCAGATCTCCTTCCCCAAGTTAGTACCTGTAACTTCATTTCTTACTAACACCTGAAATTGACCTTTTTTTTTTTTTTTTTTTTTTTTTGACAGAAACCAAAACACAACGTTATGTATTTAATTTGACAGTGCAAACAAATGAGAAACTGTTTAGAGTAGGAGTCCACTGTGTCAAACAGCAGTAATAAGAGCTGAACAGTTCCTGGAACACAAAAAGGTAGAACATCTGCTGCACTGGAGAGAGGGGTTTTTATCTAGTGCTTGTATTGCCTGCTTTTGCTGTATTTGCCATTCAATGGTTCCTAGGCGCTGGAACATCTCTTGCAACGCCCCCTCAGAGGAGCCACAACTGCTCTGAGGCACTTCCGATTTCTTCTGCCTTTTCGTCTCCGCTGGCTGCCACGCCTCTTGCAACGCCCTCTCTAGCTCCTCATCGGTATCCGCCTCTTTCTCCTCCCCACTCTCATCAGACTCCTCCTCCACCCCCCGCAGGATCTCACAAGGGGCGGAGGCGTGCCGTTTCCGGCCGGCGCCATCTTTTTGTGGCGCGGTTTTTATTTCTTGCCTCCCAGCCCCCTCCGGACTGGGCGGTTTACGCAGAAAAGCACCCGGCAACCAGTCGCGAGGATCATCAGCTATTAATGGACCCCCTGTCCGCAGTGTTGCTTTCTCTGAGGCGACTCCCCGCTCTGTCCCCTTCACCGCTTGTTTTTTCCTAGCGCCTGCCGATGTGGCCGGCCCCGAGAGACCGCCCGCACCCCCCGGTTCTCCCTCCTGGTGCGCCTGTTGCAGCTCGCTCCACGGATACTGTGGAGGTGGTATGTCGGGACTAGGTGGTGCAGTAGGCGTAGCGCTCACCGCCCCTGCAGTCCCTGGAGTCCCTGGAGCTCCCTTTTCTGCTGGCTGCACCGGGTACACGCCAAGAGCTTTTTTCTCCCCCTCATTTAAAACATTTTCGGTATTTCGCGCGTCTATTTCCCCTACTAAACTCTCGTGCACGAGGTCTACATCACTACCCCCACTAAACTCCTCAGACCCTTCTACTCCCGTCTGACCGGCTGCCGTTTCCCCTTTTAAAAGCGCTTCCCTGGCCCCCTGCCAGATCTCTCTCTCTTCCTTAACCCGCTTTAACAAGGCCTTAATTACTCCCCACGTCTTTAACCCTTTCCCCGACCCAACCGCCATCGTGTACTCTGCTAGGCAGGCAGTACAAGCTGGCCAGTTCTGAGGAGATAATAAATCTCCCGCCGAACTAATCGCTCCACACCCCCGGAGCCGCTCGTCCCACTTCAGTGCGTCTCTCGCTTTCACAGAAAGCCCGCACTCCCGAGCACGCGCGCACATCACCTTTACAACACTTTCCATGATCCGGATCCCTCACCCGACCGCCCGCGGTCCGCCACCTCAAAGTATCACGTCGGGGTCACCATATGTTGCCTTTCGTCCGGCAATCAACCTCCTACGGTTGAGGTGGCACGGAGACACTCTCCCGCCCCCGGGCCCACCAGCACTGACACCAATATGAGGATGCTGTAAATGGCGTTTATTTATGGTTTAACAACAACTTATATATGCCCCATGCTTCGTTACCGCCCCTTAACCTGTGTCACTGCCCGTATCATCCTCTCCTGTGCAGAAGCCTTATCTCTAGCAGCATAGTGAGGACCCCTTTTCCCTATTCGCTTTCCGTACAGCTCGTGATCTTCCGGTCGCCATTCCCTGCAGATATGCAGCCCACTTCGGCCCTTCGAGCACGAGTTAATGAGCTGCAAGGTAAAACAATCGCACAGCGAGATTTCACCAGGAAGAACGCTGCACCAGTCTCCACCGGACAGAACCCTCAACCAAGCAGAAGGCCTACCTACACTCCCGATATGTCTGATCCTCTTGAGGGAACCTCTAAGTCCTTCATGCAATCAATGAATGGCAAGTATGATCAGCAGCAATAGAGGAGCCCTGCCTTCAGCCAGGTGGAGGAGAGGGATAATCGGGTTTACTGGACTGTGTGGATCCGATGGCCTGGCACGTCAGACCCACAAGAGTACAAGGCTCTGGTGGATACTGGTGCCCAGTGTACTCTAATGCCATCAAATTATAAAGGCACAGAACCTGTCTGTATTTCTGGAGTCACAGGGGGATCCCAACAGTTGACTGTACTAGAGGCTGAGGTAAGCCTAACTGGAAAGGACTGGGAGAAACACCCCATTGTGACTGGCCCAGAAGCTCCATGTATTCTAGGTATAGACTACCTCCAAAGAGGGTATTTCAAAGACCCAAAAGGGTACCGGTGGGCTTTTGGAATAGCTGCTGTGGAGACAGAGGAAATCGACCAATTGTGTAACTTGCCTGGACTCTCAGATGATCCTTCTGTTGTGGGGTTGTTGAAGGTTGAAGAACAGCAAGTGCCAATTGCTACAACAACCGTACATAGACAACAGTACTGAACCAACCGAGATTCTCTGATCCCCATCCACAACCTGATTCGTCAATTGGAGAGTCAAGGAGTGATCAGCCGGACTCGCTCACCCTTTAACAGTCCCATATGGCCAGTGCAGAAGTCCAGTGGAGAGTGGAGGCTGACAGTGGATTATCGTGGCCTAAATGAAGTCACTCCAGGTATGAGTGCTGCTGTGCCGGACATGCTGGAACTCCAATATGAACTGGAATCGAAAGCAGCCAAGTGGTATGCCACGATTGACATTGCCAATGCCTTTTTCTCAATCCCACTGGCGCCAGAGTGCAGGCCACAGTTCACCTTCACTTGGAGAGGTACGAATCCAATACACGTGGAATTGTCTGCCCCAGGGGTGGAAACACAGCCCCACCATCTGCCATGGACTAGTCCAGACCACTTTGGAAAAGGGTGAAGCCCCAGAGCACCTGCAGTACATTGATGACATCATTGTATGGGGCAACACAGCAGAAGAAGTGTTTGGGAAAGGAGAAAAGATAATTCAAATCCTCTTAAAGGCTGGCTTTGCCATAAAACAAAGTCAAGTCAAGGGGCCTACACGAGAAATCCAGATTTTAGGAATAAAATGGCAGGATGGGCGTCGTCAGATCCCCATGGACATTATCAATAAAATAGCAGCTATGTCTCCACCAAGCAACAAGAAGGAAACACAAGCTTTCTTAGGTGTTATAGGTTTTTGGCGAATGCATGTGCCAAATTACAGCTTTATTGTGAGTCCACTCTACCATGTAACTCGGAAGAAGAATGACTTCCAATGGGGCCCTGAGCAGCAGCAAGCCTTTGAGCAGATCAAACGCGAGATAGTCCATGCAGTAGCCCTTGGACCTGTCCGGACAGGAACAGATATTAAAAATGTACTCTACACTGCAGCCGGGGAGAATGGCCCTACTTGGAGTCTCTGGCAGAAAGCACAAGGGGAGACTAGAGGTCGACCGCTGGGGTTTTGGAGTCGGGGCTACAAAGGATCTGAGGCCAATTGTACTCCAACAGAAAAAGAAATATTGGCCGCCTATGAAGGGGTTCGAGCCGCTTCAGAAGTGATTGGAACTGAAGCCCAGCTCCTCCTGGCACCCCGACTGCCAGTGCTGGGCTGGATGTTCAAAGGGAAGGTCCCTTCTACGCATCACGCCACTGATGCTACATGGAGCAAGTGGGTTGCACTAATTACTCAGCGGGCTCAAATAGGAAACCCTAATCGCCCAGGAATCGTGGAAGTGATCACAGACTGGCCAGAAGGCAAAGATTTTGGGATGTCACCAGAGGATGAGGAGGTGACACGTGCTGAAGAAGCCCCACCTTACAACAAACTGCCAGAGAATGAGAAGCGATATGCCCTGTTCACCGATGGCTCCTGTCGCATTGTGGGAAAGCAGCGAAGATGGAAAGCTGCTGTATGGAGTCCTACAAGACAAGTAGCAGAAGCCACTGAAGGAAAAGGTGAATCAAGCCAATTTGCTGAGGTGAAGGCCATCCAGTTAGCTTTGGACATTGCTGAGAGAGAAAAGTGGCCAATGCTCTACCTTTATACTGATTCATGGATGGTAGCTAATGCCCTGTGGGGTTGGTTGCAACAGTGGAAAAAGAACAACTGGCAGCGTAGAGGCAAACCTGTATGGGCTGCTGACTTATGGCAAGACATTGCTGCCCGATTAGAGAAGCTTGTTGTAAAGGTACGTCATGTTGATGCCCATGTACCTAAGAGTCGAGCCATGGAGGAACATCAAAACAACCATCAGGTAGATAAGGCTGCTAGGATTGAAGTGGCTCAGGTAGATCTAGACTGGCAACATAAAGGTGAATTATTCCTAGCTCGATGGGCTCATGATTCCTCAGGTCATCAAGGGAGAGATGCAACATAGAGATGGGCTCGAGATCGAGGGGTGGACTTAACCATGGATGCTATTGCACAAGTTATCCATGAGTGTGAGACGTGTGCCACAATTAAGCAAGTGAAGCGGTTGAAGCTGCTTTGGTATGGAGGACGGTGGATGAAATATCAATATGGGGAGGCCTGGCAGATCGATTACATCACCCTCCCACAAACCCGCCATGGCAAACGCTACGTGCTTACCATGGTGGAGGCAACCACTGGCTGGCTAGAAACATATCCTGTATCCCATGCTACTGCCCGGAATACAATCCTGGGCCTTGAAACACAAGTCCTATGGCGACACGGCACCCCAGAAAGAATCGAGTCAGACAACGGGACTCATTTCCGAAATGCTCTCATAGACACCTGGGCCAAAGAGCATGGCATTGAATGGGTGTACCACATTCCTTATCATGCACCAGCCTCTGGGAAAATTGAACGATAGAATGGACTCCTAAAGACTACCCTAAAAGCAATGGGTGGTGGAACATTCAAACACTGGGATACACATTTGGCCAAAGCCACGTGGTTAGTTAACTCTAGGGGTTCTACCAATCGGGCTGGCCCTGCCCAGTCAAAATTTCCACGTACTGTAGAAGGAGACAGAGTCCCAGTGGTGCATATGAAGAGTATATTAGGGAAGACGGTTTGGGTCATCCCTGCTTCAGGTAAAGGTAAACCTATGTCGGGAATTGTTTTTGCTCAAGGACCTGGTTGTACTTGGTGGGTAATGCAGAAGGATGGAGAAGTTCGATGTGTACCTCAAAGGGATTTGATTTTAGGTGAGAATAGCCAATGTAATTAGTAAGGTAGAAATGGTATTATAATAACCCATTACTGTATATTCATTATTACTATAATTGCTGTATGTTGTTGTGTGTTGTACCAGTGGAGTTACAGCTGGAATCATACACGACAATGAAGGAAGACTGCCACGATGATGGGACCAAGACCTGCCATCATAAGAACTTTTTCCTCTTCCCCTTTGAAAATGAACACTTTTGATTCACAGACTATGACCATGGACCATGTCAGATGCATCGGTCGAGAGCCCGAGATGCAGCATGCAACGATCCAATGGCGCATACTGACACCATGAGAGACTTACAACGAATGGAGCCTGAAAATCATGGACTAAATCATTTACTCAACAAAACTCAGATGAATGGTCCATAGACTAAGGGAATAATACATATATGGTTGTACCCAAAAGAAATGGTTGGACCTGGTCATGACGTAAATGGTATGGAATAAGAGGTGGAAAAAAAAAGACTCGTGGTTTCACCCCAGCTGTGGGCTGAGATCCACGCAGTTGCCTGCTTCTTAGAGTAAAAGAGCAGGGGAAGAGGGAAAAAGGGGGGAACAAGGGAAGGGAAAAGGAAGGGGCAAATAACTCCAAAACCAAGAAACTAAGAGGCCTGTGGGTTGGGATAAGGAGAGTTTACTGAGAGAAGAGAAAGATCAAATATACCAATGCTAACAGGACTTTAGAGCAAAAGAATATGAAACTATTGATACCCAATGCAGTTTCTCACCGAACCACACAACTCAGGCCGTACCACCCAGAGCTGTCCCGGAACCCGACCGTCCCCCCAAGAAGCACACGTCCCGAGACCGCCCCTCCTCTTCTTCCCAACAGCCCCCCGTTATATCTAGGCAGGACGTCATTGGCATGGAATACTCTCTTTGGCCCACCTGGGTCACCTGTCCTGGCTTCGCCCCTCCTTTCTCAAGAATAGAGAAATAGAAGAAGCTAAGAAAGTCCTTGACTGTCTGACTACAACTAAGAACATCAGGGTGTTATCAGCACTGCTTTCATTGTAACTCCCAAACACAGCATGCCATCAGCTGCTACAAATGAAGTTAACTCTATCCTGACTGAAACCAGGACAGTGGGACACCACAGTGCCACAGGGCCTAGCCAAGAAGGAAATCAACTCTTGACTAACTGACCGAAACTCCCATTTCCCAGGTCCCTGCCCTCACTCTGCCACAATGGGGGCGGGGAGGGGGGAGAAGGGGGGAAGAAAAGAGCAAAATCATGACTAGGGTGAAGACTGCAAAGAAGGGAGGGGTAGGGGGACGTGCTTTAAGTTCTGGTTGCACTTCTTGTCACCTGACTCTGGTGTCACTGTGTATGTAGTGTAGTGTAGTGTAATAAATTAGAGAGTTTTCTGTACTTTATTCTGTGATGGGTCTCTTTTTGCCCATGATGCTAATTGTGGAATGATCTCTCCCTGTCCTTATCTCGACTCCTAAGCCTGACAATATATATTTTCTCGCCTACCCAACACAAAAGGGAAGTGATAGAGTGGCTTTGGTGGGTATATTCAGCCTTCCAGCCAGGGCAAAAGCACCACAAAAGTGATAAAGCTGATAAAAATATGCTTATAATTTTTTATTTGACAAATAAAATTTTAAAAAGAAGGAAAAATTCTATCCGTTTGTAGGCAGACATGAGGCAAAGAGAGCACAGATCATCATTATAATGTCTCCAGGTCACAAAAGACCTGGACATACTGCATTAGGAATGGGATGCAAAAAGACCACGTTATTATAACTTAGAAAAACTAGAAGGAAAAAATCCCCATTGTCCTGGTTTCAGTCAGGATAGAGTTAACTTCATTTGTAGCAGCTGATGGCATGCTGTGTTTGGGAGTTACAATGAAAGCAGTGCTGAGAACACCCTGATGTTCTTAGTTGCAGTCAGACAGTCAAGGACTTTCTCAGCTTCTTCTATTTCTCTATTCTTGAGAAAGGAGGGGCGAAGCCAGGACAGGTGACCCAGGTGGGCCAAAGAGAGTATTCCATGCCAATTACGTCCTGCCTAGGAAAATGGGGGGCTGTTGGGAAGAAGAAGAGGGGTGGTGGCGGGACGCGTGCTTCTTGGGGGGCCGGTCGGGTTCCGGGACAGCTCTGGGTGGTACGGCCTGAGTTGTGTGGGTTGGGGAGAAACTGCATTGGGGATCAAGAGTTTCATATTCTTTTGCTCTAAAGTCCTGTTAGCATTGGGATATTTGATCTTTCTGTTCTCTTAGTAAACTCTCCTTATCCCAACCCACGGGCCTCTTAGTTTCTTGGATTTGGAGTTATTTGCCCCTTCCTTTTCCCTTCTCTTGTTTCCCCCTTTTTCCCTCTTCCCCTGCTCTTTTACCTTAAGAAGCAGGCAGCTGCGTGTATCTCGGCCCACAGCCGGGGTCAAACCACGACAAGTGGACAAGCAGCCCCAGTAACCTTTAGGATCAGGGCATTCCTAGGCAAGGGAGCAGTCCTAACAGTGCCTGGCATTGTTTTCAGGCTCCACCAGCATCCAGATGTGAAACTTGTAAATGTCCAGCAATAGCTCCTAAAGAAAAGGGTCGAGAGCTGAAGGATGTTCCTGGTTTGAAATCCCCCTGATTACCCCTCAGGCAGCCCCAGAAATCTTGGGGCTCAGGTCTCTCCGTCTCAAGGGAATGTCCTAACAGTGCCTGATGTCATTTTTGGGCTCTCCCAGTGTCCAACTTTGAAAGATCTCTACAGCCAGAAATAGCTCCCCAAAAGTACGGGAGAGGGCCAAAGATGATCCCGGCCTGAAACCTCCCTAGGGAACCTACTAGCAGCAGGAGTAACCTTAAGGCTCAGCACATTCCTAGCCAAGGAAACAGCCCTGAGAGTGCCAGGCGTCACTGCATGGCTCTACAGTCCTCCACCTTTGAAGCTGCTAAACTGCACCAAGAGCTGCCAAACAAAAGGTGTGAGGGATGAAAGACATTCCTGGCCTGAACCCTCCCCATAGAGACTACAAACAGGACCACTGACCATGGGGCTCAGGGCTTCCCTTGCCAAGGCATCCATCGGGTCTAGCACCCTTCACCTTCTGAAACTGCTTCAGGAAGGAAGTTCTTTTAAGGGAATGGTCTTAACAGTGCCTGACATCATCTTCTGGCTCTACCTGAGTTCACCTTCAACCCTAATCATTGTAAAGGAAGAGCTGCCAAACAAAAGACACAAGGGCCTAATGATATTCCTGGCCTGAAACCTCCCCAGGTAGCACATTAGCAACCCAAATAACCCAGGAGCTATGAGTTTTCCATGCCAAGGGAATGGTCCTAATATTGCCTGAAGTCACATTCTGGACTAAACATCCATCAATAGCTCCCAAAAAAAGGGCGTAGGGGCTGAAATATGTTCCTGGCCTGAAACCTCCCCAGGTAGCCCACTAGCAGCCCCAGTAACCTTGGAGCTCAGGACTGTCCTTTCCAAGGGAACGGTCCTAACTGCACCTGACATCATGTTCCAGCTCTACCAGTGTTCACCTTCAAACATGCTCATCATCCACCAATATCTCCCCCAAAGAAAGATGCAAGGACTGAAAGATGTTCCTGACCTTGAATTTCAACAGGTATCCCACTACCAGCCCCAGTAACCATGGGGCTCAAGGATTTCAGTTCAAAGGGAACAAGCCTAACATTGCCTGATGTCATTTTCAGGCTCTACAAGTGTCCATCTAGGAAAATGCTAAATGTCCAGCAGTAGCTCCCAAACAAAATCTGTGAGGGTCAAAAAGATGTTCCTGGCATTAAATCTCCTCAGGTATCACACTAAACACCCCAACATTAAACGAGTACTAAATACAAGAAGAGCAATGTCCCAGGGGTAGGCAACTGAGCAGGTGAGGCTGAGGATCTGGGGGATAGCAGAGAAGAACTGGCCAAGAGCATTGCCCTTGCAGAGGGGCAGGGAACATGTATTGGTTGTGTGCAGCACAGCACTGAGAAACCCACTGCAGCTCCCCTGTGTCTGCAAAGGCCAGGAGGAGGAAGTGGGGAATGAAGCTGTTGTTGGACATTTTCTGCCTCTGTGCATGAAGCCCTGTGCAAGGAGAACAAGGCAGTGAGACCTTGGGGCACTCTTCACTGAGCAAAACATTCTCATTGGAGACCCAAGGACTGCCTCTCCCTGTTCTGTTCTATTCAATACTGGGAAGGTCCTTTTTGGGATGTCCTGCTGGCTGAGGGTGCCCCTGGCTGTATGGGGCTCTGATGGGAGCTCTCCAGGAGTCAGTTTGTCCTTGCAGCAGAAGGTCTATCTTTTTGGATCTATAGGATCTGTTCTGGATGGTGCTTTCTACTTCCACCAACTGCAGGGTAGAGCTTTGTAGATATGATTGTCCTATTTCTGTTCTTATGAAACAACAAGAAATGCCCAAATGCTCACCTAAACCTATTCCTTCGTGTCACAGGGGAAAGAGTCCCCTCACTGCTCACTGTCCCTGCCTGGGGGTCCTGTCTCATGCAGAGACAAGGAAAGGTGATTGCCCAGCCCTGGTTTGATCAGGAGAAACAACTCTGATGGGCAGGAGGATTTCTCCCCAGCTGAGGGAGGGAACATCAGAGATGAGATCATAGAGAGGTTCCCAAGAGGCCTGAGACACCAGGAAGGGGCCTAGAAGAACTGGTCTCCTTGGGTGGAGGGAGCTCATGGACACCTGGCAGCACTGCAGAGAGACAGCTGTGCCCAGGAGCAGCTCCTCTGGCAAGCACACAGGGCTGGGGACACTGCCTGGAGGCACCGAGGGGAGACCTGTGAGGCTGAGAGAGCTGATGGATGCTGAGAGCTCACTGCAGGAGAGAGGTAAAGAGACTTTGCTTTGAATTGTCTGCTCTTGTGGACTGGGTGGGATGTGGGAGCTGAGCTTTTCTTGATAACTTTGCAGAAGTCAGTGCAAACTCATTGGTCATGAGGACTTGTCAGAGCATCTCCTGAGCCCTGCACACACAGAGGTTCCCTGGGCAGTGCCCTGATGCCAGGAGGGATCTGCAGAGCAGAGCTGAGCACAGGGCAGGTTGGATGAGGTCTGTGAGCACAGAGCAGGAGGTGACATGGGCAAAGAGCAGCAGCTGCAGGGACAGCTCCAGGCAGCACAGACGCTGTCAGGGAGGGAGGAAGCAGGAGCTGCTCCCAGCAATGCCCTGGCAGTGGGGATTTGGCACCTCCCTGACATCCTCTGCAGTGCAGAACGTTTCCCACAGTGACTCCCTGGTTTCTGCCACCCAGCACAGGCTGTGTACACAGACTTCCAGTGTTTAAGGCGGAGTCTTCTCCTTGGCAGCACAACCCCCAGTGAGGAGAAACCCCTGAGTTCCTGTCTGTCTGTCCCTGTCCTTCCAGCCTTGGCAGGAGCATTTCTTGCTGTTTCCCTTCCTGTCCTTGCTGCCTTTGTCCCACCATTACCTGGGGCTCTGGGCATTTCCTTTGATGGGGCTGGCACTGAGCTGGCCCTCACTCAGCAGGGAGCTGAGATCCTCCTTGAGTAGAATGAGACTGCAGGAGGGGTTTGGAGCTCTGCCCTGGGACACTGGATTCCTCAGCTCCCTGCAGGGTCCAGGGAAGCTCTCCCCACTCTGCACTCAGGGGAAGGTTTCCCTGGCACTGCAGCAGCAATGTCAGGCAGTTCTGACAGAACAAACACTCCTCAGCTACAGGCAGGAGAAAACCAAAGCTCCAAAGCTCTGCTCTGCCCTGGGGTGAAACTGGAGTGACAGTGCTGAAAAGCTCCTTCCTCTCCACAGGGGATTTAGTCTGAGATCACACCATCCTTCTATTGACTGACTGCTGCCAGGCAGGACTGAATTCTGGAGAACCCACAGCTGACCCTGCTCCCAGCAGTGGCACGCTCAAGCCAGCACAAAGCAGACCTACCAAAAGGGACCTGCCAAACAGTTTCCTGGGTAGAGAGAGTCAATATGAATTGGAAGAGATTTTCCTCATAGAAGAGTTCCCTAACTTCTCATTGCTTTTTCCTCCTTGGACAGGTCTCCACACTTGAAGGCAGCAGATGTCCAACAGCAGCTCCATCAGCCAGTTCCTCCTCCTGGCCTTTGCAGACACATGGGAGCTGCAGCTCCTGCACTTCTGCCTCTTCCTGGGCATCTACCTGGCTGCTCTGCTGGGCAATGGCCTCATCATCCTCACCATAGCCTGGGACCACCACCTCCACACCCCCATGTACTTCTTCCTCCTCAACCTCTCTCTTACTGACCTTGGCTGCATCTCCACCACTCTTCCCAAATCCATGGCCAATTCCCTGTGGGACACCAGGGCCATTTCCTACACAGGATGTGTGGCTCAGCTCTTTTTCTTTTTCTTTTTCCTCTCCACAGAGTTCTGTCTTCTGACTGTCATGGCCTATGACCGCTACGTTGCCATCTGCCACCCCCTGCACTACGGGACCCTCCTGGGCAGCAGAGCTTGTGTCCACATGGCAGCAGCTGCCTGGGCAAGTAGCTTTCTCAATGCTGTGCTGCACACAGCCAGTACATTTTCCCTGCCCCTCTGCCATGGCAATGCTGTTGACCAGTTCTTCTGTGAAATCCCCCAGATCCTCAAGCTCTCCTGCTCACATGCCTACCTCAGGGAAATTGGACTCCTTGTAGTCAGTATCTGTTTAGCTTTTGGTTGTTTTGTGTTCCTTGTGGTGTCCTATGTGCAGATCTTCAGGGCTGTGCTGAGGATCCCCTCGCAGCAGGGACGGCACAAAGCCTTTTCCACCTGCCTCCCTCACCTCACTGTGGTCTCCCTCTTTGTAAGCACTGGCATCTTTGCCTACCTGAAGCCCCCCTCCTTTTCGTCTTTATTTCTGGACCTGGCAGTGACATTTCTTTACTCAGTGTTTCCACCAGCAGTGAACCCCCTCATCTACAGCATGAGGAACCAGGAGCTCAAGGATGCCATGTGGAAACTGATGACTGGATATTTCTAAACAACAATAAACTCCTTATATCACAGACCATGTAACTCACGTTACAACCACTCCACATTTATCAGGGTTTTATAATTCAGGGTGGTGGGGGTGGTGCCTTTTTTTTTGTTTTGGTTTTTTTCTTCTAGTTCGGTTAAGCTAAACTAACAAGATACACATTCATCCCATTCCTAATCAGGTATCTCCCCAACTTCTGTGACCCTGACACTGTGATCTCTATACTTCTTCTCTTCCTTCAAATGCCATCCTTTTTATTAGTTTTCTTATATTTAAAAAAATATTAATCAATAGTACATTTACATCAGCTGAATCACTGAAGTACTTTGTAGAAATGGCAATGCTTCCTACCGTTACAGAACAGTAATTTCCAGGATTGGAACCCATGGCAGCAGAAGAAATATTCACCTTCCCCTGTACCTGCATTACCATTACTCCATCTCTTACATCTTTCTGGTCATTCAGGTGATTCAACCTCTCCTGATGACACAGCCATGCCTAAGGACATCGTTTCAGCAGACTAGATGGACGTATGCACTTCACTTTGATCACTGGTTTCCACCTCTGATTGCTCTTTAGTAATTCGGATGTTGCTCAGCTCTCTGGTGTCTGCACTGAGATTCAGAGAGTTGGAAAACATCCCATCTATCAGCAATCTCATGAACTGTTCTGTCAGTTGATCAGTGTGTTGATAAGCTCTTTTTGCATTACTTCTGCCTGCAAAGTGCTACAATTTTTTCCTTCTTTTTTTTCCTCTCTTACATTTATAAAAAAATGACAAGCACCTTTTCCTCAGTTGAATCACTTGAGTACTTGTCTGAAATGGCAATGCTTTCCCACCATGACAGAATGGGAATTTCCAGGATTGGTACCCATGGCAGCACAAGAAATACTCACCTTCCCCTGTACCTGCAGTACCCCAGGTTTAACTCTTTCACCTTCCTTATGTGTTTCCACCTCTCATGATGTCACAGACAGGCCTAAGGACATCCTTTCAGCAGACTAGATGGACATACACACTTCACTTTGTTCACAGGTTTCCACCTCCCCTTGCCCCTTTCTCATTCAGCTGTTGCTCAGCTCTCTGGTGTCTGCTTTGAGATTCAGAGAGCTGGAAAACATCCCATCTTTCAGCAGTCTCATGAACTGTTCTGTCAGATGATCAGTGTGTTGATAAGTGACCTTTCTCTGTATCTGATCCAAACTGTTCTGGCAGAGAATCTCCTCTGGAAGCTGACCCCCTTCACACGCTGCTTGGCCGTAGCAGGCAGCTGAGGAGAGAGATGTCATGGGGATTAAACTGTCTCCTGTGTAACTGCTGTTTGTTGTCAGAGAAATCTGTCCCTGCCTGTGAGCACAGGTGATGGGAGGAAAAGGGTTGGGAGCCCCAGGAGGCCAGTGAGGGAGCTGCTGGGCTTGGGGAAGAGCAAGGTTCTGCAGACAGGGTTGGATCTCCAGAAACTGCTTTTCCTGCCTGTCCAGATCTCCTCAGGAGACCCATACCCATCACAGGATGCTGCTGTCACTGCTTCTATCAACTGAGCCATGGCAGAAAACACCTGTGACTGGAAAAAGGTCCCTCATGGGAAATGCCTTTGAAATCTGCATCACTGTCATGGTTTCACCCTGACTGTGGGCCGAGATCCACGCAGCTGCCTGCTCCTTAAAGTAAAAGAGCAGGGGAAGAGGGAAAAAGGGGGAAGGGAAACAAGGGAAGGGAAAAGGAAAGGCAAATAACTCCAAAACCAAGAAACTAAGAGGCCCGTGGGTTGGGATAAGGAGAGTTTACTGAGATAACAGAAAGATAAAATATCCCAATGCTAACAGGACTTTAGAGCAAAAGAATATGAAACTCTTGATCCCCAATGCAGTTTCTCCCCGAACCCACACAACTCAGGCCGTACCACCCAGAGCTGTCCTGGAACCCGACCGTCCCCCCAAGAAGCACGCGTCCTGCCACCGCCCCTCTTCTTCCTCCCCTCAGCCCCCCGTTCTCCTGGGCAGGACATAATTGGCATGGAATACTCTCTTTGGCCCATCTGGGTCACCTGTCCTGGCTTCGCCCCTCCTTTCTCAAGAATAGAGAAATAGGAAGAAGCTGAGAAAGTCCTTGACTGTCTGACTGCAACTAAGAACATCAGGTTGTTCTCAGCACTGCTTTCATTGTAACTCCCAAACACAGCATGCCATCAGCTGCTACAAATGAAGTTAACTCTATCCTGACTGAAACCAGGACACTGGGTCACTGAATTTACAGGATCCCAGTTTCCTGGCACCTCATTTTCCCACGTCCCCATTTGCCTAGCACACCGGGGGCTCACCACCCCTTTTCCTGAACCCTCAGCTTCCTAGCACCTTGGTTTCTCAGCAAAACACTTTCCCTCACCCCTAGTTTCCCATAAGCCCTGGTTCCCACACTCCTGGTTTCCTGCCCCCCTCTTTTCCCACATCACTGGTTTCCTGTGTACCCAGTTTCCCAGAAACCTGGTTTCCCAGCTCACCAGTGATTCCCCACCCAGGATTCCTGTACCCCCAGTTTCCTGCAAACCCAGTTTTCTGCTCTCCTAGTCTTCTATACCCCCAGGCTCCCACACCACTCTTTTCGTGTGCCCCTATTTTCCAAGCACCCTGGTTTCTCATGCCCCCAGTTTCCCAGGACCCAGGTTTCCCATGCCCCTGGTTTTCTGGGTCACTGCATTTACAGGACCCCAGTAACCCAGCACTCCAGTTTCCATGAGCCCCTGCTTTCTTTGGCCCTGTTTTGCTGAGCCGCTGTTTTCCTGGGGCAATGATTTTTCCAGGACACCAATTTCCTGCTCTCCCCTTTGCCCAGCATCCTGGTTTCAAGCGCTCCTGTTTTTGTACGCCACCCCTGCCTTCCCGTGCCACTGTTTTCCCACGCCCCTAATTTCCCACGCCCCCTTTTTCCATTCATGCTGGTTTCCCAGCACCCCAGATTCCATGAGCCCCTGGTTTCTTGGGACCTGGTTTCACAGGTCACTGGTTTCCCTACACACTGATTTTCCAGGACGCCGATTCCCTGAGCCCCCAGTAGCCTGGAACGCTGGTTTCCCAGCACCTCGGTTTACTGTGTGCCCTGTTAGCCAGCACCCCGTTTTCCTGCCACACCCATGTCTCCTCACCCTGTTTTTCTGCCCCCTCTCATTTTCCTGGCACACCAGTTTCCTGGCAGCCTGGTTTCCTGTGCCCCCAGTTGCCTAGCACTCCACATTCCCAGCAACCCCGTTTCCCAAGGCCCTTGTTTCCCACGCCCACAGATTCCTGTGCCACTGGTTTCCAATCACCCTGGTTTCTCATGTGCTTGGTTTCCCTGGAACCAGGTTTCCCATGCCACTGCTTTCCCAGGTCACTGAATTTACAGGACCCCTGTTTCCTGGCACCTCGGTTTCCATGA
Source organism: Hypotaenidia okinawae (assembly GCA_027925045.1). Taxonomy (NCBI): domain Eukaryota; kingdom Metazoa; phylum Chordata; class Aves; order Gruiformes; family Rallidae; genus Hypotaenidia; species Hypotaenidia okinawae. The sequence goes on along the minus strand of BSDF01000110.1, from coordinate 27,101 downwards.
GCACTTGGTTTATTTGGCCCTGATTTCCTGGGCCACTGGTTCCCAGGACACTGGTTCCCAGCACCCCATATTCCTGGTACAGCTGAGATCTCCTCAACAAGGTTTCACCTGACCCAAGTTTGCAGGCACCCTGGTTTCATGGCACACCGGGGTCTCCCCACCCTGGTTTCCAGTGCCCCCAGTTTCCTGGCACACCAGTTTCCTGGCAGCCTGGTTTCCTGCACCCACAGTTACCTAGCACCCTGTTTTCCTGGCAACCTGGTTTCCCAAGACCCTAGTTTCCCATGCCCCCAGGTTCCCACACCACTGGTTTCCCAGTACACTGGTTTCTCATGCCTCCATTCTCCCAGGACTTCGGTTTCCCTCGCTCCTGGTTTTACTGTGTCACTGAATTTACAGGACCCTGGTTTCCCAGCACCCTGCTTTACAGGAGACACTGGTTTCTTGGGCCCTGCTTTCCCTGGTTGCTGGTTTCTCAGGACACTGATTTAACAGGCCAACAGTTACCCATGCCCCCAGTTTCCTGGCACTCTGGTTTCCGGGCACCTCTGTTTCCTGTGCGCCCAGTTTGCTGGCACCCTGTTTTCCCATCACCCTGGTTTCCTGCGCTCCCAGTTGCCTGGAAAACCAGGATCTCACAGCCCCTGTTCCTGCGCCCCCAGTTTCCTAGCACCCTGGGTTCCTAGCACACTGGGTTCCTTGCAACCCGGATTCCCATGCCCCTAGTTTCTCACACCCCTAGATTCCTGCTCAGCTCTTTTCCCACTGTGGTGGTTTAGGCCTGGCTGGAGGCCAGACACCCACCAAAGTCGGTCTATCCCTCCCCTTTTTAGTTGGGCAGGGCAGAGAATATATATTGAGAGGCTCAGGAGTCAAGATAAGGACAGGGAGAGATCATCCTGTAATAAACAACATGGGCAAAACAGACTCAACACAGAGTGAAGGAAAGAAAACCATCTAATTTATTACACTACACGACACACACAGTGACACCAGAGTCGGATCATGAGAAGCACCACCAGATCTTAAAGCACCTTCCCTCCACCCCTCCCTTCTGAGCAGACTTCAGTCAGGATTTTGCTCCCTTCTCCCCTCCTGTTGTGGCACAGGGCTGGCAGGGTCTGGGGAAAAGGGGTTCTTGGTAGCACCTTCCACCCACCCCTCCATTCTCAGCAGACTTCCCTGTAGTCATGATTTCACTCCCATGTTCCCCTTCCTCGTGGCATGGGAGGCGGGAGGGCAGAGACTGGGCAAATGGGCTTCTCGGTCATTGCTTCATGAGCTGCTTCTTTTCCAGATCTTAAAAGGCCTTCAACCTCCCCATGTAGACTGCAAACAGGACCACTAAGCTTGGGGCTCAGGGCTTTCCTTGACAAGGGATTGGTCCTAACAGTGCCTGACTTCTTTCTCTGGCTCGACCAGCATCTGCCTTTGAATATGCTGTACAACCTCCAACAGCACCAAAAAAAAGGAGAGTGGGGGAAAGATGTTTGGGCACAAAACCTCCTCAGGGATCGTACGAGGAGCACAAGTCACCATGGGGCTCAGGGAGTTCCTTGGCCAGGGAACAGTCCTAACTTTGCCTGATGTCATTATTAGGCACTACCAGCGTCCACCTAGGAAACTGCTAAATGTGCAGCAATAGTTCCCAAAGAAAAGGGGCAGGGGGCCAAAAGATGTTCCTGGCCTAAAACCTCCACAAGTATCCCACCAAACACCCCAAAACCAGACAGGTAGTAAATACAAGAAGACCAATCTCCCTTGGGTTGGCATCTGGACATGTGAGGCTGAGGATCTACGGGGTTTCATAGAAGAACTGGTCAACAGCATCTCCCTTGCAGAAGGGTAGGGAAAAGTTACTGGTTGTGTGCAGCACAGCACTGAGAAACGAGCTGCAGCTCCTGTGTGTCTGCAAAGGAGTGAGCTCTGCAGGGGTCAGTTTATCCTTGCAGCAGAAGCTCTCTCTTCTTTGATAGATATGATTGTAGTCCCCATTTACCTGAACTGCAGAGCAGAGCTTTGTAGATTTGTTTTTCCTGATTTTGTTCTTGTGAAACCCCCAGAAATGCCCAAATGCTCCCCTAAATCCCTTCCTGTCACAGGGAGAAAGGCTCCCCTCCCTGTCCCTGCCTGGGGCTCCTGTTTGGCCCAGCTCTGGTTTGATCAGGAGAAAGGACTCTGCTGGACAGGAGGATTTCTCCCCAGCTGAGGGAGGGAACATCAGAGATGAGATCACAGAGTGATCCCCATGAGGCCTGAGACACCAGGAGGGAGCCTAGAAGAACTGGTCTTCTCCTGCTGAGCTGGGCTGGGCTCCTGGGGTGGAGGGAGCTCATGGCAACCTGGCAGCCATAACAAGAGACAGCTGTGCCCAGGAGCAGCTCCTCTGCCAAGCACACAGGGCTGGGGACACTGCCTGGAGGCACCGAGGGGAGACCTGTGAGGCTGAGAGAGCTGATGGATGCTGAGAGCTCACTGCAGGAGAAATCTCCACAGCACTCTCCCTGGTATGTGTGTGGGTGCAGGGCAATGCAGGTTCTGTTCCTGGAGGGATCTGCTGAAGCTGGGACATGGGGCAGTGTGTGGGGTGTGTCAGGAGGACAGGTTCTCTCTAGGAGCAGAGAGTGCTGCCTGGAAGGGATGCCCTTCTGCCCCATCAGAGGGACAGGGCAGGACAGCTGTCTTCTCCTGGGCATGGCTGCAGAGCTGTAGCAGTGTGTGCACCCAGGGGTGCCCAGGACTGTCCTTGCTGGGTCAGGGGTGCCTGTGCCCCGGGGAAAGTGTGCTGAGTCAGGGGCACTGCTGCTGCTAGTGTCAGCACTCAGCTGGTTCATGGCCTTTCCTCAGGGATATAGAGAGCAGCTCTGGTTTGGAGGAGTGACCCAGGGAATGGCAGCATAAGGTCCTTCTGGTGTAAGAAACTGCTGCATGGGTCAGCTTTGATCCCAGCTCCAGCTGATCCTTGGGAAATTCCAAAGGGAATTTAAAGAATAACACCAAGGAAGAACATCCTGAAAGGATGAGTCTTTGCTTTCATTTTTCTTCTCCCATGGGCTGTGCTGACTGTGGTAGAGGAGAATTTTTTTCTACCCTAGGAATAAAAACTCCCTATGCAATAAAAATACCCTATGCAATAAAAACTCGATTCTCATTATGACTTTAGGGCTTTGCCTGAGCCCTGCACACACAGAGGTTCCCTGGGGCAGTGCCCTGATGCCAGGAGGGGTGTGCAGAGCAGAGCTGAGCACAGGGCAGGTTGGATGAGGTCTGTGAGCACAGAGCAGGAGGTGACATGGGCAAAGAGCAGCAGCTGCAGGGACAGCTCCAGGCAGCAGAGACATTGTCAGGGAGGGAGAAGGAGCTGCTCCCAGCAATGCCCTGGCAGTGGGGATTTGGCACCTCCCTGACATCCCCTGCAGTAGAGACATTGATGTTTTACAGGGAACCCCAGGGTGTGATCACAGAGCATCCAGCACAGGGCAGCTGAGACCAGGACTGATGGACAGAGCAGCTCTCCCCACTCTGCACTCAGGGGAAGGTTTCCCTGGCACTGCAGCAGCAATGTCAGGGAGTTCTGACAGAACAAACACTCCTCAGGTACAGTTATGAGAAAATGAAAGCACAAAGCAAAGAGTCAGTCTGAGGGTTATTCCTAAGAATTTTCCTTAAAGCAGATTTCCCTTAAATCTCACTGTGACTTTCCTTCCTCTGGACAGGTCTCCACACTTGACAGCAGCAGATGTCCAACAGCAGCTCCATCAGCCAGTTCCTCCTCCTGGCCTTTGCAGACACACGGGAGCTGCAGCTCCTGCACTTCTGCCTCTTCCTGGGCATCTACCTGGCTGCTCTCCTGGGCAATGGCCTCATCATCCTCACCATAGCCTGGGACCACCGCCTCCACACCCCCATGTACTTCTTCCTCCTCAACCTCTCTCTTACTGACATTGGCTGCATCTCCACCACTCTTCCCAAATCCATGGCCAATTCCCTGTGGGACACCAGGGCCATTTCCTACACAGGATGTGTGGCTCAGCTCTTTTTCTTTGTATTTTTGATCACAACAGAGCTCTGTCTTCTGACTGTCATGGCCTATGACCGCTACGTTGCCATCTGCCACCCCCTGCACTACGGGACCCTCCTGGGCAGCAGAGCTTGTGTCCACATGGCAGCAGCTGCCTGGGCCAGTGGGTTTCTCAATGCTGTGCTGCACACAGCCAGTACATTTTCCCTGCCCCTCTGCCATGGCAATGCTGTTGACCAGTTCTTCTGTGAAATCCCCCCAATCCTCAAGCTCTCCTGCTCACATGCCTACCTCAGGGAATCTGGACTCATTGTGTTCAGTGCCTGTTTAGCTTTTGGTTGTTTTGTGTTCCTTGTGGTGTCCTATGTGCAGATCTTCAGGGCTGTGCTGAGGATCCCCTCGCAGCAGGGACGGCACAAAGCCTTTTCCACCTGCCTCCCTCACCTGGCCGTGGTCTCCCTGTTTGTAATCACTGTTGTGTTTGCCAACCTGAAGCCCCCCTCCATCTCCTCCCTAAGTCTGGATCTGTTATTGGCATTTCTTTACTCCGTGTTTCCACCAGCAGTGAACCCCCTCATCTACAGCATGAGGAACCAGGAGCTCAAGGCTGCCATGTGGAAACTGATGTCTGGATATTTCTAAGTATCAATAAACTGCTCATCTTCTTCTGCATATCACTGACCATGTGACTCAATTTAGGACCAGTCTGTGTTTAGTAGTTTTTTTAGGTTTTGGGATTTTTTTTGTCAAAGCTACATTAACATGGGACATGTTTATCTTTTTCCTAATTAAGTATCTCCAGGTCTCGTGTGACCCAGACACTTTGTAATGATGAGCTGTGCTCTCTTTCCATCATGTCTGCCTGAAAAGATGCACAGTTTTTCTATTCTTTTCTCCTGACACCATAACAGAACGTAAATTTCCAGGAAATTTATCATAGAATCCATGAGTTTGGAGGAAAACTTTATGATCTATTAGTCCAGCTGCAGCCTAACCCTGCCCAGTTGTATGGGGCTCTGATTTGAACCACCTCTAGAGCATGTCCTCAAGCACAAGATCTACACACCTTTTAAATCCCTCCAGGGATGGTGACTCCATCACTTCCCTTCTCAGCCTGTTCCAATACTTGACTACCCTTTCAGTACAGAGATTCTTCCTGATAGCTGACCTAAATCTCCCCTGGTGCAATTTGAAATCCTCTAATCCTATCACTTGTAACCTGAGATAAGACACTGAACCTCACCTCTCTTGACCCCCCTTGAAGGTAGTTGTAGGGAGCGATAAGGTCTCCCCTCAGCCTCCTTTTGTTGACTAAAAGGCCCAGTTTCCCTTACCCCCTCCTCACAGGACTTGTGCTCCAGACCCTTCACCAGCTTCCTTGCCCTTCTCTGGACATGCTCCAGCATCTCAACATCCTTCATGTAGTGAGGGGCCCAAGACTGGACATGGTACTCAAGGTGTGGTTCCTGAAGGGATCTCATAAGCTGGGCCCTGGGAAAGTATGTGGGCTTTCCACAGCACCTTTGGGTTGGATGAGGGTTGGGGGGTTGGACCCGATGATCTCTCCAGGTCCCTTCCAACCGCCACGATTCTATGAGGGACCCAAGGATGGGCAGCATAAGATTTTCCTACTGTAAGAAAGTGCTGGCTGGGCCAGCTTTGATTCTGGCTCCAGCTGATTCTTGAAAAATTATAAAGGGAATTTAAAGAATAATACCACAGCAGAACTTTCCTGCAAGGCAGAGTCTTTACTTTGACTTCTCCTCTCCTGTGGGCTCTGATGACTGTGGTAGATGAGAACTAATTTCTCCCCTCAAGAATATCCAATGAAAACTTCATTCTCATTCAGACATTGGAGCTTTGCCTGAGCCCTGCACACACAGGGATTCCCTGGGGCAGTGTCCTGATGCCAGGAGGGGTCTGCAGAGCAGAGCTGAGCACAGGGCAGGTTGGATGATGTCTGTGAGCACAGAGCAGGAGGTGACATGGGCAAAGAGAAGCAACTCTGTGTTGAGTCTGTTTTGCCCGCCTCATTAACGAGTTTGCCTCTTGAGCAGCCCAATTATATTATTTCTCCCCTGTCCAACTCAGAAGGGGAGCAATAGACTGATTTTCATGGGCGTCTGGCCTTTGGCCAAGGCTCAACCACCACACCCATGTACTTAGTTTCCCATGCCCCCAGGTTCCCGTGCAGCTGGTTTCCTGCGCCCCTAGTTACACATCACCCTGGTTTCTCATGCCCCCAGTTTCCCAGCACCCAGGTTTCCCATGCCCCTGGTTTCCCAGGTCACTGAATTTACAGGACCCCACTTTCCCAGTACCCCTGTTTCCACAAGTCCCTGGTTTCTTGGGCCCTGGTTTCCCAGGGGGCTCGTTTCACAAGGCACTGATTTCAAAGGACGCCAATTTCCCTCGCCCCAGTTGCCCACTACACCGGTTTACTGGCACTCTGGTTTTCTGCATGCCCATTTTGCAGGCACCCCAGTTTCCTGGCACACCAGCGTCTCTGCACCCTTGTTTCCTGCACTCCCTGTTTCCCGTCTCACCGGTTTCCTGACACCCTGCTTTCCTGCCCCCCCCCTCCCCAGTTATGCAGCATCCTGGTTTCCTTGACCCCTGGTTTCTTTCGCCCTGGTTTCCTGGGCCGCTGGTTTTGCAGGACACAGATATTCCAGGATGCCCATTTTCTGTGCTTCCTGTTTCCCGTGCCACTGGTTTCCCACGCCCCCAGTTTCCTGCTCCAATTTTTTCAATTCCCGATGGTTTCCCAGCACCCCAGCTTCCTACACTCCCAGTTTGCCTCTACAAGAGTGTCTCCCCACCCGTTTCCCACGCACCCAGTGTCCTTGCACACCAGTTTCCTGCCACACTGGTTCCTGCAGCCCCAGTTCTCTAGCACACCTGTTTCCCGGAAACCCAGATCCCTGTGCCCTCAGCTTGCCGGTACCCCGGGTTCCCGGCACCCCGGTTTCCCAGGCTTCCAGTTTCCAACGCACCCCGTTCCTGTGCCACTGGTTTCCCACGCCCCCAGTTTCCCACACACCTTTTTTCCATTTACACTGGTGTCTCCCCACCCTGCTTTCCTGCTTCCCTAGTTTCCCAGCACACCCCAGTTTCCAAGTGACCCGATATCCCGGCACCCCGGTTTCCTGTGGGCCCTGTTGCCTACCGCACTGGGGTCTTGCCATCCTGGTTCCTGCATCCATAGTTTCCTAGCACCCCGGTTCCTCGGCAACCCCATTTCCTGTGACCCTAGTTTCCCACATCCCCTGGTTCCCGCACTACTTGTTTCCTATGCCCCTAGTTTCCCAGCACCTGTGGTTTCTCATGCCCCATTTTCCCAGGACCCAGGTTTCCCATGTCCCTGGTTTCCTGGGTCACTGAATTTATAGGACCCCAGTTTCCCAGAGCCAAGGCTTCCATGAGACCCTTTTTTCCTGGGTCCTGCTTTCCCAGGCCGTTGGTTTCCTGGGACACTGATTGTCCAGGATGCCGGTTTCCCATGCCCCCAGTAGCCTGGAACCCTGGTTTCCCACACCCCAGTTTCCTTTGTGTCCAGTTTGCTAGCACCCAGGTTTCCTGACACACAGGGGTCTCCCCACCCTGGTTTCCTGTACCCCCAGTTTTCCGGCTCACCAGTTTTCCAGCACCCCGGTCTCCTGCTCCCACAGTTGTCCAGCAGCCTGGTTTCCAGCGCTCCAGGTTATCTGTGTCCCCAGTTTCCCACGCCACTGGTTTCCTGCATGCCCAGTTTGACAGAACCCCAGTTTCCTGGAACAAAGGTTTCTCCCTACCCCGGTTTCCCACACCCCCAGTTTCCTGGCACACCAGTTTCCCAGCAGCCCAGCTTCCTGCACCCTCTGTTTCCTAGCACCCTGGTTTCAAAGACCCCCTGGTTTCTTATCCCTGGTTTCCTGGTCTGTTGATTTCCTGAGGCACTTCTTTTCCAGGACACCAGTTTCCCCACACCCCCAGTGTCCCAGCACCTGGTTTCCTGCGCATCCACTTTGCTGGCACCCCGGTATCCTGGCACACTGGTGTCTCTCCACAGAGCCTTGCCGCGTCCCCAGGTTCCCGGCACTCTGGTTTCCTAGCACCCTGGGTTCCCTGCAACCCATTTTCCCGCACCCCTTGTTTCCCACGCCAACAGGTTCCCATGCCACTGCTTTCCTGTGCCCCTAGTTTCCCAGCACCCTGGTTTCTCATGCCCCCAGTTTCCCAGGACCCAGTTTTCCCACATCGCTGTTTTCCCAGGTCACTGAATTTACAGGACAGCTGGTTTCCCGGCACCCTGGTTTCACTATGCAGCCCCTGGTCTTCATGCAGCTGCTGGTTTTCTGGGGCAATGATTTTCCAGGACACTGGTTTCTTGCATCCTCATTTTCCTGACAACCTGGTTTCTCATACTTTTGGTTTCCCGCACCACCTGCATTCCCGTGCCACTGGTTTTCCACGTCCCCCTTTTCCAATGCCCCTTTTATTCCATTCATACACTGGTTTCCCGGCACCCTGGTTTCCCAGCACCCCTGTTTCTGGGGCCTCCAGTTGCCTAGCACTCTAGGGTCTCGCCACCCCAATTCCTGGGTCCCCAGTTTCCCAGGGCACTGATTTTCCAGGATGCCAGTTTCCCATGCCCCCAGTTGCCCAACACCCCAATTTCCCAGGAGCCTGGTTTCTGTGCGCCCAGTTTCCTTGCACACCGGGGTCTCGCCATCCCAGTTTCCTGGGCCCCCAGTTACCCTACAAACCAGTTTACCGGCACCCCAGTTTCCCGCGCCCCCAACTGTCTAGCACACTGGCGTTTCCCCATCCCAGTTCCCTGTGCCCCCACTTTCCTAGCACACCCGTTTCCTGGCAAAACGATTACCCATGCCCGTAGTTTCTCATGCCCTCTTGTTCCTGCGCCAATGGTTTCCTGCGCCCCTTGTTTTCCAGGACCACAGTTTCCCAGCACACCGGTATCTCCCCACCCCTGCAGTATTGCACGTCCCTAGTTTCCCAGCACACTGGTTTCCCAGAACCATGGCTCCTGCACCCCTAGTTTCTCAGGCCCATAGGTTCCCGCACCACTGGTTTCCTGTGCCTCTAGTTTCCCAGCACCCTTGTTTCTCATGCTCCCAGTTTCCCAAGACCCAGGTTATCCACGCCCCTGGTTTCCCAGGTCACTGAATTTACAGAACCCCGGTTTCCTGGCACCCTGGTTTCCACGAGCTCCTGGTTTTTTGGCCACTGTTTTCCCAGGCCGCTGGTTTCCTGGGGCACTGATTTTCCAGGACACCGGTTTCCTGAGCCCACAATTGCCCAGTACCCTGGTTTCCCAGCACTCCGTACAGTTTGCAGGCACCCCGGGTTCCCGGCACACCTGGGTCTCCCCACCCTGGTTTCCTGTGACGTATGGACATTGACTCTATGACTGGAAGGTTATGCAGTAGGTATGTTTATGGCGCACAGATGCACGGGGGATCGCTCCACCACAAGCGTGCATCCCCAGGCAGCAAACCGTCCCGTATTCATCCAAGGAAACAAGGAATAGTTTAGTGTCGCCTGTCCATCTCCATCCCCTAAACCCGCCTACTCTCCCTTCACATGCTAATTAGCTTATCAGTCTTTCCTACTTGCGCAGATCCTTCCAAAAATTGTGGGCAAAGGTCTTCTGACCATGGGCAGTGGTCCTTGGAGTGATAGACTAACTTTGGTGGGCATCTGGCCTCCAGCCAGGCCTAAACCACCACCCATACTAATCGCAGGGAACCAGGACCTCATTGCTTCCTTGCAGCCCCTCAGGATGCTGGGAGCTGTGGTACCACACTCTGCATCACACACCCCGTGTGACACTGGCCCAGGAAGAGCCCTGGGGCAGGGCAGGGGGCAGAGTCCCACTTCTGAGGGGCTGGCTCTTCTGCTTGATAAAATACATCAAGTTTTTACTCAGCATCAGGTCCACCTGCAGAGTGCATCAGTCTACCTTTAATCACAGCCTCCAATTTTCTGCTCTAACCCATCCATGAGCAGGCTTTGTCAGTAATGGGCCTCAGTGGGGCCAATTAACACTCTAACTAATACTTGAGCTGCTTCTTCTGACCTTAACTCTTGGAGAGACTGCTTCAAGCTCCTCACAGTATCTGCCGTTCATGGAATCAGCACCAAATACACCACGGGGCTCATTAAAATTGAAGAATCCCTAACAAGCTATGTGTCTTCTCATCATTTTCTTCATGGTTTCAAGACTTGTACAGATAACTGGAGAAGTTTCAGCACTCAGAGTGGAAGATTTCAATGAGCACTTAATTACTTAATTTAAAAATAAAATAAATAAAAGAGGTTTTAATATTTTCAGGTTCTTTAGTTTTTCAGTTTACAGAAGTGACAGGAGCTTTCTCCAATTGATATTGAACCAGAGGATCTCCTGATAACCAGAATAAAGTGATTATAGTGGCTGCATGCTAACAAGCTCCCAGGGGAAAGTCACTGAGTGTGGAGGAATGCAGATTCCTGGAGGTTTAGGAGAAGCTGCTAAGGGCTGTGGGTGATGAAACTCCTTCAGAAAATTGACACATGCCTCCCTAACTGCTGATTAGAGCAGGAAATCAGAGGGAGCAATTCAGGATGACAAAGTGAGAAGATACAGACGGCCTGTGTCATGGAGCCCTTGGATGTGTCCTGTCACACCACAGGGCCCAGGGGTCGTCCAATGCCCAGTGAAATGGGGAGGCTTTTGGTCATCAGCAGCTGAGGTTGCTCTCTGGTCACCATGAGGCTGGAAGCTCACAGAGTGCCTACACGCCCTGTCTCTTCCAACCTGGCACTGCCCAGATCACCCTCGACCTCTTCCTGTATCCTAATCCTGTCACCTAACCTGGAGCTCTCATCTCTCACCCTACTCTAATGCCATAGTTGGAACCCTCACCAGATGCCTGAGGCTTAAGCAATCCCTAATGCTGAAGCCACCCTCCCCACACCTTCAACCCTTCTCCACAATGTAACTCATGATTCCTAAAGAGCTACAATGAGGACAGGGATTGTGAAGGAAAGGCCAGGGAGATGAGGTTTGGGGCAAGAGGAAGATGAAGACCAAGGTGGCATTGCTGGAGAGTTGCTGGTGATGATACTTCTGCTGGAGGAAGCTGGTTGGTGAGAAGTAACATTGTGAGGTGCTTGAGATGCCTGAGAGCTTCAGCCAAGAGTGAAGGGACCATGGGGAAGGACAAGGGAGAAGCATGTGGAAGGGACAACACTTGATTCCTGCTCTTTACAAGCTAGCCTTGGCCCTTACTTCTAGCCCTAATAGTGAGATATGGGGGGGGAGGAGTCCCATTTCTCATTACAGAGACTTGATTGTAGGGAGGAATAAAAGACCTTGTATTATCTCAAGGGAGTGATTGTAGGGAACAGGAACTCAAGAACAGGATGATACCCATCACGAACATGTCCATAAAAGTCCTTGCTCGGGAAGACCAGATGGCTAACAAGGACATAAGTTAACCCAAGCTGACAGGAAGACGGGCAAGCTTGCAAGATCATCGCATTCCACGCGAAGGTGAAAAGTACATCATGAGGAAGACCCATGGCCTTCATCCCAAGGACCACCGCCCATGTTCCGGAGACCCCTGCCCACAATTTTTGGAAGGATCTGCGCAAGCGCCAAGGACTGATAAGCTAATTAGCATGTGAAGAGAGAGTGGGTGGGTTCAGGTGATGAATATGTATAGGCATTAATTGAATATTCATTGTTTTATTGTATCAATGTGTGGACGGTTTGCTGCCTCGGGATGCACCTCTGTGGTGGAGCGATCCCCCGTGCATCTGCGCACTAAACATCCCTACTGTATAACTGTCCAGTTATAGAGTCGATGGCCGTACGTCACTCCTTCCAACCCTTCCTGTCTATGGGTGCAACATCTGCCAGGCTCCAGTTGAGTGGAACTTCCCCAGTCTGCCAGGATTGCTGATAGATCATGGGCAGGGTTTGGCCAGCACATCTGACAGCTCTCTCAGCACCCTGGGGTGGATCCCATCTGGCCCCATTGACTTGTGGGTATCTGACTGGCCAAGTAGATCACTAATCATTTCATCCTGAACCATGGGAACTTTATTATTCTTCCCTTCCCTGCCAGCCAGTTCAGTAATGTTCAGTAACTCAGTTTATAGAAGTGACAGCAGCATCCTGTGATGGGTATGGGTCTCCTGAGGAGATCTGGACAGGCAGGAAAAGCAGTCTCTGGAGATCCAACCCTGTCTGCAGAACCCCTGGTAGTAGCTATGACTTTCCTGTAACTTTAAACTCTTACCTTTCTTTCTCTTTTTCTTCCTTCTCTCTCTCTCTCTAACACCTTTCGCAAACTTTGCTGTAATAATTAAACTTCCTTATGATGCGACATTTGACCTCGTTTGTGTCTTAATCTCACTCTGGGAATTATAAAGAATCTTGCCCCTGACCGGGCTATTCAGGAACAGGACAGTAGTGCCCTGGTGCAAACCATCAGTCACTCAGAGGAAGTGTGGATGAGCTGGTGGCTTTGTGCTTGTTGGAAAAGATGGTCAAAAGGGGGAGCCAGCAGTAAAGGCAGGGACATCATGGGATGAGAATGGTGTGGGGGAAGGCATTGGGTGCCTGCAGCCTGAAGGGAAACAGGTATAGCCTAAGGGCAGTGTGGGATGGGCTGTGGAGCAGATGGCCAAGGGTGCTGGCCAGGATGAAAGGGCCTGATAGACATGGGGTCTTTGCCCCTTGCCTATGGCTGATGTCCCTGCCACAGAGGCCTCAGAGGAGACACATTGTCCTCAGGGCCATGCAGCATCATTGCATCCTTGACCCCAGCACAAGGGAGAACACCACATGTCCTACCCCTGGCCTTCCCTTGGCTTCACAGTGCTGACATCCCATGGAAGAGCCCTGAGACACAGGTGTGGGTCAGGATCTCCCTGCCCAGGGGCTGGGGGTCAGTGCTTGGCATTTCTGCTTCATCAGACAAGGCCAGGTTGTCCTGAGCACCAGAGCTGCCTGTGCTTTGCCTGTGTTTGTCCTCAAGGCCTCCAGTTGTCTGCACTAAGGAGCCCATGGGGAGGCTTTGTCAGCAATGGCTCCCAGTGGGGCCTGTTGATGCTTCAAGGTGCTTTGGGCATTATTCTCAAGACTTAACTTCTTGAGAAGTTTTCTGCTTGGTATCTGAGGTCTGAGGACTCAGAAGAAAAGACACCATGGGGCTCATTAACATCCAGAAAGCCCTGACAAGCATGTCTCTTCAAGTCACTTTCATTAAAGAACTCAAGACTTCTACAACTACTTGAACTTTAGTTAGATCCTTAGTGATGAAGATTTCAAAGGGATTTCCCATGGAGGACCTTTTTCCAGTCACAGGTATTTTCTGCCATGGCTCAGTTGATAGAAGCAGTGACAGCAGCATCCTGTGATGGGTATGGGTCTCCTGAGGAGATCTGGACAGGCAGGAAAAGCAGTCTCTGGAGATCCAACCTTGTCTGCAAACCTTGCTCTTCCCCAAGCCCAGCAGGTCCCTCACTGGCCTCCTGGGGCTCCCAACACTTTTCCTCCCATCACCTGTGCTCACAGGCAGGGACAGATTTCTCTGACAACAAACAGCAGTTACACTGAGCTGCTGGTTCCTCATGCTGTAGATGAGGGGGTTCACTGCTGGTGGAAACACCGAGTAAAGAAATGCAAATACCAGGTCCAGAAATAGGGAGGAGATGGAGGGGGGCTTCAGGTGGGCAAACACACCAGTGCTGAGAAACAGGGAGACCACAGCCAGGTGGGGGAGGCAGGTGGAAAAGGCTTTGTGCTGTCCCTGCTGCGAGGAGATCCTCAGCACAGCCCTGAAGATCTGCACATAGGACACCACAAGGAACACAAAACAACCAAAACATAAACAGGCACCGACCACAATGAGTCCAGCTTTCCTGAGGTAGGCATGTGAGCAGGAGAGCTTGAGGATCTGGGGGATTTCACAGAAGAACTGGTCAACAGCATTGCCATGGCAGAGGGGCAGGGAAAATGTACTGGCTGTGTGCAGCACAGCATTGAGAAACCCAGTGGCCCAGGCAGCTGCTGCCATGTGGACACAAGCTCTGCTGCCCAGGAGGGTCCCGTAGTGCAGGGGGTGGCAGATGGCAACGTAGCGGTCATAGGCCATGACAGTCAGAAGACAGAACTCTGTGATGATCAGAAATAGAAAGAAGAAGAGTTGAGCCCCACATCCTGTGTAGGAAATGGCCCTGGTGTCCCACAGGGAATTGGCCATGGATTTGGGAAGAGTGGTGGAGATGCAGCCAAGGTCAGTAGCAGAGAGGTTGAGGAGGAAGAAGTACATGGGGGTGTGGAGGTGCTGGTCCCAGGCTATGGTGAGGATGATGAGGCCATTGCCCAGGAGAGCAGCCAGGTAGATGCCCAGGAAGAGGCAGAAGTGCAGGAGCTGCAGCTCCCATGTGTCTGCAAAGGCCAGGAGGAGGAACTGGCTGATGGAGCTGCTGTTGGGCATCTGCTGCTGTCAAGTGTGGAGACCTGTCCAAGGAGGAAAAAGCAATGAGAAGTTAGGGAACTCTTCTATGAGGAAAATGTTTTCCAATTCACATTGACTCTCTGTATTCAGGAAGACTTTTGTCAGGTCCCTTTTGGGAGGTCTGCTTTGTGCTGGCTTGAGTGTGCCACTGCTGGGAGCAGGGTCAGCTGTGGCTCTCCAGAACTCAGTCCTGCCTGGCAGCAGTCAGTCAATAGAAGGATGGTGTGATCTCAGACTAAATCCCCTGTGGAGAGGAAGGAGCTTTCCAGCACTGTCACTCAGTTTCACCCCAGGGCAGAGCAGAGCTTTGGAGCTTTGGTTTTCTCCTGTGTAGTGAATGGCGACCGGAAGATCATGCGCTGTACGGAAAGCGAATAGGGAAAAGGGGTCCTCACTATGCTGCTAGAGAGAAGGCTTCTGCACAGGAGAGGATGATACGGGCAGTGACACAGGTTAAGGGGCAGTAACGAGGCATAGGGCATATATAAGTTGTTGTTAAACCATAAATAAACGCCATTTGCAGCATCCTCATATTGGTGTCAGTGCTCTCTGGCCCGGGGACGGGGGGTGTGTCTCCATGCCACCTCAACCGAAGGAGGTCGATTGCCGGACGAAAGGCAACAAGTGGTGCCCCCGACGTGATAATTTGAGGTGACGGACCGCTGGTGGTCGTTCGAGGGATCCGGATCATGGGAAGTGTCGTGAAGGTGATGTGTGCCTGCGCTCGGGAATGGGGGCTTTCTGTGAAAGCGAAAGAGGCACAGAGGTGCGCCGAGCAGCTCCTGAAAGATGGAGCGATTTGTTTGGTGGGAGATTTATTATCTCCTCAGAACTGGCCAGCTTGTACTGCTTGCCTAGCAGAGTACACGATGGCAAATAAGTCGGGGAAAGAGTTAAAAACGTGGGGGGTAATTCAAACTTTGTTAAAGCGGGTTAGGGAGGAGAGAGAGATCTGGCAGGCTGCTAGGGAGGCGCTGTTTGAAGGGGAAGCGGCAGCCGCTCAGACCGAAATAGAGGGGTCTGAGGAGTTTAGCGGGGGCTGTGATGCAGACCCCTTGCACGGGAGTGGGGAGGAGGAAACGGATGGGCAAAATACTGAGGTTGCTTTGAGTGAGGGAGAAGAAAAGGCTCTTGGCGTGTACCCGGTGCAGCCAGCAAAAAAGGGAGCTCCAGGGACTGCAGGAGCAACAGGCGTTACGCCTACTGCACCACCTAGTCCCGACATACCACCTCCACAGTATCCGTGGAGCGAGCTGCGGCAGGCACACCAGGAGGGAGAACCGGGGGGTGCGGGCGGTCTCTCGGGGCCGGCCACGTCGGCAGGCGCTAGGAAAAAACAAGCGGTGAAGGGGACAGAGCGGGGAGTCGCCTCAGAGAAAGCAACACTGCGGACAGGGGGTCCATTAATAGCTGATGATCCTCGTGACTGGTTGCCGGGTGCTCTTCTGCGTAAACCGCCTAGTCCGGAGGGGGCTGGGAGGCGAGAAATAAAAACCGCGCCACAAAAAGATGGCGCCGCCCGGAAACGGCACGCCTCCGCCCCTTGTGAGATCTTACCGGGGTGGAGGAGGAGTCTGATGAGAGTGGGGAGGAGAAAGAGGTGGATACTGATGACGAACTGGCAAGGGCATTGCAAGAGGCGTGGCAGCCAGCAGAGACAAAAAGGCAGAGAAAACCGGAAGTGCCTCAGTACGGCTACGAGATCGCGTTCTGAGAGATGTCCCAGCTCTTACAAACCCTTCGATTGCAAGTACAACAGCAAAGGCAGATGTTACAAGCACTAGAGAAAAACCATCCAGGTAAGAAAAAACCTACAATGGAGGTTCCATTAACCAACTGGAACCTCATAGCAACTGAGTGTGCTTTAGGGGGACTGAAATTTCAAGCACCTCAAGTTCTCCCGGTGAAGGGTGACACAGGACAGAGTGGTGGAGTGGACACCCTTAGAGCCAAAAGCAGTACAACAACTAGCCAAGAGTGTGGAGGAAAATGGGTTAAGTGGTCCCCTTACTCAAACATTATTGGATACGATCCACGCTGGAAGCATGTTGCCATGGGACTTGTGTATATTAGCTCGAATGATATTGACCCCTACACTTGCCTTAATGTGGAAAGAGTCTTGGAGTATTAGACTTCGGCATGTGTTAGCTGCGGCTGCCAATGATCAGCAAAATCCTTTGGGGCTGTCCACCTTAGAAAGATTGAAAGGGTCAGACAGAGCGTTAGCTACCCCTCAGCAACAAGCGATCACCTTGAACGTACGAGAACTCACAGCGACCACCGAGGCGTCTCGCCGAGCTTATGATGACATTGCAAAGATGCACAAAACACCAGAGCCCTGGGCAAGGATAAAACAAGGGATAGGAGAGTCCTTTATGCAGTTCTGCGACCGTCTGCAGAATGCCTTAGAGGCAGCCAGCAACCTGCCAGTAGAGGCTAAAGCACCTATCATGCAGGATTGTATTAAACAACAATCCAATGAGCAGACCAAGGAACTGCTTAGAACCCTTCCTGTTGGGGCAAGTGTCGGTCAGATGATCAGGTACATACTGGAGCAACAGAACAGCATTCCTCGGAATATGGTAGCACAGATAGTACAGGCCGCTGTAGCTGCACAATCAGCTGTGAGGCCTAGGGGTAAATGTTTTAGGTGTGGGAAAACGGGCCACGTAAGGGCGCAATGCACGGCTACCCGCGTGCCTCTGGGCCAATCCCCGGGACCTTGCTGGGCTTGCGGGAATATGGGGCATACCGCACGCAACTGTCACTGACGACAGGGAAACGGGCAGCGGAGAGGGGCTTTGGGAGGCTTCCCATCTCCGCGACACCAGCCTCCCAAGATCAGCCATGGTCCCAACCAAATGGCGCTGAACGCCTATCCAGTCACTCAAACGACGGGCAACGAACTACCTGGCCAGAGGCCCCACAACATAACCAAGTGGCCCTGGTCTTAAGCTGCGATCAACGGCCACGAGTTCAGGTGAGAATAACCAGCTATGACTGGCAGCGCCACTCCCTTTATTACCAGCCTGGCCAAACCATTACTTGGTAGAGATGTCCTGGCACAACTAGGACTTCGTTTGACAAATTTAGAGTGAGGGCAACTGCTTACCTTCTAAACAGTGAATCTGCAATTTCACTTATCTGGAAGACTGATGAGCCAGTTTGGGTAGAGCAGTGGCCCCTAACCAAAGAAAAATTATTAGCAGCACAGCAAATTATTCAACGGGAATTAGAACAAGGTCATTTGGAGGAGAGCTATAGCCCCTGGAATACGCCCATCTTTGTAATCCAGAAGAAAGACAAGACAAAATTTCGCCTATTACATGATCTTTGAGCAGTTAACAAGTGTATGAACGATATGGGTGCCTTGCAACCTGGCCTTCCACTAGCAACAGCAATCCCAGAGAATTGGCCAGTGGTTGTAATGGATATCAAAGATTGCTTTTTTTCAATTCCTTTGGCCCCACAGGACTGTGTCCGGTTTGCATTTACCGTTCCCTCCGTAAATTTAAGTGAGCCCGCTAAAAGATATCAATGGAGGGTGTTACCACAAGGCATGAAAAATTCCCCGACCATCTGTCAGACAGTGGTGGCAAAAGTTTTGAAACCCGTGCGACAGAAATACCCCCAGGCCTTGATAATTCACTATATGGACGACCTGTTAGTGGCCACCGCGACACAACAGGACACTGACTTGGTAGAAAAGGAAGTTGTCCAACAATTGGGTAGTGCTGGGTTAGTCATTCAAGAGGCAAAAACGCAGCGAGGAGATGGCATAAATTATCTGGGAACACGAATCTCTCCTCAAACAGTGACCCCACGACCAGTAACCTTTAACTTAAAGGTTGCAACCTTACATGAAGGGCAAAAGTTAGTGGGCGCTATACAATGGCTGCACAACGTGGTAGGCAGTAACAGTGGATACTTGCAGTGGAATCATTCTTGCGACACAACATAAGAAAGTTATGGCCCGTGCAGCCCAGAATCATTGGACAACAGCAATAGCCTGGTTAGGCCTTCCACACACAATCAAAATGGATAATGGCTCCTGTTTTACAGCCCAATCATCAAAAGACTGGACGGCCCAATGGAATATTCACCTACTCCAGGGCATCCCATACAACAGTCAGGACCAAGCCATCGTGGAGCGAGCCAATCAAACATTGAAAGACAAGATTAAAGTGCTTGGGGAGGGGGAAGGCTATACCCAGAGCATTCCCACGCATAAACATACTGAAATTCTAACACGCGCGCTCTATGCACTCAACCACCACATCAGAGGGGACGAGAATAAAACAGCAGTCGAAAAACATTGGGCATTAAAGATGGTAGAAGAAGGACCCCTTGTCCTTCTTTGCGGCCCTAACACAGGGACGTGGGACAAAGGATGGCAACTTGTAACACAAGGGAGAGGGTATGCGGCAGTGAAACGGGATGAACACATTAAATGGGTACGGGCTCCCTGGGTAAGACCCGACTTAAGTAAGAAGTGTTAAACTAACAATATTTGTGAGTTTTGTTTTGACAGGGTGTGACTATCCGTGGAGTGCTCCGAGGGCTCTGGTGGTCAGCACGCCAGTGACGCTGATGAAGTGCCCTATGTGTGAGAATTGAGATCCGTGAATGCGGGCTCAGCGTGACACGTGTGGCATGATACCCTGGAGAAGACACTCACGAGCACGGTGTTGGTGTGAACCCTGCCTCCACAGAGAAAGAAGTATCATCGATATAATAGCAATAACCGGTCACGAATGCCCTGAATCTCCTGTTGTAAAATGCCACTTGTGGGTATGTGCTTGTAAAGCTCAAAGTGGTGGATAGCACAATATCCTAAAGTTAAGTACCAGCAGCCGACGCAGCCTACGGCTAGTTAGCATGGGGAGGGGGATATGCAGGGAACGGCGACCGGAAGATCACGAGCTGTACGGAAAGCGAATAGGGAAAAGGGGTCCTCACTATGCTGCTAG
Organism: Hypotaenidia okinawae; assembly: GCA_027925045.1. Taxonomy (NCBI): domain Eukaryota; kingdom Metazoa; phylum Chordata; class Aves; order Gruiformes; family Rallidae; genus Hypotaenidia; species Hypotaenidia okinawae. The sequence goes on along the minus strand of BSDF01000110.1, from coordinate 7,596 downwards.
AGATAAGGCTTCTGCACAGGAGAGGATGATACGGGCAGTGACACAGGTCAAGGGGTGGTAACGAGGCATGGGGCATATATAAGTTGTTGTTAAACCATAAATAAACGCCATTTACAGCATCCTCATATTGGTGTCAGTGCTGGCGGGCCCGGGGGCGGGAGAGTGTCTCCGTGCCACCTCAACCGAAGGAGGTCGACTGCCGGACGAAAGGCAACATAGAGCAAAGCTGAGAAACATGCTTCAGGCAAGACATCCTCCATCACCCTTATCTGCTTTCCTGACATGGGGGTGAAAAGGCTTGCTGGAAGCCCACAGGAGTGCTATAGGAGAGCACAGCTCTGTGGTACAAAGCAGGGTTTTTCTGCCTGGGCTGTTTTCCTTTGGGTGTGTTTACTCGTTGAAAGAAAAAGTCCTAAAAGCTGCTACCCTGCTAACTACCCAAAATGATGTTACTGAGAATAGATTCAAGGGTCAAGGTAAGAGTTTCAAAAATTCTACAACTTTGTCTTAGTTTTTAATGTGTCCACACTGACTTTTTCTGCTCCTGGAATAGCACCTCCAGTGGCCCAAGATTTCTCTCTATGGTAAAAATGTCAGGTGCCAGCAACAGGCAGGAGATGTCAAGGCAAGGATGGCTGTACCACATGCCCCTAGTGTAGGACCCATTGTTGCATAAGATGTGCAAGTGTCCACTGCAGAAGGCAGGATTATTAATGGATCTTTGACCTAACACAGTGTGGACTGGGTTTGATCCAAGATCTAACCAATGTCTAAGTGCAGACTGATGGGCAGGCAGGTAGAGAAGTAACTGGATTGAAAGCAGCAGGAAAGGAAGTGGAAGGTTCTAGCTAGAATTCCCCACTGTGTTTCCTGCAGATAATGGTTAGAAGTAGCCTTTGTGCAAAAAGTTATCATCCACAAAGCACTGTCTGCTCACAATTTTCTCACAGGAAATTCTCTTTCCCCATTGTTTTGTGATTGCTCCCACCAGGCCTATGGAGAGGCTGGATTCCAGTGCCTGAGAAGCCAGAGATATGTGTGTCCTGGGGGATTACAAAGGAACGCAGCATTGGCTAAAAGCAACGAGCCAAAGAGTGGGTGGGTAACAACATTGTGAGACCATTGGTGAGTCAGAGCAAACAGAAATAGGAACTCCCTCAGTAATGTAGCTAGCTTATCTAATGAAATGTGCCCTCAGCCCAACATCTGTCTTCATCATGGTCCTGGTGCTGCTAGGCACCAAATCCAGCATGCCTTTCTATTGAATTAATGCTGATAACCAGTGGGTGACACTTGTAATGTTGCTGGTAAACTATCCAGATGTCATCTTCATCTCTACTGAAATAAAAGTCTATAATCTCCTATGCATTCCTTGTGGTGTTATTTAAAACTTGTGTCTGTCAGATATGCACTGCACAATTTCATGGTCACAGATGAGAAATCCCTGATGCAGCGAAATCTCTTTCACTCCCATCATTTCAATGGTAACATCCACCTGATCTGCTGAACTTCACAGATCCCCAGAGTTGATTTCTGGATGTCATGAACACAATAGTTCCACTTCCTGGGATCTGCCCCCAGGTCGGTATGTATTGTCTATATACAAGGCCTTTGAGCAAATCCCATGGCTGTATCTAAACTTGGCAAGGAATGGCAAGAATAAGAAGGACTTAGCCTCGGTGGCTAAGAGAGCCAATGGGATTCTGGGGTGCATCCGGAGGAGTGTGGGCAGCAGGTCACAGGAGGGGATCCTCCCCCTCTACTCTGCCCTGGTCAGGCCCCACCTGGAGTGTTGTGTCCAGTTCTGGGCTCCCTGTTATAAAAAGGACAGGGATCTCCTGGAGAGAGTCCAAAGAAGGGCTACGAAGATGATTAAGGGCCTGGAGCATCTCCCCTATGAGGAAAGGCTGAGAAGATTGGGACTGTTCGGCCTTGAGAAGAGAAGACTAAGAGGGGACCTAATTAATGTTTATAATTATCTTAAGCAGGGGATGCAGGGGGAATCAGCCAGCCCCTTCTCAGTGTCTGTGGGGACAGGACAAGGGGCAATGGCTGCAAGTTGGAGCACAGGAAGTTCCACACCAACATGGGGAAGAACTTTTCCCCAGTGAGGGTGAGGGAGCCCTGGGACAGGCTGCCCAGGGAGGTGGTGGAGTCTCCTTCTCTGGAGATATTCCAGCCCCGTCTGGATGCCTATCTGAGTGAAATGTCCTAGGGAGCTGCTTTGGCAGGGGGTTGGACCCGATGATCTCTCGAGGTCCCTTCCAACCCCTACAATTCTGTGATTCTGTGATTCTAGGACTTGTACAGGTATGTCAACCAGAAAGGGGAGGTTAAGAAAGGGCCCTGCAGCACAGGCAAAGTCTTACAGAGCCAAGGCAGAGGCTCCTGGCGTAATAGGAGGCAAGAGAGCAACTTCCATGGAACGCCTTGAAGGAATAAAGGGGTGTGCATGGAAGCTGAATCATAGAATCATAGCTCCCTAGGACATTTCACTCAGATAAGCATGGGAAAGAGATCTCTGGGCATGATCTCAAGGCAATGCTTAAATGGGTACAAGTGAAAATACCCCCTGTAACTGCATCTAGTATTTTTCCATGGGAACTCTGGGATGATGCGGGGACGAAATTATGGGATGCGGCAACAACGGGAAATGTTGAGGCCCAGCGTATGCTCCCGTGGTGGAGAGGTATTCTGGGGACTCTAAAAGCCCAGGAAAGGGGAATAGAAGCCAAAAAGGAGGGAGAGGTGACAGCGCCTACGGCACCTATCCTGCCACCCTCTAAGCCGCAGGGTCCTGGACCTTTAGTGCCACCCTCTGAGCCGCTCTATTCCAGACCTTTAACCGCATCCGCCGCTGGTTACCCCACGGAGGAGGATCCTTTCGACCCGGGCTCGGTCCACCCGGACAAGGAACCGGACTTACACCCTCCCGACCCACGCGATGTGTGGGCTAACATAAAACGACAAGCCTTGAAAGAGGGGGAGCTGGATATGGCTAAAACAATAGTGGCTCTGGTGATTTACCAGGGCCGGGGGGTGCCATGGGAAGCTCTGTCTTTTGTGGTGATTAAGGAACTGCGTCGTACTGTCACTGAGCATGGGCTTTCCTCACCCTGTTTTGTGAGCCTGTTGTCTTCCATATTTGATACATATATTATGATTCCTTGTGATTCAAAGTCTCTAGCGCAGCTGTGATTAACTCCTACTCAATACTCACTATGGGAGTCACACTGGAGAAGGGGACTTCAAGCACTCCTTCTTACATATGCGGGTCATAATGACGCTGCATTAGCTGCACTGACCATAGAGCACCTTCCTGGTACTGGTCAGCACTCAAATTCGGCATCGCAAGCTCGAGACTGCCCTCGTGAAGCTCTAGAGGCAATCTGTGAAGAGGCAAAAAAGGCTTTTCATGAAATTCCTGATTCACAGAAACCACAGGAAGCCTTTACTAATATTAATCAAGATCCACGAGAGCCGTACATGCGGTTTATCGATAGACTGAAACAGGCTTTGGAACGACAAACAGATAACACGGAGGCTCGGGAAATATTGTTGTTGAAACTGGCTGTTGAAAATGCTAATGCTGATTGTAGAAAACTGTTGAAATCTCTTCCTAATCCAGAACCCACATTGATTGAAATGGTGGAAGCTTGTAATAGGATTGGTACTGTAGATCATAAATTCCAGGCCATGGCTGCTGCCTTTGCGGCCATGAAAAATCCACCAGGTGGGGGAAATCGTCATGGTTGTGGTAAGCCGGGTCATTTGAAAAAGAACTGCCTGGCTACAAATGGAGGGGGTAAGTCTCCATCCCCGGGTGTTTGCCCTAGATGCCGACAAGGACGTCATTATATTAAACAATGCCGGTCTAAGGATGATTCCCAGGGTCAACTGATACAGGGAAACCGACTGCGGAGCGCGGGGCAGCGACGCGCACAGACACAAGTACCGCAGCTGACATTTCGACCCCAGCAGAGGGAAGCAGCAGTACCTCAAGTCTTTGCCCAGCAACAGCTGGCAGCGCCAGATTGGACCTGGCAACCTCCCACACGGTAACGTTACTCCATCCCTGGGTTCACTTATTGTCAACAAATATTTCGGGGTCCCTACCCCCTAGAACACAAGCGCTATTGTTAGGAAGATCATCTACAACATTGTCAGGGCTTTTTGTATTACCAGGGGTTGTTGACTCTGACAGTACTGATGAAATCAAAATTATGGCATGGACCCCATTTCCTCCCTGCACAATACTTAAAGGTAGCCGTATAGCGCAATTAATATTGATTCCAGCAGGGACAAACTCCCCTGTCCCTATTCAACCCCATCCAAGGAGGGGAGGTTTTGGATCTACGGGAAACCCACAAATCCTATGGGTGCAATCTATGTCTCAAAAGCGACCTGTGTGCCAATGTACCCTTATCCGGGGAGGCAGCAGGTGGTACTAAATGGAATTACTGATACTGGAGCGGATGTTACAGTAATCTCTCAGGCTAAGTGGCCTCCGCAATGGCCTCTGGCTAACGTTTCCCAAGCATTGGCTGGAATTGGGGGGACTGGTAGCAGCCACCAAAGCTTGGAATTCATCCAAGTTCGAGGTCTGGAGGGGCATATAGCCTCTGTTAAACCCTTTGTGTTACCCATTCCTATGATTCCATGGGGGCGTGATGTGCTATCACAGTGGGGAATGTCCATCCGGACCCATTTTTAGATGGGGCCATTGAAGTGCGCGATACCCTAAAATTGACATGGAAAACTCATACCCTATTTGGGTAGATCAATGGCCCCTACCACTGGAAAAGCTTCGCGCCCTCCAGGAGCTAGTTATGGAACAGTTAACAAAAGGGCATATTGTTCCTTCCACTAGTCCTTGGGATTCACCTGTTTTTGTTATTAAGAAACAAACTGGCAAGTGGCGCTTGCTCCACGACCTCAGGAAAATTAATGACGCTATGGAAGATATGGGAGCCCTCCAGCCAGGACTCCCATCCCCCACTATGATTCCTCAAAATTGGTATTTGACTGTTACTGACCTCGAGGATTGCTTTTTTAATATCCCACTGCACCCAAATGATGCTCCTAAAATTTGCTTTTTCAGTCCCAAGCGTCAACATGCAAGCTCCATTGCAAAGATACCAGTGGGTTGTGCTGCCACAAGGAATGAAGAACAGTCCTACAATCTGTCAGTGGTATGTAGCTAAAGTACTCAGTCCTGTTAGGACTGCAATGTCCGGTGTCTTATTGCACCATTATATGGATGACATCCTAGTGGCCACACAACATCACAAAGTCATGGAGGAAGCTGTAGCCCTTGTCACAACTGCTGTTAACTCAGCAGGCCTCTGTATGGTGCCAGAAAAGGTTCAAAAGATACCCCCATGGAAGTATTTAGGTTGGCACATCAGAGCCCAGACTATAGTTCCTCAATTTACAGATACAAACATAAAAAATTTGCATGATGTACAGAAATTGTTGGGAACAATCAGTTGGGTCCGACCGCTGTTAGGGATTTCTAATGCGGACTTGGGTCCTTTATTTGAACTGCTTAAAGGAGATTGTGGTGGGTTTGGCCCTGGCTAGAAGCCAAATGCCCACCAAGCCGCTCGCTCACTCCCCCTTCAGCCGAAAAGGGGAGAAGATATGTTTTCAGGGGCTCAGGCCCTGAGGTAAGGCCAGAGGGATCACTCTGCAGTTAGTGCAATGGGCAAAACAGACTCGGCACAGAATAAAGGAAAGAAAAGTGATTTATTACAACTACGACTGATACACCCAGTGAACCGGAACGAGATAAGAGTGAGAAGCGGCCAGGTCTTAAAGCGCCTTCCCCCACCCCTCCCCTTCTTACCAAACTGAAACTTCATCACGATTTTACTCCCTTCTTCCCTCCCGTCGCAGCACCAGGAGGGGCAGGGAATGGGGAGTGAGGTTGCGGTACCAGTTGCTTTCCTTCCCCAGATCTTCACACTTCTACTTCTCCCCCCACCCCTCGCCTCTTCGCACCCTGAGCTTTAATCATCAATTTCACTCCCTTCTTCCCTCCAATCGCAGCACCAGGAGGGGCAGGGAATGGGGAGTGGGGGGGGGGGGGTGTTCAGTCCATTCCGCCCGAGCTGTCTTCCGTCTCAGCTGGGGGGGAATGTGCATTACACAAACACACACACACACACACACACACACACACACACACACACACTCTTCCCTTACAGCGCCGTGGGGTCCCACCCACACAGAGTCGTATCCAAGAACGTCTGCAGCGTGAGTCCTCTCCATCGGGGAGTCATCTCCTCACCACAGGCCTCTCAGCAGGACTCCCTTCCATGGGTTCTGACATTTGGGCCAGAACCCCAGCCTGGCTCCCCACAAAGTCACAAGTCCCCCAGCAAACCTGCTGAGGCGTGGATCAATCTCTTCACAGGGCGTAGATGTCTCTGCTCCCCATCCTCATCCATGGGCTGTGAGGGGACAACCTGCTTCACCATGGTCTTCTCCACGAGCTGCAGGGGAAACTTTCTTTCCACAATCCTTCCCCCCCCCTCCTTCAGGGCCTGGCCTTGGCTATCGCTGCAGCTGGTCACATCTTCCCACTCTGCGTTCCGGTGGCAAAGTGCACCAGCCAGGAGGTTTTTTCCTCGAACATGTGATTCACAAAGGCGCTGTGTTCCTTCTGTGATTGGTCAAAAGTGACTTTGGCCTTGAATTGGCTCCTGTTTACTGTTGGGAACTCACAACAAAGTGTAACTGCTGCTTTGCAAAAGCCACCTAGGCAGCACAGCTACAGCAAATTGCAACACCCCAAAGGAATGTGTGAGGACCTAACAATCTTCTTTGCCTGAAAATTCCCCCGGTAGCCCACTAGAAGACCCAGTAACACCTGGGCTCATGGCTTTCATAGACAACAGAATGGTCCAAAACTTGTCTGACGCCTTTTTCCAGCTTTACCAGCATCCACCTTCAAAAGTGCTAAGCGTTCAGCTATAGCTCACAAGAAACTTTGAGAAGTGGAAGAGCTGCTTGTTCTGAAACCTGCCTAGGTAGCTTAGTAGCAGCCCCAGTAACCTTGGCCCTCAAGGCTTTCCTTAGAAAGGGAACGATCCTAACAATGCCTCATGTCACTCTTGGGCTCCACCAGCATACACTTTCAAACTGCTAAACGAACAGCAATAGATCCCTAAAAAAAGCTTTGAGGGATGAAAGATGTTCCTGGCCTGAAGCCTCCCCAGGTACTGCAAGACGCACCGCTACGCTTGGAGCTCAGGGCATTCCTAGCCATGGCTATGGTCCTGACGATGCCTAATGTCATTTTCAGCCTCTACCTCCACCCACCTTTAAACATGCTGAACATCCAGCTATAGAGTCCCAGGGTCTTTAACACCTATTGCTGTCATTTCCTTAGAGGCACCCCAAGTTGGAGAGCCATTGGCAAGCACACGTGGACCATTCAAAAGATGGAGCTTGCCTTCAAACAGACCTTGACAAACTCTGGGATTTGATGATATCCACCCCCAGCACGCCCCTAAAACATCCCCACGTGCCCTCCAAGTACCCACAAATGCCCCTCCACCCCTTAAACACTTTAATCCTAACCATAACCTC
>BSDF01000109.1:0-62575 GCA_027925045.1 Hypotaenidia okinawae | reverse complement strand
TTGGCCAGTTCTGCAGGATTAATAGGAGGTTGTCCTTGTCGCACTCCTTTGCTCATCTGGCACATCATGTCCATGGATCACTGAAAGAGGTTATGTGCCATTAACGCTATAAAGACAGAAAACAATTACTGTTGTAGATCAGTTTTTCTGAGGGACCTGGGGAAAGGTTGCCAATTTAGAAATGGGCTTGGTAGGCTAAAGGGCATGTGGACACGTCAACAAAGATAAGTTTGTGATTGGTTGGTACTAACCAGATGGAAACATCCAAGGTGGAACTCTTATCCTTTACTTCCCAATAGAAAGGTGCTTTCAGAGACTTATTTTAATCAGTGTTGTCAGTGCCAATGTAAAAATACACCCCTGTTGCACTGGCAGAGCAGTCGAAGCCTTTATCGTGCAGCTGGATATTGATGTAGGACAAGTGGTCCTTAAACAGACTGCCAGACTTTACGCTCTGGTGGCAGCCTAATTTTCCATCTGGTGTAAGCAAATCTGATGTGTTTCGCCTGTGTCACCCTTACAGGTGAGTGACACCTGTCGATCTGTGTCAGAGAGCAGAGCTGTGATTCTGCCTTAGCAGTTGTATCTGGAAAGAGGCTTTGGGTTTGTTTTTCTGGTTTGTCTCCTTGGAAAGACATCTGGGGAAGGGTAATGATAATAGCTGACATCATTATGGCTGCAGTTGGTTTTGATCTTGAATGTGGGGAAGTTTTGTCTTCAAGCACTGATTGTAAATGGGATATAATGAAAACATGGATTTACTTGCTTTGGCTTTGGAGACTGCAGTACAGGACTACCCAGCAGATAAGCTTTTAATGGGAGGAACGGGGCCTGGAAACATAAATGTTTTAGAGAAAGTGTGTATTTCTGTGGGATGTGGAACAGTGTGACACCAGTCTTGGCTGTCAGTTGCTCTTGGAGATCTGAGGTCTGTCAAATAAAGACTGGAAAAAGAAGAGATTGCAGTAAAATGACTACCCAGTTCTTGGAAAAGTTCCACTATGCACCTGTAAATATTGTGTTTCCTGAAAGTCGTTTGCCTCTTCTTTGACCATGATTTTTTAAAACTATCTACTTTGCAGAAATTTCAAACTACTAAGTATGGAATAAGTTATCTTTGGCTTGAGAAATGCATGTACTTTCTTCAAACAAACACAAAAAAATTGCTAATGTTTACTGGAGAATAAAAACTCTGGGAGTAAATTTCTGTTTAGGATTATTGTGCGAGTATATCGTAGCTGAAGGTTTTCCATTTAGCACAGAGATTCTTCGTAGTGACATTTCCTGCAACCTCCTGCTCACATCAGGTTACATCTCCAGTAAATCAGAGAAGTTTTCCTTTTTTCTAGTCCCATCTTTCTTTAGAAATTGACAGAATTTATTTACCTTACTATCTGTACACAAAGAATACTTTTGTATATCTTAGAATCATTTCCATTGATAAAAAAGCTTAACATAACAACCCCATGCAGCACTACAGGCTTGGGGGAGAGTGGCTGGAGAGCTGTCAGGCAGAGAAGGACCTGGGGGTGTTGGTTGACTGTAGACTGAACATTAGCCAGCAGTGTGCCCAGGTGGCCAGGAAGGCCAATGGCATCCTGGCTTCTATCAAAAACAGTGTGGCCAGTAGGTCTGGGGAGGTGATTGTGCCCCTGTACTCGGCATTGGTGAGACTGCACCTCGAGTGCTGTGTCCAGTTCTGGTGTTTCATTGAAGTTGAACGTCCACTGTTATCAACAGCCATGGGGCAGATTGTGTGGCAGCATCTTGCAGCGTATGGAGAGATGTGGAAGGTAGAGAATCACATATGGAATAAATGTGCAAGGACTAGATGAGATTAAAACCAGCTAATACACTTCTGAGAAATCTGATCATGACCATTAAAGAGCTGAATCCCTACGTGGCAGAAGATACTCCCAGACTGTAAAACCAGATGCAAAGCATCGGGCTTATGCTGAGAGTTACGCCGTTCTCATCCTCATCTACGAGAAGTATATGTATGTCTATAAGCTTTTACATATACATTCTGGAAAAACACTACCCACACATATGCTAGAATATGATCCTCAGTCTTACAACACTGTCATCTAGATACAAATTAGCTTTACAGAGGTGGCCAGCCACCACTTTGTTGGCTCAACACAGACACACCTGCTGCTGAGTTACTTCTTACCCATTCCTCTAATAACTCAAAGCCATGGCCACCTAGGACACATATCCTCCATATCACCTCTGCAGTAACAGAAGAGAATAGTTTAATTTTGCAAATGAAAGGTGAGAAAGGTTAACCTTAACAGGGAGTTTGTATCAAAAGTACTACTACAATCAAGCCTTCCTATTCATAGAGCTAATGATCATATCATGCAACAGAGAAGCCATCAAAAGTAGTTTGCAATACCTAGGTGATAAGCATGTTTACATATGACTCACAAAGATGAAAGGATGAGACAAGGTTTAATACACAGAGTTCATATCCCTTTCAAGGAATATTTCCTCCCACTTTCTGTGCATTTGTATGCAATATAGAAAGGATTTTGCCAAGAGTTTTAAAATGGAAATGTGAAGTCATGCTTAACAACAACAGCCAAAGCACTGAACCTCAGATAGCAGTTTGTAATTTAACAAGCATCCCAGCAGGAAAGTCCACCCTATGTTCACTAATCTTCAACTGTGTGGTCTGAAGATTAGTTTCTAAATTGGACTCTCTTTTCAAACAGTGAACATTTCAGTGCTGGCTTTGCCAGAGGCAAAGGGGTAAAAGGACATGGGGTTGTCTCAACAATTGCTGAAATGGCAGACAACCTTGCAGTATGCACTGTCATTTACCTTTGTCGGGAGATTTTTCTGATACGTGCCTGCCAAAACTAATGGGAACTAAGAAGGAAAGAGAGGCATCTAGTGGCTTGTCTGGGCTATTCCTTGCATGTATTGAAAACACCCTAGAGTTCCAGTACTTGACATCTGATCCACCACTTATTTTCAACATTTGCTTCCTATTAAGAGCAATAGTATGTGAAAAAAAATACAGGGGATTTTGTTTCTTCACAACTAGAAATCATAATTATTTAAAAACTATGTCAACTCTTCATTTCATTCTCTAATTCCTCATGTTTATATTCTTCAGCTGAGAGACACCATGTTGCAAAGGGTCAGTGTTTTGGTTTTTTTTACCTGTGAAAGCATTTACAAGATTAAAACCTCTTGTGAAGTTCAGCACATGACAGTCAGCTTCTGGAACTGTAGAAGCAAACAGAGAAGTGTCCTGAGCATCGTTGATACGCAAAAAATAATGCTAAGAAACAATCACTGTGACCAACAAAAAGCTTGAAAGCGTTACAGTTATCACTGCCTGGTTTTTAAGATCTTGTCTGTTAGTACATAATACTGTTCTGGTAGAAAGATCATGAAAGGAAACCATAGTAATAAATTTATCTACCTAAAATAAAGTCACAAAGAAACACTCTTTTCAACACAGACTTTTCTGAAGCCTTTCTGAAGTCAGTCTTATTACCTGCTAAAGTTTTCAAGCATCAGGAATATTAAAAGTCAGAACTTAATCAGCTAAAGGGGGAAATTGTAAGAAAACAAAGTCAGCATTGAGATTCACAGAATCACAAGGTTGGAAAAGAGCTTTAAGATCATTAAGTCCAACCATTCCCATCCTAAGCTAAACCATATCCCTAAGTACCTCATCTACCTTTTTTTAAACACATCCAGGGAAGGTGAGCCTACCACCTCCCTGAGCAGCCTGTTCCAGGCCCTGACAACTCTTTCAGTAAAGAACTTCTTCCTAACATCTAACCTGACCCTACCCTGGCACAGCTTTGTGCCATTTCCCCTTGTCCTATCTTCTGTCACCTGGCTGAAGAGACCATCACCCACCTCTCTACAACCTCCCTTCAGGTAGCTGTAGGTGGTGGTAAGGTCTCCCCTCAGCCTCCTCTTCTCCAGGCTGAACACCCCCAGCTCCCTCAGCCATTCCTCATAGGATTTGCCCTCCAGCCCTTTCACCAGCCTGGTTGCCCTTCTCTGGACTCATTCAAGGACTTCAATGTCCTTCTTACGGTGAGGAGCCCAGAACTGGACCCAGCACTCAAGGTGCGGCCTCACCAATGCCGAGTACAGGGGCACAATCACCTCCCCAGACCTACTGGCCACACTGTTTTTGATACAAGCCAGGATGCCATTGGCCTTCCTGGCCACCTGGGCACACTGCTGGCTCACGTTCAGTCTGCAGTCAACCAACACCCTCAGGTCCTTCTCTGCCTGACAGCTCTCCAGCCACTCTCCCCCAAGCCTGTAGTGCTGCATGGGGTTGTTATGTCCCATGTGCAGCACTCTACACTTGGCCTTGTTAAACTTCATCCTGTTGGTCTCAGCCCATGGGTCCAGTCTGTTCAGATCCTTCTGAAGAGCCTCCCTACCCTCAGGCAGATCAACACTTCCTCCCAGTTTAATGTCACCTGCAGACTTGCTGAGGGAGCATTCAATCCCTTCATCCAGGTCCTTGATAAAGATGTTGAAGAAAACTGGAGGCAGGCCTGAGCCCTGGGGGATGCCAGTGGTGGGCGGCCTGCAGCTGGTTTGGTTCCATTTACCAGCACCCTTTGGGCCTGGCCATCCAGGCAACTTTTAACCCAGCAGAGGGTGCAGCTGTGCAGGCCAGTGGCAGCCAGTTTCTCAATTGTTGTGAGAAACGGTGTCAAAGGCTTTACTGAAGTCCAGGTAGACCACATCTGCAGCCTTCCTCTCATCCATTAAGCGGGTCACCTTGTCATAGAAGGTGATCAGGTTAGTTTGACAGGATCTGCCTTTTGTAAACCCATGTTGACTGGGCCTGATCCCCTGGCTATCACCCATGTGCTGCATGATAGCTCCCAAGATGTCCCTCTCCATGATCTTCCCCAGGACTGATGTCAGACTGACAGGCCTGTAGTTCCCCAGATCCTCCTTCCAACTCTTCTCATATATGGGTGTAGCATCGGCCAGCCTCCAGTCGAGTGGAACTTCCCCACTCCACCAGGATGGCTGGTAGATCATGGAAAGGGGTTTGGCAAGCATATCTGCCAGCTCTCTCAATACCCTCATGTAGATCCTATCTTGCCCCACTGATTTGTAGGTATCTAATTGGCCAAGCAGGTCACTAATCATTTCCACCTGAATCATAGGAGCTTTGTTATGCTTCCCCTCCCTATCAGCCAGCTCATGAGGATGAATACTCAGGGAATATCCAACTTTACTATTAAAGACTGAGGTAAAAAAGGAATTAAGGACCTCAGCCTTGTCCTCATCCCTTGTCACTAATGTTTCCTTTGCATCCAGTAAAGGTTGGAGATTCTCCTTGGCCCTCCTTGTGCTGTCAATATACCTATAGAAGGACTTTTTATTATCTTTTACAGAACTGGCCAGTCTGAGTTCCAGTTTGGCTTTAGCCCTTCTGACTTTCTCCCTACATGATCTCACTACATTCCTATAGTCATCCCAAGACACCTGCCCCTTCTTACAAAGCTCCTCTGTTTCCTAATATCTTCCCAGATCTCTCTACTCAGCTGAGCTGGCTTCCTTCGCCTCCGACTTCCTCCTCTTCCAACACACTGGGACAGCCTTTTCCTCTGCTGCCAAGATTTCCTTCTTGAGGAGCTCTCCCACTTTCCTGCCTGCACCCTGCAGGAGGGCAGCAACTCGTCCTCCTGAACCCCTTTTATGGCCAGGGGCAGGTGGGGGTGGGGTCACGTGACATCAGGGGGAGGGGAAACTTGGGGGAGATTCCGGGTTTTCGAGGATCTGCAGGGGGGCCCTGATGTGGGGAACCCCTCTGTACAGCCCCGGGATGACCTCTGATCTCGGCGGCCTTGCAGGCTGAGGCACAGCTCTCTGCCAGAGTCGCTGACATCAGCCTGAAGTGGCAGCACAGGCCCCTGCTCTGGCCTGAAGAAGAGGCCGTTTCCTTCAAAGCAGGGTAAGGGGGTGGCAGTGGCATATCAAGCGGCAGGGAAGTATCAAGAGGTTGGGGACAGGGAGCAGTATTTGAGCACAACAGCAGCAGGAATGGGAGCAAGGGTGGAGAAGGTACTATTATTTAGCCTGTGCCAGCGTATTGGTCTAGATCTGTGTTTGGAGGATAATCAGCAGCAGCAGTCAAGCTCCTAATCTGAACTGCAGCCATGTGTCTGTAGGCAACACACCAACTTCAAATGGCTTTAGTTTATGCGAGCCCTTCACTCCTTATCTAGCATCCTTATAGCAAGACTAAATTATGCATAGATAAGGGATTCTAGTGTGCCAGGTAGTACTCAGCAGAAATTACGAATGCTTTAAGATGTGAAAAAGGTCAGTTATCCTATGCTAAGGGGCCTTGCATAATTTAGACAGTGTCCAGTTTGCTTTCAATCCCTTAGGCTAGAACTGAAGGAGAGTTTGTACATGGCTTACTGCGAGTGACCATAGTACTTGTCTACAGTGGGCTTATTCAAATGGCTTTTGGGTATATGATTATTGCAGTTGCACCTCAGCCAGTAGCTCAGCCCCACACAGCTCCTTTTTCACACTCCCCACAGCAGAACAGAGGAGAGAATTGGAAGAGTGAAAATGAGAAAACTCATGGATTGAGATAAAGACAGGAAAGCAAAAGCCATGCATGAAAGCAGAGCAAGCCATGGAATTAATCACTCACTTCCCATCAGCAGGCAGGTGTTCAGCCATTTCCAGGACAGCAGGGCTCTATTGCTCATAACAGTAATTTGGGAAGACAAACATGATCACTCCAAACGTTCTCTCTCCTCTTCCTTCTTCTTCCCCCAGCCTTAAGTGCTGAGCATAATGTTCTATGGTATGGAATATCCCTTTGATCAGTTGGGGTCAGCTGTCCCAGCTGTTTCCCCTCCCCTGTGCACCCCCAGCCCACTTGCTGACAGGGTGGTGTGAGAAGCAGACAGGGCCTTGGCTCTGTGTGAGCACTGCTCAGCAGTAAGGGAAACATCCCTGTGTTATCGACACTATTCCCATCACAGATCCAAAGCACACCCCCATACTAGTTTTGAAGAAAATGAATTTATCCCAGCCATGACAAACACAATGAGGCTTTGCCCAAAGTTGTCATGCAAAAGCGAGACTTTCTACAGGTCAGAAATAAAACTGGGATAGCAAAGCTGTGGCTGTGGCTTTGCATTAGCCTCACTGCAGATTTTCTGCTTTGATTTTCTGCAGTTCATTACAAGTGGAGTCTTGGGATAAAACTTTCCGTGCAAAAAGACTCCAGATTTCGGGCCTTTACGTAGTCTGCAATCTGGTTTTGGATTTAAGCCATCTCAGGAGACTATCAGAGCGAATTCTGAGTTCTTTATAGAGTTTTTATTTTGATACAGTTCCTTCCTATCCATTTCCTTCCCCTCAGCTTAGGTGGAGACAACCAAGCTGCCTGGAATATCCAAACAGTTAATTCCCATTAATAGAAGAAATGGAACATCCACGGAACATTTATGTTTACTGTTTCAGGGTTGGATAACCACTATGCATGATGACACAACTGACATCAAAATGTGAGATTTTAGGAAAACAGTGATTGGAGAATGAGCATGAATGCACAGCTTTACTGAAGATGATTTTAACCATTAGTACAGCTTATCCATTTGAGATATTTTGGAAGTTCTTATTTGTCCTTTCTCTCCTTTAAATTTTTCTGACTTTATAGTGGCTAAGGACCTTGGAGGCCTCTATATGGCAATTTTTTTCATTGTTGTGCTGTCAACTCCTGCAGCTTATGTCCACAGCAGGACAAGACAGTTTTTGCCCATGGCAGTCATACTTTCAGGACTTGCACAAACATGAAAAGGAAATGTAATCTTTGTTTGCATGGGCTCCTGAAAAAAACCCACAAAACTACACATGAATGTCAATGCTTTAATCACACAGAGACACTGCCAGCTTGAAGGGGGAAAACCACTGTCCTACAAAATAATGAGTGACAAGTAATTGCCTGTGTCCCAAGCTATCCAGTACAACTCAGATATTGTGTGTGCATGTGGCTTGTGTTTGTTTTCATTTTGTTATTTGTTGGGGTTTTGTTTCCTATTTTTAATGTGTGTTTTACTGTTACATGATCAGAGAACAAAGACTTCTCTGAATGTGTGTAGTACTATTTCCTAAAGATATCAAACTACATGGACTATAGGCCTATAAATGCAGATTTTTCCTGGGTGGTACGATAAGGCTGGCTATTGCTCTGTACTGGTAACACAAATATATGCATCTTAAACATTTGGTTCTTGTTATCAGCTGATAACTGGAGCTTATCAGAAACTTTCCATTAGAACATGATTTAGTCAACAAATGGTGGTTTGTAGCATATCTTGTCCTAATACTTTGCATTCTGGATTTTCCCTGTAGCTACCTGGTGAAACAGATGTCTTATTTAACAGTAACTGCTGGTACTAATTGTGGAGAAAAGGGCATTGCTTTGTCTGGACATCTTTGCTTTAAGCAGGTTTGATGGGAGTGAGAAAAATAATTTAAGTAACTAAACAAAACCTGTCCTGTGATAATTTTTGGCCAGTTCAGTTATTAATGTAACATATAGTTGATAGTGTCTGAAGAGGCTCAGAGTGTATGAAACTGTCGATTCTGTGCCATCAGAATAATGTGCCACTGAGGTGGAAAATTGAGCTTCTCAGACTAAGTCTAAATTAACCTCTAATATCTATAAAAATCTGACCAAATAAAGTGCAGTCTGGGCTGTTCAAGCATGATCTCATTATGATAATTTAGCTTCTAACTAGCCTTTAGGCTTGTCATTAACCTATGTTAGTTATGAAAGGATGTCCAATTTCATATTGCTCTCATAGAGATAAAATTTCTCTTAAAAGATGTAGAGTACTGCTCCTTCCACTCCAGATAGTGTTTCTCTTGTACTTTCTGGGTGATCTCCTGGAATAGGTGAATAAGGCTTCACATGAGTGATTTAAAGAATAATTAGATCTGTACAATGACATTTCTTGAGATATGGAAGAGTTTTGGGGGCAGAGATTTTGTTTGAAAAAACAAGCCTGTTGGAGACTATTAGTAAAAGTGTGACTGCTCTGGAATTTCTGTGGGGTTTGTACTTGTTTTGGGTTTGCATTGAAATGTGGGTTGTTTTTTTTTGGGTGGGGGGGGGGGTTGGTGCGCTGCAGGGGTGGCTTCTGCAAGGTGCAGCCAGCAGCTTTCTCCAGGCCCAGCAGAGCCAATGCCAGATGGCTCCAGGACTCACGGCTCAGGGACAGTCCAGCTTGGTGAAGGGCCTGAGCTCTACGCTCTGAGTTGTGTGGTTTGGTGAGAAACTGCATTGTGCATCACAAGTTTTGTGTATTCTGCTCTAAGTTCTGTTATATTTTTCTGTCCCTCTGCTACCCCAGTAAATGGTCCTTATCCCAACCCACCAGGCTGGCCTCTTCCTTAACTTCTTTTTTTTTTCTTTCCCCCATCCCCCTCCCTTCCTGCCCTGGGGAGGGAAAGGGATGGAGCAGCTCTGTGGTACTCAGCTGCCAGCTGAGGCTAAACCACAAGGTCCTTTAAGGGGCCCAACATTGGAGGTCAAGGCATTTGAGGAAAGGACAGCAACTGGAAGAGGTAAGGGGCAAAACATGGACTGAACACGGGGAGTGGAGTAATTATGAAGATTGTGTGGTGGATGTGTATTTTAACAGCAGTTCTTAAATGTGTGATTCACAGATGTGAGGGGGGAATGTTTTGGGTTTGCATAGCAAGGGTTTGGTAATGCTGGTGGGGCTGCAGGGGTGGCTCCTCCAGAAAACTGCTAGAAGCTTCCCTGGGTCTGACAGAAACAAAACCAGCTGGCTCCAAGACAGACCCACCACTAACCAAGGCCAAGCCCATGAGTGATGATGGTAGTGCCTTGGTGACAGTATATTTAAGAAGGACCAAAAAACCCAACTGGAGGCAGATTTTGGCACCAGGGAGAGTGAGAAGATGTGAGAAACTTTGCAGACACCAAGGTCAGTGCAGAAGGAGGGGGATGAAGTGCTCCAGGTGCTGGAGCAGAGATTCCCCAGCAGCCTGTGGAGAAGAACATGCTGAAACAGTTTTTCTCCCTGCAGTCCATGGAAGATGATGAGTAGAGGTTCCACCTGCAGCCTGTGGGAGACCCCAGGCTGAAGCAGGTAGAAACACCTGAAGGAGGTTGTGACCCCATGGGAGTCCCACACTGGAGCAAGCTCCTAGCATGACCTACAGCCAGTGGAAAGAGGGGCTCACACTGGAGCAGGTTTGCTGGGGGGAGTTTTGCTGGAGCAGTGTGTTCCTCAAGGACTGTGGAAGTTGAACCCACACTGGAGCAGGGGAAGAGTGTGAGAAGTCCTCCCAAGAGATGGAAGAAGTGGCAGAGACGACACATGATGAACTGTCCCCACCCCACATTTCCTGGTCCCCCTGTGCTGTTGGCAGGGAGTAGGTAGAGAAATTGGTAGTGAAGTTTAGCCTAGGAAGAAGGGAGGGGTGGGGGAACGTGTTTTAAGATTTGGGGTTATTTCTTGTTGGTCTACACCACTTTCCTTGGGTAGTGAGTTAAATTAATTTTCTTTATTCTGTGCTGAGTCTGTTTTGCCAATGACAGGAATTGGTGAGTGATCTCTCCCTGTCCTTATCTTGAGCCACCAGCCTTCCACTGTATTTGCTCTCCACTGTCCAGCCAAGGAGCACAGTGACAAAACATCTTTGGTGGGCACGTGCCGTCCAGCTAGGGTCAACAGACATCTGTACTCTTCCAAGAAAGCTGATTTTTAAGTGGGGAAAATGAAGTTTTTTCCTCTTTCAGAAGTTTTCTTTCCCAGAAGCCTTGATTTAAATAACTTTGATTATTTTTTCTCTGTGAAGTCTGTTCCATCGTTTTAAAAGAGCAAACAACGTAATAGCAAAAACCCTATGCATCTGTTTATTCCAGAGGCTGTATTAAAAGAGACCATCATTTATGACAGGCATTTAAGGAGGCAAATTGCAAGGAAAACCTAAAGTTAGCTAAAATGAAATGCAATATTGCATGTTGTCTGAATAGTGACTTCAGCATGACATGTCATTAAATGTAAGTAGATTCTTTGACAGATAGAGTTCAAAGTGAAATTCAAAAGACACATCTTGCTGGTAAAATACCATGCCCTCCACAACCCAGCTCTGATAAATATTTTGGCAGATAAGTGCTGTTGGACAACGGAAATTAGGGATGTATAGCTTTCACTGGTGGTTGACTTACAGGAAAGCAGTTTTTAAATTTTGAAAGTTCAAATTACTATCTGACCATCTGGCAACAACACCTCTTCCACAAATGGCCTGTTAATCCAGGCCTTCAGAAAAACCAGTACTGCTTCTAATTGTTAATATGCATATGGATATCCCCAGCTTTTTCAGCCACAAAAAAAATCAAAACATCAGAAATATTATTAAAAGAAATACTCTATATCCATATGCATATGTTTGTGTTTCTATGTCTTGGTATTCAATTAAGGAAAAGAAACAGTGACAGAAAAAAGTTAGAATCTGTTGAAACTTTTAGGGTTTTTTTTGTCTACTTAGGAAATTTTTTCAAATATAAGAGGCAGCTTAGAAAAGCAATTTCAAGCTGCTTTTTTTTTTTTTTAATTATACAGCAATTATATATGGAATCAGAGAATTACAGACGCACAGATTCACAGAATGGTTGGGGTTGGAAGGGACCTTTGGAGATCATCCAGTCCAGCTGCCCTGCTAGAGCATGATCACCTACAGCAGGTTGCACAGGACTGTGTCCAGGCAGGTCTTGAAGATCTCCAAAGAAGGAGACTCTAACATCTCTGGGCAGCCTGTTCCAGTGCTCTGTCACCCTCAAAGTTTTTCCTTCTAGTGGGATGGAACTGAGTGGTGCCTGTTGGCCCCTGTCCCATTGTTGGGTACCACTGAGAGCAGTCTGGCCCCTTCCTCTACACATTCACCCTGTAGATATTTATAACCATCGATGAGATCCCCTTTCAGTCTTTCCTCAGGCTGAAAAGCCCCAGCTCTCTCATCCTTTCCTCACACCAGAGAAGCTCCAACCTGTAGATCATCCCCACAGCCCTCTACTGGGCTCCCTCCTGCAGTTCCTTGTCTTTCTTGAAGTGGAGACCCTTGGAGCTGGACACAGAATCCTAGATGTGGTCTCACCACATCGCCTATTCTGCTTCATCCTCACAATGAATGTGTTACATCCTGTATTTGCAGGAAGACTTGAACTTCTAAGGTCATATTTTTCTTCTCTAAGAACAGGTTTAGTATGAAGATCCAGACGTCTGAATAAAGGTGGGCCACCAACTTAAACAACTTTTTAAAAATTTAAACATCCTTTGTCAAATTAATGGGAAATGTTTTCTGAGAACATGCTGAAGATTTAGAGCTGATTAAATCGTGCAGGTAAAATCTCTGCCACTTCTGCTGACGGGGCTTTTACAGTGGTTTTATTTGACTATTTCTCAAATTTTCTACTCAAAATCTGTCTGGCATTCCCCAAGAAACCCAAACAGAAGTTAGCAGTCTTCTGTTCAGATGCTAGCAAGCATCACTTTCTGCTTGCAGTTTCTCACAACTTTAACAAATATGAAGCATGGGTTAGGAGGGAAAGAGGCAGAGGATTCCTGTCAAATGTGATAATGTGTGAGCCGTGCTATCCAGACCACTTAACTTGCAATTAATACCTGCTAGGTAATTTCACCATTTGTGTTTCTTACTGCTTTTAAGAAATTGTTTTTATTTACTTACTTGTTGTAGGCAACTCCAAGCTTGAGTAGGAAGCAAAAAACCTCCAACCAACCAACCAACCCAGTTGTTTTTTCTACTATTCCCTGTTGACTGAAGGAGCTTGATTGTAGGGATAAAAATTAGTAGATAAATATAGACACAAACACACTTCTGGAACAAGGAAGAAAAAAATCAAACACAATTGGAGATGTAAGAGAAGAGTGCAGGTGGCCTAGGTTATGATGGCTCCATATTCCATTGGAAGCTTCCCTGTTGTGACTGTGATATGTTTAAAGCTTGCTGGTTTTCTACCTTAGAAACTCCACCAAAGCCTAAAGCTTTTATAAAATATCCTGTAAAAGAGGGATTTATCATCTAAAGACGACTTTTGTAAATCAATCTTGGCTCAAAATTCCAGTATATTTTAATGAAAACAATATTTATCTGCCTACCCCTTCTCCGTTTCCTGTAGAGAAGTAAATTTGCCGGTGCCCCTGCTTCATGCTGCCTGCACCCAGGGCAAACATATTCAAGAATGGACTCTGCCAGAGCATTTAAGTTAAAAAACATAGCTCTGCCAAAGATACTTACGTGTTCCTCAAAGAAAAGCCAGCCCCTTCCCTCCAGAGTGGTCTTTTCCCTGTTCCTCTTGCAGTCCAGGATGAAAATCCAGTTGGCACCAGAGTGTCAGTAGAGCTTGGCTTCTTCCAGGGGCTTTCTGAACAGAAATAGTGTATGACTGCATGTAATAAAATTAACAACTTTAATGCCAGGTTCTTTGCCCCATTACTCCATTGAGGACTGAGCCTGGCCTTTTACTCAGCACTGTTCCTATAACAATTTGGAATGCAGTGCCTGCCATTATTACAAGCTGATTTCCAGGATGTTGCTCATGAAGCCTTTGGACTGCAGCGTTTGGGGACTTCATTTTTTAAGACTATTTATGGAGCATCACAGTGTTGTCAGCGTATTAATTGGCTCACACAAGAACAGGCTCAAAGATAAACAACTGCCTGGAAAATGTAGTTCTGGGAGTAGAGTTATTGCAATATTCTAACTCTAATTACCAAAGTTAATTATAGTTTCAGCTTCCCTAGCAGCATAGGAAACTATATAAAATACAGTTTCCAGCATGAATCAGTTCTGAGAAAGAGCACAGCTCAGGAAACAAATTGATCTGGGGGCTGTAGTAATCTGAGAGCTGTTGCAATGAGAACACAGGAACTGGGATGCAGGGTTCTAAAATAGTGATAACACACACAAAAACTAGGATGAGGCCCAGTGCTTTTCCAGCTTTTGGTCTTTGAGTAAAATACTTGATTGCAGTCCTTCCTGGTCAGTAACATTTATCTTTTTTTTTTGAAGTCCACTTCATGAGTCCTGATAATTGGCCTCTTCTTCCTCTGAGACCATAAGTGGCAGCGACTCCTTTGCATGTTCCTTTTATGATCCTGTTTCATAAGTCAAGTCTGTACCAGAATGCTTTTCCTCCACAATTACCTGTACTGCTTACATACTTGGGCAGGACTCAGTGGCCTCTGGTCCTTTCAGGTCACTATGTAACCATCCTATCCACAGCCATATGCGACTCTGTCTTCTTGGTCTCTTCCACTGTTACTTTCTCTCTTCCAGGAGCTGAGAAATCCCCTTCCAGGAGAGATCCTAAGGGCACTAAGGACACTGAGCAAGGACAGGTGGGGCTGAGAGAGAAAACACTGGAGTCTGACTGACAATGTCTAGACTTCCCAGATACATCCTGCCTTAAGTAAAGTGCAAGCGTGCAGTATCTCCAGTAGATGCTGGCTGCTTATTTCAGGAATCTTGGCTGCACTGCTAATACAAACCAAACACAAATCAAACAAACAAAACAACCCCTTTATTTTCCACAGCTCCTGTGCTGTAATCCCCCCAGGATGAGCCTGGATTTTCCTGGATGACCTGTTTGCTGGGCAGCAGGCTACACAGACTGTACCAGTTACACATGTCCTGCCAGCCAGTTGGCTGCTGCCAAGTTGAGCACATCACCAGTTCGATCCCTTTACCTCCATGAGGGTGTCAGATGGTCTCTCTTCCCCTTTCTCCAGTACAGCTGCTCCTCTTCCTGGTGATTTTCTGGAAGCATATTTTATTGTAAAAATGTTTCCTCCTGGGAGCAGAGGCCCCACCAGCCAGGGAGGGAGCAGGGCTGGCCAGAGGGCAGTGGTGAGCAGCCATGGCACCAGGGAGGGTTGGGGAAGGCCCCTGAGGATGCTGCTCAGTAATGTTACAGAATATTTGTACCCTCAGGGCTGTGGCCAGACACGAGCATACCTGGCTCAGGTAAGCCACTCTTAAAGAAGCAATAATGTTTTGAAGTTATTACATTCTTTTGGCAACATATAGTATCTGTAGCCTTATTTTGACCAACGTTTCTAAACATGTTTCCATCTGTGGTGGTTTAGGCTTCAGAAAAGGCTACAGCTTTCAGATGGTTCCACATTATGAGTCAGTAAGCATTTTGTGAGGGCTGTGAGCTTTTCTCACATTCACAGCTGTAAAATTAAAGGAATTACCCTGATGTTCTTGAAAACCACATCTGCAAGGAAATCCTAATTTCATCAGGATTTGCATATATAAACACCTTTCTCTTCCTGAGGAAAATGAGAAATTGCTTTTTTGTGAAATCAGATTTTTTAGTTTCTTCCAGAAGATCTATATTTATAGCCCAGTTTAAACCATTCTGGACATTTTTCTGCAAGACCTTTCTATTGTAACTGGTCTGTTTTAGGGGGATAATCACTGTAATAAGTCTCATGCATTTTTCTCCTATTAATGTGCCTAAGCTTTCCCATCAGTGTGAATGCAATTTGAGATTAAGATGGTCACTGTTCTTGCAATATTATCTGTAGTTATAGTGAATGGGGAAGAAATAATGGAGGCCAAACCTTTGCATGGAGGCTTGTGGTGGGCTGGACACTGGATGGAGGCCAAATGACCACCAAACTGTTCTATCACTTCCCCTCCTCAAATGAACAGGGAAGAGAAGATGTAATAAAAGACCCGTGTGTTGAGATGAGGACAGGGAGAGAACACTCATCAATTACTGCCATGGACAAAGCAGACTTAACTTAGAAAGAAATTAATCTGATTTATTACTCATGCAAAACAGAGTAGAGCAATGAGAAATAAAAGCAAATCTGAAAACATCTGCCCTCACCCCTCCCTTCTTCCCAGTCTCCACTTCCAATTCCTCTGCCTCATCCCCACCAGTGGCACAGGGGGATGAGGAATGGGGGTTGGGGTCAGTTCATCACGTGTTGTCTCTGCAGAGGGAGGGCTCCTCACACTGTCCTTGTTCCAGTGCGGGGTTCCCCTCATGGGAGACAGTCCTCCACCAACTTCTCCAACCTGAGTCCTTCTCACAGGCTGCAGTTCTCCAGCTGCTCCAGCGTGGGTCCCTTCCACAGGGTGCAGATCTTCAGGACCTGACTGCCTCAGCATGGGTCTCCCCCCAGGGTCACAAGTCCTGCCAGCAATCCTGCTGTCCATCCTGGGCTTCTGTCTCCACTGGCTGCAGGTCCTGCCAGGAGCTTAGTCCAGCGTGGGCTTCCCAGTGGGTCACAGCCTCCTTCAGGTGCCCCCACCTGCTCTGGCCTGGGGTCCTCCATGGGCTGCAAGTGGAATCTCTAATCCTCACCAGCCTCCATGGGCTGCAGAGGAATCTCTGCTCTGACACGTGGAGTGCCTCCCCCCGCTCCTTCCGCACTGACCTTGGTGTCTGCAAGGTTTCTCACACCTCACTCCTCTCTCAGGTGGCAGAATCTGCTGCTGTGGGGTTTTGTCCTTGGATATGTTCTCACCCAGACGCTGTAACCGTCGCTGATGGGCTTGGCCTTGGTCAGCGGCAGGTCTGTCTTGGAGCTGGCTGGTGTTGCCTCTGTGGGGCCTTGGGGAAGCTTCTAGCAGCTTCTTGCAGAAGCCACCCCTGTTGTCCTCTGCTTCCAAAACCTTGCCAACCAGAAGCAAAACTGTCTGCCCAGTGCAGGGAAACTATCTAAAACTCTCTGATACTGATTTGCAAACTTTACCTAAAGATAAGGCTACATCTCAGTGGTTGAACAAAGCTGCATATCTCACACAGAAAACAGTGTGAAACATCTGCAAAATCGATAGTACAGTATGTAAACTGTATAAATATCAGCTGCATCAAGGAGCAGACACAGGCTGATTTTGTCTACCGATCAACTGGGTAAGTCTGAAAGAGCAAATCAGCCTGAGAGTTGTTCATAGCATAGACCAAAAGAAATATCGATTTAATTGTCCTTCTATTGACTTTCAGTCTAAACTCTGCTAATATTGGTATGCCCTGCATTTAATGTGTAAAGTTTAAATATGTTTAGGAAGGTTTTAAAGACTTGCAGGAACCTAGCTGCTCACTTTCCTGTTACACTTTTCCATTACACTTTTCCACTAGGATGCAAACCCTTTGTGATCAGCAAATTGGCTGGCTTTTATATTAATCCAATGATTGTATCTCCATTGACATATATTTAGTAAAATGTGGAGGAGTTTCTCCCATGATTATATGGGACAGCATACCTACAGACAGAAAGTGGGTGGAAACAACCCAATGTCAAAATTCCTAGGACTGAGGGTCAGATCCACTGTGTGAAGATCTTTAGTGGATTAACAACAGTATGTGTCACTCATGATACTTCAAAAGTGCAGCACCATGTGGAGGTACAAGGTATAGGAGGTGCCCTTTTGACTACTTTGGTAACTGAACACATGCTGTTATCTGTAATGTTAAAAAAAACATTCTTAAGGTGTTAAACAGGCTTAAATATATCATCACAACTACTGTAGCAGCAAAAACTTACAAGATCCATGGGTAGAAATTGAAACTTAGCAAATTCAGGCAGGAAATCAAGAATATTCTTGCCTTTCTGCTCTCAAGAGTTAAATCATGGGAGTTATTTGTGCAAGACTGTGCTGTATTCCTCATTATTGGTAACGCCACTGGACAGCAGATGTACTTCCCATTGCAGTGATCTCATCTGAATTTTCACACATACTGACAGTAAACAGTAAGCTGCTTCTATACTATATATGCATAGAGACATCATTGCAGTCCTAGCATTTCTAGACAACAGCAGTCCAATGTTGTAAAAGTGGTTTTGCTTTCATGGAAAGCAGTGTCATTGTAAGAAAAATCACAGCAGATGAGAAATTTGCATAAGAGCTCTGTGACCAAGAACTTCAGGGAAGGTGGAAAACTTGAAATGCCCTGCAAAATGTATGTTAATTTATTAATCTGAGAGCAGAAAGAACAAAGCACCTCGACATCTGTAGTGTCAATCCTGTAAATATCCCTGTACAGCAGACTAATATGGTGACACTGTGTTCAATTTAGGTGTGAATGAGCAGTTCAAGGTTGTATGTTTTGCTTAGTTGTTGATACCGGTTCATAGTGCTGCCTTGACACCATGACAGGCTCGACTGTTTGCCTATGCAAACTCTCTGTGCCTGGTTGGTACATAGACCCATGTACCTCTAAATCCAGCCCATTTTTTGATCCAGCCATATAAACTAAATGATGTCTTCAGACTAGCATGGCCACTTCATTAGTGGGTTAGTGGAACTGATTTTGGCTGGAAGGGAACTGGGCAACACCAATCCCAAGCCATTTGAGAGCTCTGTTTTTGCTGAAACTGGAAAAGCTAAACAGATTGCTTTAGTAATTAGGCTGTTAAAAAGCCTTCAGAGAAATGAAATCTATTTGTTCTGTTTAAGACCTATGAGCTGAGAATGAGACCAGATGTACTGAATTCCCCATTCAGTGCTCATAACAACAGTTCAGATTATGAATTCCTCTATTCTAAACGTATTGTTAGGGTAACATTCATAAGATGCTAAGAGATTAAATGCATATTTCTGCAAGATCAACTCATTTTCACCAGTGTTGCTTTTGCTTCAGAGGTTTCTGGCCCAAATGTTCCAGACAGGAAAACATTCTCTGTGCACCCTGAGAAAACACAGGGGTGTGACAGGAGGCACCTGAAGCTGCCAGGTGTTGAGCAGAGGTTACCAGAATTTAGGAATAAACCAGGGAAAGGGCTTTGAATCAAGAGATGTCTTCTCATAGACACACACGCAATCCCATGTGTAGAGAGTAAACACATCCAGAAGCTTCTAACTTAAACTGCTGACCTGTTGAAGGAACTAGATTTATAAACATTCAAATGCCTCAGTGTAGAGGTGGCCTCTCTGGTCCTAATCCTCTTACAGATCACTCACGAATCTGTGGGAAGGGCTTAGAGGCCAACAGTCACACCACTGTTACATCTCTCACCTAAATGTTTTGGCCTCAACTGTGGATTGTTGAGCTCAATACAGAGCTGCCAGAGAGGTACATAAGCAAGAACTGAGCACATCCTTATGTGATGGGATGGTCATACAATGTGCTTCTCAGCTCACATGGCTTCTGTATTCTGGTTTGATTTTTTCTTGTTTAACTTTCTTAAATTCTTCCCTTCATTTATTCTTTTTTCTCTTTTATTTTTCCTCTCCTTTCTTCCTTTTCTTCTCATTCTGTCTCCTTAGCAATAGCTGGATATTAAGACATGTTCATGGAGTCACAGCATGGTTCAGGCTGGCAGGCAAAACAGTCAAATGCTGTTAGTCAGAGAGGGTTGCCCAGGACTGTGTCCAGTCAGCGTTTTAATGTCTCCAAGGACAAAGATTCCACAACCTCTGTGGGTGTCCTGTTTCAATATTCAATGATGCTCTCAGGAAAAAAAAACCCAAAAAACAGAAAACCCACATTTTTTTCTTGTGCTGACGTGAAATTTCTTGTCACTTGGTGCCATTATCCCCAGTGCTGTCACTGGGTAACACTGAAAAGCATCTTGCTCCATCTTCTTTGATACCCTCAATCAGGCATTGGTAAACATGGCAAGATCCCTCCTGAGCCATCTCTCCTCCAGGCTTAACAGTTGCAGATCTCTCAGTCTCTCCTCATATGCCAGATGCTCCCATTTCTCCATCATCTTTGTGTCTCTGTATTTTTAACTCAGACAAGCTGGAACTGAACCGCTAATGGGAATAATGGCTATTTTGTCACAACCAGCAGCTTCAATTATGTCTTCTTCCTGAATAACAAATCGTTAACCATCCTCAGCTGGGTCATATGCTCTAATGAATGTGGTAGTAAATGGCTTACAAACGTGGAAGTTGGACAAGCACCACTGACCTAGATAAATAAGGCACTGTGCAGAAACCCTCTGGACCCAGCTAATTACTGCAATTTCTCCTTAAGTGATAGAAAAAATATCGTGGTCCCAGAGCTGTTATCCTTCAAGGTTTTATTATTTTTCTTCCTGTTTATTAAAAAAGCCCCGTGTTTTTTAGATACCAACTGCATAGATTTTAAGACTTACTAGACTGGATTTTCCCCTTCTACTCTGCCCTGGTCAGGCCCCACCTGGAGTATTGTGTCCAGTTCTGGGCTCCCTGGTATAAAAAGGACAGGGATCTCCTGGAAAGAGTCCAAAGAAGGGCTACGAAGATGATAAAGGGCCTGGAGCATCTCCCCTATGAGGAAAGGCTGAGAAGATTGGGACTGTTCAGCCTGGAGAAGAGAAGACTAAGGGGGCACCTAATTAAAGTCTACAATTATCTTAAGCAGGGGATGCAGGGGGAATCAGCCAGCCCCTTTTCAGTGTCTGTGGGGACAGGACAAGGGGCAATGGCTGCAAGTTGGAGCACAGGAAGTTCCGCACCAACATGTGGAAAAACTTTTTCCCAGTGAGGGTGACAGAGCCCTGGGACAGGCTGCCCAGGGAGGTGGTGGAGTCTCCTTCTCTGGAGGTATTCAAGACCCGTCTGGATGCCTATCTCAGTGAAATGTCCTAGGGAGCTGCTTTGGCAGGGGGTTGGACCCGATGATCTCTCGAGGTCCCTTCCAACCCCTACAATTCTATGATTCTATGGTTCTATGATTTGAAAAAGAATACTGTGGCTCTTAGACATGGAGAGAATTCTTTAAAAACCAGCCACAAACTAACATCAGATTTTTTCCTTTTACACCAGAACACAGAAAAGGGAGGGGAGAAACTGAGTCACTTGTTTTGGGAAGAAACAGGTATCACTTTCTAGCATGCATATCCCTGGAGGGTGATTCTTTTCTTCTGTAGCTCCAAGTTTTAGCAACGTAGCTAGATTAATTTCTAAATTTTACACAGGTAAATTTGAGATATACTGATTTGTATATGGTACCAGGGAGTTGCAGATTCACCTAAACTGAGTTTATTTTGGGGAAGGAAGAAGGTATTTCCTGGTACAGGTAAAGACAAAGTGAAATGTTAGGCAGCACGGAGTGGGGGTCTGATTCAAGTTAATGTGGGGTTAGAAGATATAGACCAGAGGAAAGCCTGATGAAGTAAGAACAAATTGCATCCATTCAGAAATGCTCTACTCACAGCTGAACAGCTCAGAAAGAGGAAATAAGTAAAGAGTACTGTAAATGGTAAATTAATATACTGTGATATGCTTCATATCTTGTCTTTTGCAGTTGCCAGAGCTGTTTTCTTTTTGGGTTTTGTTAATTTCTCAATATAACTTGCCAAGGTTTGTATATTCAATAAGCTCTGAGTTACAGGAATGACCAATTGCAAAAGCTCAAGCCTGCATACGTCCCAGTATGAAGGGTATAAAAGTCACGAGGATGCAATAAATATCATATGATACTTGTCTACAAAGTTATTAAACAATATGACCACCTGACTGAAGATTGGTAAATAAAAGAAAGATGACTACCTCAGTTCACATTTAATAAATCTTGGCCAAACTCTCTTGCAGAATGAGCTAATGGGCAACTGGATGAAATGGTGTCTTACTCTGCCTTTTTCCTTCAGAGTTTTGTAGATGTGGGACTCAGATTTTACATGAGTAGCTCCTGTGTCAACTTCTGGTTTAGGTATTTGTCAGCTGTGTCTCTACAACGTGGTGAAAGTCATGGAAGTTGTACAGTACAGTTTAGAAACACTTGGTCAGTACCTCATCCTCTGTTGGTTTTTTCCTTACAGTAAGTCTTGAAGAACCCCATTACTTTCATTCATCATGTTGTTTGTATATGGTTCTTACAGCCTGCATATACCTTTCTGCAAATTCTCTAACAATAACCACAGAATCTCATTCCTATATTCTTCCCAGGTGCTCAGACCCTTTTCCCACAATTCATAGACCTTCTGCTTCCCTTTGAGTTTTACCCATGAGCTCCCTGCTCATCAAACCTTCCCTTGTGAGTTCAGCCAGTTCCTCTCTTGCTGAAAACAGCTGTGCTTGGGGTTTGTCTCTAAAAGAGCAATCACATGGAACCTGTTTACCTGCTACCCGCATCAATTTTCCATGCATTGTCAACCACAGCAGAAGAAATATCCTTGGGGCTGAAAGCCAAAGGATATTCAAGCACCAGCACCTGTAGCAGGTTTGGACCTATTTATGTTCCTATCAAAGCGCTTCATGCACAGTCAAGACAGCATTGTGTAGCTTCCAGTTTATGCTTCATTTTTCTTGTGTGCTAAGCACTCAGTAACAGAGGTGGAACTTGCAGATTCTGGCTTCCATCAGCACTTCTGCCAACCCAGGCTGATTGTGAAAAAATAATAAAATCATGAGGCTGATAATAAAGTCAAACAATTTAATTTCTCTTCTGACTCTGGAGTCTAAATGGATCTTGATCACAAGCTCGTCTCTACGAGTGTAAGTTCTGGGAATGTGCTTTACCTGTCCTTTCTCTAATGACAGGCAAGGTGATAACTCTGTCTCTTTGAAACCTGAGGTACATCAGGCAGGTGGAAGAAAAAAAGGAAAAATCTCAACAAAACTAAATCCTGAACAGCTTTTCAAGGGGTTTTAAGATGCTGACATTTCAATAGCATTGCCATAATTGCCTTTCTGTATAAGCAATGCACAATCCAGCATTAGAAATCATCTGCCTTCTCTTCCCCGAGGCACTAGACACAGTTCCTGGTTTTCCAGACTTCCTTGGCCTGTTTTTATTGACTACTGCAGCTCTGCTTCCTGCTGGCCTGCCTGCCAGACCACGTTAACTCTGCTCGTTCGATTCTCTCTAGTGGCCAGGCACTGTCAAACCGATTCCACCTGAAACGGAGGTAAGAAGTCGTAATTGCAGTCTGTATTGAGGTGTTTCTCAGTAGAGTTCACCAGATCTGTTGCCATCTGTCTCCTTTATTGCCCAGGACAACTTAATCCAGGAAGGGCAGGTGCACAGAACGTGTGAGTTCCTAGAGGAGCCTGAAGCGATGCAGGTAAGTTCCCTGACGATCTCCTCTCTCCACCCACCCCAAACGCTCTCCTGTTTGTACAGTGACTGTTCCAAAGGATGTGGAAAGAGAAAGCAGAACTGAAGAGCTGTATTTTACAGTCTGTTGTGCTGGCAGAGTCGGGAGGACATTTGTACGTTGCCTAAAGAAAGGAGAGCTGTGGAACAAACACATACATTGATGGAAGCAGCCTGTGGTTTGTGTGGACATTTATAAGAAAAGATATTACTGATTCCTGATTTTTTTTCCTTTGGGTTGGGGGGGGGGTGGGGCTCAGGTGAGGGAAACTGTAGATAAAGTGTTGGAAGGGAAAGGGGAAAACACGGAAGTGAAGGTTTGTTGACAGCAATAGGACTGGGACTGTACAGAAAGGCTATGAGAATATGGCAGTTGCTCAGGGGTATGGGAAGGAATGTGCTAGGGTTGTGAGCATGTAGAAGGAGAAAGTAGATGTAAGAACATGGATTATCAACAAAATTTTGTTTTTCATAAGAAGCAGGTCTTGACATAGCTTTTTCTTCTCACCTAATTTGCCATGAGGAGTAGAATAGAATGAAATCAAACTGCAGCTTGCTTGGGGAACGAACCATTTCACTGTTAGCACTACTATGAATTGGCTACAGTAAACTGCTCACATAAAAGCAGAGCCACACAGTTTGAAAGCTGTAAAAATGTGAAAGCTAAAGCTCACCTTGACTTCAGGGGTTATGTAAATTTGGCAGAGAGAGACAGAAAAGAAACTGAAATCCAAGGCAAGAGGCACTGAGGCTTATCATCCATGGGACTATCTACTCTACATTCAGATTTCTTGATAGATAGGAAAATGCAGATGAGAAACGAGTAAAGAGCTGATATATCAGGCTCACAAAACCAAACCATTAACCTTTTTTTGGCATGTGAACACCCTTAAAATAGAGTAAGATAAGGAATCAAATTTGAGTGGGCATATTCAACACAGTCATGATCTCTTGGTTTATTACTCAGAGATTGGAAGCTGATGTCAGTGTGGTGTTGGGACTTCCTAGTTTTCATACTGCTAAATCTTTTACAGTACCTGATCCCTATGATAATGAGCCACTATAATTGCATGGAGTGCTAAAAACAGGGAAGGAAATTAGAGTAGGGGTGATCGACAGCCCAGTGAATTAAAACAAGCGACTGAACGAAGCCCGGACAGAACAGCTGTCACTGGCATCTCTTCAGCTGCAGTTGTGCCTGTGCCTGGTGTCTGAGCTCCATTTCCTGCAGCTCCTCAGGATCCTGTCCACAGCAGGGTTACACAGCTGCCAGTCCTTACGTCTGCTGGGGGCTTGTGCCCACCCAGTTGTGAGGAAGACAGGCCTGCTCTTGGCATGTGCTGGTGGTGTGTGTCTGACCTTCTGTCTGGAGCGCAGCAATAACATGCTTTTCCATGCCACGGTGTGCAAAGAGCAAATGGCTCCTGGTCAAAACAAGAGGGAGAATTACCTGTGTGTTTTCTCATAGCAGCCTGGGGCTCCAAAATAATGTCCCCCTATCTTTATTTATTTATTTAATTTTAGAGAAGAGTGGGGGTTTCTTCTCTTTACAGTCTTACACTTCTCAGCCTTAAAAAACAGTTTTCTGAAAATACAAAAGGAAGGTCTCAAAAGGCTTTGCTTGCTGTTTAGTTTTCAGGGTAAGAATCTTTGCTTTTGGGTTGGTTTGGTTTTTTTGAGAGGCTGCTTAACAATACTGATTGCCACCAACTGGGAATGTTGTGTTTGGATCAGTAACTTTCTTTTTGAATACTCAACACCAAACTTATCTGTTTGAAAAGATTTATGAACGTAAAATCACAGATTCTTACACAGATCACAGGAAGAAAGGTTAGTGATAGAAATTCTTTTTACTAAAGCTCATTAAAGTGCAAAAGCATCTATCAGGCTAGAAATCAATTGCAAGCAATTAACCAAATCTTAGCTGTTCATTCAGCAACTCATTTTTCACAACATATGCAAAGCTAAATTAAAAGGATATTTCAGCATAGTCAAGATTACAATTAGGGATTTTAGGGTAATGAGTAGGGTCCTTAGTTGGCAAATTTTGCTAATTGAAAAACTTAATTTTAACAGTTGAGATAAAAATGAAAGTGCATCTTTCCCTTCTCCCTTAGACATATTTTAAAAACATGAAGCATTGCACTGCTCCTAATTCAGAGGGTACTTTTTATTACTGATTTCAGAAAGGAGAGTGGAATTTGGCAAAGGTTCCAAATGGTACTGTGCCATTGGCAGAGGTTCCAAGTGGTGCTATGCCATTGTTCTTCTACATAATCACAGAAATTACTAGCAACTGTGAGGTAGTAGAAATGGAATCACAGTGATGACTTAATAAGGATGAAGTGTAAAAAATACTGAAACAAGTGTGTAGGGATTTGGCTGTACAAGTTCATGAGGGCTCCAGCCCTTCAGCTGAAAACATCACTTCCACTGCTCTTATTACAGTCTTCCACGGGCACCTGTTATTCACTGCTCAAGGACTGGGGTACTCTGGAAGGGGGTTGGACTAGATGATCTTTTGAGGTCCCTTCCAGCCTCTAACATGCTGTGATTCTGTGATTCTGTGATTCTGTAACAGGATCTCTGCAACAGTATTGTCATTATTCAGCACCCAAGAAGAGAAGTATAACTTCTGTCTTGTTGCAGTAGTTTAGGACAAGACTGTCTCTTCATTTATTTTTTAAAATTAGAGTACAAAAGTAACTTTGCTATTAAAATTTTAAGAACATTATTTTATATATGGAGAGAAAACTGAACTTTGCCTCCAGATTTCATTTTTATGCTCCTGTTAATGCTACCTTCCTCTCTCCTGGAAGCTGTTCTCAACCTGAGACAGGTCCCTGCCTGTGCTGCATCACAGCTGTGTGCAGTAGATGTGTGGGCACCCACTTCTCACCTTGACCCCGACCTGCTGGCTGGGCTGTCTTGACCCCTGCTTGCCCTGTCACTGGGCTGTGCCTGACCCGACACTCTCTCTGGCCCTGATCCTGACCTGGTACTGCTGCTCTTCATCCTGACTCCTCGCTGCTGAGCTCACTGCTTACACCAGCCAAAACAGCTCTCTGCTCATCTGGCTGCTTTCCTGAAACCTTTCCACATGGCCATTTAAAATGCCTTTTGAGAGCAGGGTCAGGAGCAGACAGAGAAATTGTGGAGCTGAAAAAGGTACATACCATTTTGACAATAACATACAGGGCTCCTTCACTTTTGACTCTGTCCCATTGGAAAGCTTTGGGCTAAACTTTATGTGCACTGCAAGAATGTTGATATTAGACTGAAGTGGCTCAGGAATAGAATAAGCTGTACTTATGAGGCAATATTGAAGTGCTTCAATTCCATCTACCTTTTTATTAAATTAACTTTCTCAGTGGAAATAAAAATATCTTATTGGGGTTTTGTTTGGTTCACTAAGAAAAAACCCATAGAAAGCAGTGTTCTTTAGTGAACATTCCTACAGATAAATAAAAATGTTGAGAATTACTAGTTTCCCATAGCTGAAAAAGACTGTGACCAGGCAAGGATGATCTAAGAACTGTCATCCACACATTCTACTTCATGTATCTAAGATGTTTGTGGTAGTTTGGTTCACAAAAGAGCCTAAACATCGGAACAGCAAGCTCCACTGCGATCCTAGTGAGTTAAGTGAGGATCAGTGGAAAAAGGAAATAAAAATACTCTCAGACAAAGTTACTTTGGGCTTGCATGTACTCAAAATGAAGAAAAGTTAATAAAACTTGTATTTATTCTTTTCTTTGTCAGGCCAAGCTGAACAAAGTTTCTGAAATGCATGCCAGATTCCTAAGAACTCTGCAGTTCTCCAAAGCATGTTTTGGTGAGTAAGTACAGACTTTTGACTGGGAGGTAGAACTTAACACCCACTCATCTCATCATGGGTTTCTGAGAGCATGAGTCATATCAATCACTATTCCTTTTCCCTGAAACTGGCTCGTGAGTTTCATGTTCCTATTCCTGACTGCGGTCTGAATTCAGTGATTCAGAATAAGGCATCATGACCATTTTCACACTTCAGTTTTTCCTGGTGTCTGCAAGAATTTCAGAATTTCCTATCCCAAACATTCCTATACTAATAGGCATCTGCTTTATCACTGGAAACCTAGCCAATGTCTTTCTTGGATTGATGAACTTCATTCACTTTTAAATCCCCAATTAATTTCACATTGCATGTGTCTCTCATTTTGCTGTTTTGGCAGTTCTTTACTATTGATCCCTACAGGACCTTAACTTTATAGAGTCCATTGAGAGAGTATTCAAACAATGTGTTGAAACATTTGTGCATCCATGCTTTGAAATGTATGCTGCAGGAATTCTTCTGGCTGTGAAAAGGGGTGCACATCCTGTCTTCCCTTATTTTCTTTTTTTTTGGCAATGTTACTGAATGGGGTTGTACATACACATTTCTAAGAGATATCTACAGTGTGCTGCATGATTTTATTGCTTTTCTTTTGATATTTTTGTAAATAGCTGTGCACTATATAAGTTTATTTCAAGTTACAATCCATCAGAGCATTCCTTCCCTGTCCTTTTGGAGGGAGTGGAGGCGACAGTTAGTAGAATGTGTTCCCTTTTTGCTCTTGAATTTCAGCAATTCTTCAGCCTCACACATCTGCTCAATCTCTCTTGCACACTGTTATCCTCCCTGGCCAATCATCTACTAACTCCTCTCCTGCTGTCTAAAATGCCACTCTCTTTCCAATTCCATAAATCATCACCAGAATAATTTTCTTATTCCTTGACATTACTATGCTTGGAGGGTTTTTTTTCAGGTAACCACCTACCTTCCTTAACTGTGCCAAGTAAAGTGGTATCCACGATTACTCATGCTGGAGCTTGATTTTCTCCTTCAATTAAAACCGTTAAATTGATTGACCAGGGAATCCATTAATTGTTGCTCATAAACTCGTGCCAAGCTAGAAAAGACTTTTGAATAGCAGTCAGAAAATATGTTAGCTCCTCAGTGTGCTGTAAATAAGGTTAGTAGATATGTCATATGCTATCACTGCTTTTAGAATTAACATTAAATTTAACCTCCTCTGAAACGTGGGACATAGATTAGGATGTACAGGTTTTTTAGTGCCAAAGGCCATATGGCACTTGTGTTACTGTGGCTGTAAGTTTGTTTAGGAGAGGAGTTGCCTTCTGCCTGGGCAAAGATCCCTTTGGGTCTTGGAAAAAGAAACGAATACAAAAGAGAATGATACATGAACAAGACAGAGGGAAGTTTGAGGCGAGGCAGAAAATCCAGCCCTGGAAGATGCAAGGTGGTTGGGAATCCAGGTCTCACTAAGGACAGACATCAAGAGATATGGACACTTAGTACTACTAGAGGTTTGATCACTGAACAGGTTTAACTCACAGTGAATAACACTTTGTGCTGCAAAGATTTTAATAGGATTTCACCAAACGAGTTGATGGTGGTGTTTGCTGTCAATTTTTGTTTTAGTTTCTTGTCAGAAGCAGACATAAATCCATTAAAAAATGTCATGTACTGGGGGGAAGGAAACTGTTGCCTCTTCTATTGAGTGGTCTTGAAAATCTTCTGGATCCTGTTTGTTTTCTGTTGGGAGAAAGGGCAGGTAACCCAGGAGGTGTCCAGGGCTGAGGTGAGGCTATGCAGGGAGAAAACAAGGAGGGCCAAAGCCCAATTAGAGCTCAATCTGGCCAATACTGTAAAAGCTAACAGGAAGAAATTTTATAAATATGTTAATAACAAAAGAAGGGCCAGGGAGAATCTCCTTTACTTCTTTATTTACTTATATACTTTATTTTTATGTATTTTATATATTTTAATATAAATATTATATAGCTATTATTTGTTTTTATATACTTTACTTTTTTACTTCTCCTTTATCTTCCCACCTTTCCTGGATGTGGGGGGAACCATTGTGATGGAGGATGAAGACAAGGCTGAGGTACTTAATGCCTTTTTTACCTCAGTCTTTAGCAGTAAAAGCAATTGGTGGGAAGATGGGGATGGGAAGCGGACCAAAGCCAACTTTATGGGATTCAACAAGGCCAAGTGCTGGGTCCTACATTTTGGTCACAATAACCCCAGGCAGTATTACAGGCTTGGGGCAAGGTGTCTGGAGAGGAGCCAGGAGAAGGACCCAGTGAGGGCTGTCAGTAGAATGCTGGCTGAACATGAGTCAGCAGTGTGCCCAGGTGGCCAAGAAGGCCAACAGCATCCTCGCCTGTATCAGGAACAGTGTAATCATCAGGAGTAGGGAAGTGATAGTTCCATTGAACTCAAGTCTGGTGAGGCCGCATCTTGAGTAGTGTGGTGGTTTAGCCCTGGATGGAGGCCAGACCCCCACCAAGGACACACTATCACTCCCCTTTTCAGCTGGACAGGGCAGAAAATATATGTTGAGAGGCTTAGGAGTCGAGATAAGAACAGGGAGAGATCATTCCACAATCACTGTCACGGGCAAAGCAGACTCAACACAGAATAAAGGAAAGAAAACTGCCCTGCACCCCGAGTGACACCAGTGACACCAGAGTCGGGTAATGAGAAGTACGACCAGATCTTAAAGCACCTTCCCTCCACCCCTCCCTTCTCAGCAGACTTGAGTCAGGATTTTGCTCCCGTCTTCCCCCCACATTGTGGCATGGGGAGGGGCAGGGACTGGGGGAACAGAGATTTAACTCAGTTCCTCATAAGTTGTTTTCCTTCTTAGCTGGGGAAGGGGGCATTCTTCACACCCTTTCCCTGGTACACTGTGGGTTCCCACCCATGGGAAGCAGTCCTTCATGAACTTCTCCAGCATGAGTCCTTTCCCTCAGGGCTTCAGCTCCTCTCCAGCTGCCCCAGTGTGGGCCACTGCTATGGGGTGCAGTCATAAATCATCAATGTCTCTCAGTCTCTCAGGCCCA
Organism: Hypotaenidia okinawae; assembly: GCA_027925045.1. NCBI lineage: Eukaryota > Metazoa > Chordata > Aves > Gruiformes > Rallidae > Hypotaenidia > Hypotaenidia okinawae. The sequence continues at coordinate 32,604 of BSDF01000109.1, read as the reverse complement.
GACTGCACCAGCCTGGTCCTCCACAGAGTCACAAGCTTCCTTCCCCAGCAAAACTGCTCCGTCATGGATCTTTCACTCATCTCTGTGTCTCTGTCTCTCTCCACAGGCTGCAAGTGCTGGCAGAGGCTTGCTCCAGCATGGGTCACAGTGTCTTCTGTATGTCTCCCCCTGCTCCAGCAAGGGGCCTCTCCACAGGCTGCAGGTGGGGTCTCGGCCTCTCCTGTGGGCTGCAGGGTGACACCTGCTCCACCATGGGTTTCTCCACAGGCTGCAGGGGTATCTTTCTCTCTGGCACCTGGGGCACCTCCTCCCCCCTCCCTGGCCTTGGTGCCTGCACAGTTTCTTACATCTTCTCACTCCCTTCTCTGGGGGCAAAAAGCAGCGGCTTGCAGGGTTTTTTCCTCCTAAATGTGATTCCCAGAGGCCCTGTGACCGTTACTGATGGGCTCGGCCTTGGTCAGCAGCAACTCCGGCCTTGAGCTGGCTGCTGGTTGCTCTGTGGGGCCTGCAGAGAGCTTCTGGCTGCTTCTTGCGGAAGTCACCTGTGCAGTCCCTCCTCCACCAGAACCCAGCCATGCACAACTACACAAATAGTGTGTCCAGTTTTGGCCCCTCACTACAGGAAGGATGTTTGGATGCTGGAGCGTGTCCAGAGGAAGGCGATGAAGCTCGTGAAGGGTCTGGAGCACAAGTCCTGTGGGGAATGGCTGAGGGAGCTGGGGCTTTTTAATCTTGAGAAAAGGAGGCTGAGAGGAGACCTCATCTCTCCCTACAACTACCTGCAAGGCAGTGGCAGAGATGTTGGGGTTGGTCTCTTTTGTCTAGTGACAAGTGATAGGATGAGAGGGAATGGCTTGAAATTGCACCAGGGGAGATTTAGATTAGATATCAGAAAGAATTTCTTTACTGAAAGGGTTGTCAGGCACTGGAACAGGCTGCCCAGGGAGATGGTAGAGTCACCATCCCTGGAGGTATTTAAAAGGTGTTTAGATGTTGTGCTTGGGGACGTGGTCTAGGGGTGGACTAGTCAGGGTTAGGCTGTGGTTGGACTCCATGATCTAAAGGGCCTGTTCCAACCCAGGTGATTCAATGATTTGCAACATTTTAAGGGTAGAAAAGTCTTTTGCAGTATGTTTCTGCTATCTGCAAAGCTGAGGCCTAAATCTAATTTTAAAGGTGGGTCCCAGGTATGGGAAGAAAAAGCAGCTATGGTAGGTTAGCTTTTTCACTTCCTCTTGAGAAACAAGGGAAGATGAATGTTTTCTTCATTTACATACAGAACTGACCTCCATATAATTTCTGCTCTTTATTATGACTGTTCACACAATACACCCCCATGAAATACCTAAGTTGTCATAGTTCTACACAGACAGCAGAAGATAAGTACTTTAGGAAATTAAATAACTTCTTAAGAGGAGGACACTACTTCCACAAATGTCATCTTCTCCATTTCCTGCTATGACTTTCTAGGACTAGGAATTGCTGAAATGAAAACTGGAAAGATGTGGGGGATTTTATTTTTCCCTCTTAAGATGACAGATCAGGGCAATCAAAGCAGTGCAAGAGATCTCTTCCTGCTGCAGACAGACTGCCTCCATTTTACACACAGTGGTAACTGGAGGCTTTGGAGACCTCTTGCTATCACAGAAGTTTCATCCTCTAAAAAAAGCTTTGCATTTGTATTTTAGGGGTAAACAAAACCAAAGCCCAAACCAAACACACTTCCCCTTGGAAAAAACCCTATATTTATTTGTTCAAGGACAGAACATACAGTGCCTAAAACTTTTTCTCACAGCACTTTCAAAGTCTTTCACTGCTTAAATAGTTCAGAGCTGTGACATCTAGAGTGGACTTGTCTTTGATGAGTGAGTTACCTTCAGCAGAACACAAAGGATGCTTCTTCATCTGCATGCACTTTCTCCGAGGGTAAAGAACAGTTCATTTCAAATGTCTGATATGTGGGCACTCACTGGAGACTCACCTAAAGACATATCAGGATACAAAACTGAATGCACAGTAATAACCCTCTCACTTTCTAAAAAGAAACTGTTGAAGATGGCAGATACATCAGAAACTGCGTAATGCAGAGGATGTATAATGGCAAGCCCAGTTATGCACAGGGTTTCTGACTGGGAGCTGTAGGGCTTCTCATTATGCTGATTTTGAATAGGGGCACAGAGAAGGAGAGACACCCTGGATTGAAGCTCATTGAGGTAATTTTTGCTGAACATAATAATGGTTCCTGCTACACTGTAGACACAGCTGACCTGAGGAAATGACATCAATCACATGACTAGGTATCTAATTATTTTGATTGTATTTCTTCTTCTTACAGCCAGATTCTCTTTTTCCTTTGTGGGTAGTACAGGTTTGTCTTTAATACTCAGAGTGACCCTTCAGTCACGCAGCTGCTGTGCCATGGCATTGGTCAAAGAGATTTGTTCAGTAACCTCTCTATTGCACTTACACTAACCTAACCTCCCTTCTCAGAGCATTCACCTATCCTTTGAAACCGCTTTCGAGTACTTTTTGGTTTGTCACAGACACTTTGTCTTCTGACCCTTGCATTCAAGGTCAGGGTCTCAGTCTCAGGTGTCAACTTCTCTGTAGCATTGACTGCTCCTACCTATCTGGTTTCTTTTAAACCTTGTACTGAGAGATTCATTGCTTGTGTGCATTAAACATACAGAAAGCCTGCTGATAGAGAAGACCAAGTGTTATTCAATTCCTACACATACCGTTAAGAATACCAGGAAACCTTTGAAACTGGCTTATCAACACCTGTCAGTATTGGGAGACTCCAGCAATTATTTCCCTTTTGTCCTGCTTCCTTGGAGGATAAATTGTTGAAAAATGCTTTTTGCTATTTCCTATATTTTATAGAGACTTTAGAACTCTGGAGCTAAACAAAAGAGACTGTCTTTTCTGTGCTGCTCATTCCATATGGTCCCTATGCTTGTAGTCCAAAATCGTGGCAGTTGTGTGAAACCTGATGGCTTTATTGAAGCACATTGCTTTGCTCCTTCTGTTCTGATTGGATAACATCCCATGGGAAAGTGACTGGCAAATGGTCTTGGTAACATTGTATTTCAAGGTCTTTATGGCCCCAGATGGGAACTGTGCTCCAGATATGCACAAGCTTATACTAACTTAAAGTTTATGGGTATCTCACCAGGATGGTGACGTTCCCATATTACTGGCTCACTCATTCAGCTCGTAAGGTCTGGTAGTTTGAGCTGACCTTTTCAAGTGGTTCTTTTGCCTGGGGGGCAGAAAGACCAGAGTCTGGCAGGTACTAGTGTCCCTGGCTCTGGTCAGTTTGTAGCCCTTGGACCGTGGGTTTCTGTGAAGCTTTGAAATGTTCTATTTTTTTGACTCTCAGTGAAGCTGAGGGGGAAAAAAAAAGTTCTCTGAATTTGACACCATCAAAATGGGGGAAGGAAGCATAAAAAAATCAGTGTGTTCATTTCATTTAACACCTGACTTGTGTGACAAGTTCATTACCCTTTCTGTTTCCATTTCTCCCTTGGACTGCTGAATACTGAACTGTCAGTTTGTAACTGGAGGGGGTGTCATATCTATTCCCTTGCTGCACCATCCAATTGACAGGGAAATCTATTTTTGAAATAAAAAAATAAATACTTAAAGTGTGATATGAATGATTGGATTTAACAATCAAAACCTTTCCCAAGAATGAGTTTTAACTTCCTGTTGCAGTCTTGTAAATGAGGGAGGAGATGTTAATAATTTAATGACTTGACAATTGTATTAATTGTAATAGCATTTTATCATGTCAGTCATGTCCTATCTTGGGAGTAACTAGCAGTTGGACACCAATAGTATAGTGATTTCCTGTAACTGGTAAACTGAAAGCAGGAGTGCCAGGAGCTGAATAGAATACATCAGTTTTGAGAATGTGTGTGATGGACACTGTAATCATTAGAGGCTCACACAGACAACTGAACTGAGGCTGCACTCAATTCCACCATCGATGTCATTGATAAGGATGTTCAAGAGCACCAGTCCCAAGACAGACCCCTGAGGAGCACCGCTTGTTACTGGCCTCTACCTGGACATAGACCCATTGACACCACCCTTTGTCTGGGTCCTTTTAACCAGTTTCTTATCCACTGGATGGCCCACCCCTCAACTCCACATCTCTCCGATTTAGAGGTAAGGATGTGGTGGGGGACCATGTCAAAGGCCTTGCACAAAGGCCTTCCTCCTCAGTGAATACTCAGTGTCAGCTTGGTTTAGACTTCTGCTTGGCTTCTCCAGTTCAGTATGCTCTGGGTTACTGTACAGCACTGCCTGTCATTGTGCTTCCTTTCTGTTAACCTGACAGGCTCTGTGATACTGATGTTGTGCAGATGCCACCTGTTAACTCCAGAGCTCAAGGAGCAGAGCCCTGTAGTGTAAACTGAAATCTCTTAACACTACCAGAGAGAAAAGAAGGGAGGGAAACAGAGCAATCCATTTCAGAAACACTATTCTCCTTTTCTTTACTCACTTTGAATACTAAGCTGATCATTTGGGTTGCACTAGATATCAGAATTAAACTTGCCTGGGTGACCCTACTTCTGCTCTGGGGTGTGTATGTGTTAGGACAGCCCTTAGTGGCTTCATCCAAGACACTGGACAGAGTAAATTCCAGCTGGCCCAAGGATGGAGCTGCAGCTGACCAAGGCCGAGCCAATCAGCCACAGGAGTAGCGCCTCTGGGAGAGCATATTTAAGGAGGAATACAAACCACAAGCTGCAGCTTTTTGCCACCAGAGAGGGACAGGTAAGAAGAGGGAAGAATCTTTGCAGGGGGAGGAGGGGGATGAGGCACATGGAGGAGCCCATGGTGAAGCAGGTTGTCCCCCTGCAGCTCATGGAAGATGATGGGGAGTGGAGATCCCACCTACAGTGTGTTAAAGAGCTACTAGGAGTTAACAGCCTGCTTTAAATGATGTTGTTTATTAATTTCTTTTCCAAGGTTATTTGGCAGCGTCTGTAGGGGAGGTAATTCACTGTGAAATAAGGTATTTCATTTGTGCTCAGATGAGCTGAGTCTTTTTGGTAGCCTATACCTGGTGAACAAAAAGACAAGAGTGACATATCCTAAGAGGAATGCAGAGACCTAATTTAGCAATGTGGATCTATGCTCAGAGGAGAAAGTCAACTATCTTTTCTTTGAGCTATAAAGGATTATTTTAAAATACAGAAATTGATAGAAAGCCATAATTCTTCTGACTCTCCGGTGGTCGATCCCTTTATTGCCTGATAAATTTAGCAGAGAACATTAACAGAATGCATGGGACCTGATGAGATGCACCCCAGGTACCGAAGGAACTGGCTGATGTCGTTGCCAAGGAACTTTCCATCATATTTGAAAACTCGTGTCAGTAAGGTGACGTTCCTGGTGACTGGAAGAAAGGAACCGTGGCACCCATTTTTAAAAAGGGCAGAAGAGAGGACTCAACTCTTGCCTGCTCTGGCGAGGCCTCACCTGGAATACTGCGTACAGCTTGGGAGCCCTCAACACAGGGAAGATGTAGACCTGTAGGAGCACATCCAGAGGAGGGCCACAAAAATAATCAAAGAGCTGGAGCACCTCTCCTGTGAAGACAGGCTGAGAGAGTTGGGCTGGTTCAGCCTGGAGAAGAGAAGGCTGCGGGGGGACCGTACAGCAGACTTCCAGTGCCTGAAAGGTGCCTTTATGAAAGCCGGAGAAGGACCGTTCCGAAAGGTATGTACCAACAGGACAAAGGGCTCTGAGCAACCTGATCTAGGCAAGATGTCCCTGCTTACTGCAGGGGGCTTGGACTATAGGACCTTTAAACATGCAACCCAGTACATTCTGTGATTCTATTCTATTCTGTGATTCTCAGCTAGGTCATCCCTGGACTATTTGTGATTGAGATCAAACGTGTCAAAACATGGAAGTGTCACCAGATTCCAAGTTCCAGGAGTGTGGAAATGACATTTTCAATCTGCACAAGTGCCAGTGCCAGGCAGAGTGCTACCAGGGGCAGATGTCCCACCATGACGTCAACAAGCAGTGGGCTGTGATGTCACGTCTCTAGGGGCATCTCTTGGGGCGCAGGCAGAGGCTGGCCCAGTCTGGCTCGTGCCGGGACTCCTGCCGAGCGTGTCTGCGAGGTGTGGAGGCTCAAGCCAGGCTTCTCCCAGTGCTGGGTGCTGTTCTGGTGTCTGCCATTGGCAGCAACTGGTGCCTGTCCCGGAGCTGTGTCCTGTGTTTCCCTGGCCCTGCCTGGCTGAGGCAGCTGGACACTGTGTGCTGTGCTTTCAGCAGTGCAGGTGAGCTGTGTGAGGGCTTGTGGTTCTGGGGTGTCCATGGGGTGGGCCATGGGGCTTGGGGAGCTGGGAGGGTGTCCTTCTCGAGCCAGGGGCCTGGGCACTGCTTCCTCCCCTCCCCTCCCCTTGCTGGGACAGCCAGTGACTGTGGCCCCTCTCCCCTCTGCAGTGCAGTTCTCCTCAGAGTGTGGCAAGAAACCAACATGGCCACGCAGGAGGAAGAGTGGAGCTGCCCCATCTGCCAGGATGCTCCAGATGACGTGGCTTATGTGACACCCTGTCTCCACAAGTTCTGCCCTGTGTGCCCTGTGCCGGCAGCCTGTCAGCAGCGTCCGCTTCTCCCTGCGGTCCCAGACCGATTATTTGGAGATGGATCTGCCACCACCATTGGATCCGCTGGAGGATGATTATGACCTGGAAGAGCAGGGGGATGCGGAGCCGGCAGCCAGCAGAGACGTGGCTGGCTTCCCACCTGAGGCCTGGGCAGAATTTTTCCGGCATTCTGAGGAGTCGCTGGAGCCCCTGCTGCTCTGGCTGCACCGGCAGCTGCTGTCTGGGGCAGAGTGGTACGAGACACGTGTTGTACGGAGCATTCTCGCCCACATTCTGTGCCACTGTGGGCTGGACGAGTTGCTCCTGGTCGATGGACTCCAGCAGTTGGTGCCAGACCAGACAGTGACCTTTGTGCGCCAGCTCATCGAGGTCGCTGCAGAGCAGTGTGGGGAGCAGATGCTCCAGTACATGAACCAGCTGGACTCTGAGGCTGCTGAGGAGCAGGAGGACAGCCCTGCCGCCAGCCCTGGGCCTGCCCTCTCCCCTGGGGGGACTTCCACCTCCTCCCCAGAGGAAACTCCTGCCCCTTCACGGGAGGGGACTCCTACCCCCTCCCCACAGCCAACTCCTGCCCCCTCGCCAGGGGTGACTCCGTCTCCCATCACCAGTGTGGAAGAGGAGCCCTTGGAGGAGCTGGGGCAGGTGGAGGAATCTCCCTCCACTGCTGCCCAGGGAAGGAGTCCCACCTCCTCACCCCGGCGCCCCCCGAAGAGAAGGGCCAGTGGCTCCCCAGAGGACAATTCAGAGCCCAAGAGGCCACACCACCAGCAAGACTAGGGAGACCTGGGAGCCATCGAAGCCGGGCCTGGGCCAGCAGCTGGGGCATACACCAGCCCCCACGGGCACTCGGAGGCACTAACTCTTTTTCTCAGTCTTTTCCTTTATGAAATTTTGTTTGCAGTAGGATAGTTACATGTTACATGTTTGAAATAACAGATCCCTTGTAATAAAGCCATTTTTCTTTATCAATCCCCATTTCACCTGCCTGATACTTTGAACATTTGTTTGTTGTTTTATTGCTTTGGTTTCCATTCTCTCTCCACCTCATAAGGAATCAAGCATTTACCACATTTACTTGACTCTGAAAGAAAAGGACAACGTGTTCTCAGTGACTTAAGGGGACCAGAAGCCTCTTCTAGTGTCCTCTTCTCCTTGCTTTTCAATGGAATCATCTGACAAAATTTCCACCCTTGGAGACGTACGCGCCTTCCAACTCTTCCCAGTAACGATGCTGATACTTGGGGCTGAAGCCTTGAAAAGCTGGAATCACAACTCAATAGCTTTGGTGACTGTTAAGCAGGTATACTTTGTTGCAGCACTGAGCACACAGGGCATCTCTCCTCCCAATGTGTGGGCCGTTGAAAGCCAAATTTCTCATGATCTCTATGGTTTTCTCCATGGTCTCCAAAACACATTCCTGCACAAACTGCTTAGGAATCCCTTTTATCTATAAACAAGATATACTTGGTCTCTTCGTTGGTTCTTGGTCTCATTATTTATTACTGCCCTATCTTCATTTTCTTCAAGGCTGTTGCACTGTTAGGCTTTGTCACAGCTTTGCATTTCTGCTTTAAGCAGAATAGGCATGTTTGGACAGCACAGGCATTTACAGAGCTCTCATGAATGTTTCTTTCATTTCCTGACCTAAGCAAGAGTAGCCAGACTGGAAGCCAGCACAGCAAACACTTGGGTTTAGTGTTTCTGATCAGAGGTCTGACATCCTCTGAGTCAACAAGCTGGACTCAGAGCAAGAGAAAAAGCAAAGGAGTCCTGGGCAAGGGAACACCTCTAAGGCTCAGAACTGTAGAACAGGACTCTGGCATTTCCATTTAACCAAAGTCTTCCAAGTCCTCCAACTTTGAAATCTGAGAAAGATTTTAATGTCAGAAGAGGAAATCTCTCATTTTGAAGTTGTAATTTTGCTAGCAATAGGCATCTTTCTGTCCAGCCTCATGTTTTTGAATTGCTGCTTGAGGACACTTGTAAAAAAGACACCTGAGTACTTAGCAGTAACCTATGTAATGGGTCCGGCCTACAGATTGGGCCCTCAGTACCCTCCAGAAGGGAGACCCCTAAGGCAACGACCTGTCTTTTCTTAACAGAGTCTGTTTTGATGGTCTGTTTAGGGTGCCTTGTCTAGGGAACACACCTCAAGTACAGTTATCCTATCAGCCATCTCATTAGCTGTCTGGTCACCTACCAGTAGGGCCTCACATCTGTCACTCAGGGGAACCTGGAGAGGAAGGACAGGCATGGGAGGCACTCTCCTACTGCCCTTACCACATACCTGCTTCTATTCATCCCTTTCATGTAGTCTATCCTGCCTGGGGCAGGGTACAAGGGCACTCTGGTCCTGGATGCTACCTACTGGGTGCTCACATTTCCCTTGCTGGGGGGACAAAGCCTGACTCCAGGGATCTATCTCCATCTCAGCCTCCCTACTGCTCCTGGGTCTTCAAGTTTGTCTTTGAGCACTTCAGCCTCCTCTTGCAGGTACGCTGCTCCGCTGAGAGCACTGCCTGCATCCCGAGACCTGCACAGCTACCTGCCTCTGCGGTTGCTTCACCGTGGTTCGAGGGAGCTGCAGGGGGGGCCCTGATGTGGGGAACCCCTCTGTACAGCCCGACCTCTCGCCCAGCCCCGGGCTGACCTCAGTGATCGCTGTCACCGCTGCTCGTCCCTCGCCAACTGATCTTGGTGTGGTTAGACACAGTCAAGGGTGACAGTGAGAGCTGAAACTCTGCTGCTCCTGAGCTGCATTTCAGACGTAGCAAGAGCTTTTTGTGCCCTTCAGTTTCATTGATGCTTGAGGAACTAGAATTTAGTAGAAAGCCTTTAAAATTACTGGAGGCTGCATTTATGCAAATTAGTGTGGCTAATTGAAATGAACAGATTTAAACTGACTGGGAATTACATTGCCATCCTCCTGAAATCAGGCTTGTGAGATGCATTATTGTAAAGATTGCATCAAATCTCGCATGCTGTAATATTCATTTATGTACATGGAAGGTCCACGTTCTCCTAGTTAAATTCACAAGGAGATAGAGAAAACTGGGGAAGGCTGAGTCAGAGGAAGAGGAAAGGGATTAGTTAATCATCACAAATGACTGGACTTAGTATTCTGTGTGCTGAACTTCTTTTAAGATTCAAGAACACTAAATAATATTTACTCTTTGATTGCATAAATATTTTTCCCCTTTAACTGGCAGATGTGTGCGTTACATAAATACTCATATTTATCACTCAGTTTATAGTGAATATATTGCTTTTTGTGCACAAGTGTATTATGTTTAGTGGACAGTTGAATGATTTTATCAAACTGTGGAATATTAATCCCTTGACATTCCTTACAGAAATTTAATACCTCAATATTTTTGTGATTTTTATTTAGCACAGCAACAGCTAAATTAAAAAGAAAGCAATAGGAGTAGTAAAAATAAATGAGATCACAGCCACAATGATAATAAAATGAAGGAGACAAAATTTTGGGCAATCAGAATGAGGCAGAATCAATACAAAACACAAAAATCCATCAACTAAAAGCACAGATCTTTACCAGAAGTTGAGGAGCAGGCCAACGCTCCATAAACGATCAGGCTGTTACTCATAGAGGGTCAGAGCCTTTTTTCTCATTAAGGATAGTGCATTTCTCTTTCAAGAGTTCCAAGTAAGTGAGCCAGTATGTTGTGCAAGAAGCAATCTAGCAAGAGTATCCACCTCCAGATGTGGTCCATAACTGCTAAGCTCGCTAGCTAAGGGCTAAATCACTGCTGTGGCTCAGTCTTGTGAATGAGGGAGAGGGTGCTGGTCCAGGAAATTAAGAAATTGGGATAAACAATGCCTTGTCTGCTGCTGGTTGGCAGAGGGAGGGGGAATAGATCAGAGAGATGCCGCTTTTGCTGTTGTTACCTAACTCACACCCCATTTCATTGAACTCGAATGAGCGATGAGCACAGAGCAAAACATGCCCTACAAGGAATCGGTGGCATACACACAGCTCATGCTGCAGACTGCAGTGCACACAGCAGCTGCCAGAAGGTGGTTTTGGAAGTTTTGGAAGATTTTGGAAGATCAGTTGGCAAGGGATGAGCAGCGGCCACTGCGATCACTGGGGTCAGCCCAGGGCTGAGCGAGAGGTCGGGCTGTACAGAGGGGTTCCCCACATCAGGGCCCCCCTGCAGCTCCCTCCAACCACAGTGAGACTTTAATTTATGTGTCATTTCACTGACCCCAAGACCAGCTTCTGCTGCTGTCTACACTGCGATACTGCTGAAGCAGCCTGAAGATTTTCACTGGACTGCTTCTAGATTTCTGTGGCCTCCGTGGAGACGATGAGAGTGGGAGTCTATGCCCACACTCATAGGACTGTGCTGCTGACACTGTGTCCTGTGCAGCCAGCTCACCCAAGGGACAGATGCTGCTCTCAGTAATTCCCAGGAAAAGCCAGTTGCTTTGGATGAGAGAGGAACACTTTGAACCCAAAGTGCACTGAAGGGTCTCCCTGAGGAGCTTGCCATAACGAGTGCCTCACTGCAAGGTTCTGCAGGTTGCTGTGGATATTCCAAAGGACAGTGCTTGAAACTGTCGTCCTTGGGTTTGATGACTACAGATTTTCTGAACCGTAGCCAGTGATTTCTAAAGCCGTACGCACAGTCAGCTAGGATATCCTTACGTGGGAAACGATTCTGCATCTCACTGGCTCTGAATAAAAGCACCGAGTCCTTCTGCCAACAAATACTTCCCAGGTGACTCGGGGAGGTGATCGTTTTGGTGATCGTTAAAACACCGCAAGGCTACATTGCATCATTTCTGGTATTAATCACGCCCTTTTTCAGCAGAAAAAGGATCTTCCTTGGAGACGGAAAAATGTACCTATATTCTAGGTTTTACAGCAGAGTCACAGCAAATTCATTATCTGATGTCCTAATGTATGTTGATCTGTGGTTTGTGCCTCTCTCCAGGTAAATGAATTACCACATACCTGCTTCTATTCATCCCTTTCATTTAGACTGTCCTGCCTGGGGGAGGGTACAGGGTCACTCTGGTCCTGGACGCTGCCTACTGGGCGCTCACATGTCCCTTGCTGGGGGGACAGAGCTTGACTCCAGGGATCTATCTCCATCTCAGCCTCCCTACTGCTCCTGGGTCTGTCTAGTTTATCGCTGAGCACATCTACCTCATCTTGCAGGTCTGCAGCTCTGCCCAGGAGATCCCTTATCAGCTCACACAGCACACAGCCACATCAGAGCTGCCTCCCGCTGCACACATGTTGTGACATTCCCTGCACCCCAAGACCTGCCCTGCTACCTGCTTCTGCGGTTCCCCGAGCTGGGTTCCCACTTCCCCACTGGAAGGTGTTGGGGTCCCGGCCCCGCGCCGGGCAGACACCGTCACTCCATTCCTTACCAGAGGTTAGTGACCCTCACCCGTCAGCTGGCGGAGCTCCCTTACCGCCTCTGCTCGGCGGGCGGGCTGGCCCGAGCTCTCCCGCTCGCTTCCCTGCGCCCTGCGGGTGGCAGCGACTCGGCCCGAACCCCTTCTAAGGCCGGGGCAGGAGGGGGCAGGTGCCGTCAGGGGTCAGCCCGGGCGAGCTGCCGGGTTGCGGCCGCGGGATCCGCACGGGGCGCCCCGGTCTCGGGAACCGCTCTGAACAGCCCGGCCTCTCGCTCGGCCCCTCGGCCATCGCCGCCACCGCTGCCCATCGCCTCACTGCCTGACGAGCGCCGAGGCTTCGCCGCCTTTAAATCCCCCGCGGCGGCGCCGGTGCCGCCTCCCTCCGCGCCTGGTCGGCTGGGTCAGCCCGGGCGAGCTTCCGGCTTGCGGGCGGAGGGACGTGCCGGGGGCGCCCGGGTCTCGGGAGCCCCTCCGTGCAGCGCGGCCTCTCGCTCGGCCCCTCGCAAGAGGCGTCGGCGACGTTAAGGTGAAGAAGCCTGGCACGGAGCGCCCGGCTACGGGCCGCGGCCGAGGTTATCGCGCGTCGGGCGAGCCCAGCGCAAGCCGCTTGGCAGGAAGCGCCCTGCGCTCCCCAGGGGCTGCAGCACCGCTCGGCTGGAGGCTGCGCGGTCGCTGATGGCGAACTCGCACCTGCCGCTCAGCAGCGGGAAGGCGAGTCATCGCCGTGCGGGAGGAGGAGGAGGAGCAGCCGCCGGCCGCTCTCATGTGGCACCGCCCGTCACACGCCTGCACAGCACAGACCGAGCAGGGCAGCGCTGCGCGGCTGCCGGCGATTCGTGCGGCAGCGGCACAAGGCTCTGCCTGGGAAGGGCAGTGAGGGCTGGGAGCTGTGCAGGGGGAGAGGGAAACAGCCGTGACATTGTACTGTTAGACCAGAGCTACTTTCCATCCCACGGTGTTCCCAAAAACTTCACTGCATCCGGAAACTATGCACTGGAAAGAAGCAGGTGCTGCATCTCAGTGTCAGGGGCAAAGCCACATCGGCTACAAGGGGTTTTCAACATTGTCACGTCACTCTGCAGGAAAGTATTCTGGGCTATAATAAGCACCAATATGTTTGTTTCCTGCTCCAGTTACTCGTTTGAAAATACTTCTATTGCAAATTCACCGCTTGTGTTTTCTTTCTTCGAGAAGAACACCTGATTACTCAAAAATACTACACACTCTTTTCACCAAAAGCACTGCTTAGAAACACTTGGAGTGTTCAAACATCTAGGGGGATAGAAACATCTGAACAATAAACCAGCTCTTGGGAACTGGTTCATGTTTAATACACAGTTTTTCACATAGTCTTCTGAACTGTAACATAACTGACTCTACACTTCTGCAAGGGCAGAGTGTTAGAAGGCTGATCTCCAGGACCAGATGTTTGAGGAATATTCTCAGTTTCCTCCGGGGGATGCTTTTCTAGGTCACTTATTCATATGACAGATAGTGGGATACTCCCCACCCTGGTACTAATTACCACTTCGGAGGGGTTTGTTGGGTTGCGCCTTCCAAAGGCTGTTTTCTGAACGCTCGGCAGCTGACAGTGCAACTCCACAGAGAAGGAAAAATCCCAGAAGGAAAAAATCTCTTTTCTAAACAGAGCTTTGCTGCCCCGTGCTGGCAAAGGTGCAAAGCATTGCAAGAGCAAGGCTGAAAACAAAATTCTGGTGCAGTAGAAATTGTTTCCTCACCTCCAGGAGCTGTAGCCAGGCCTCCTACCCAAGCAGGAAGGGCACAGTCAGCCATGAGACAGTTCTGCCTTCGCGTGGGTCCTTCCAGTCTCTGGCAGCCTTTTTGCCATGTTCCCCCTCCACTTGCCTCCCCTAAAAGCACTAGTCTCAGCATGGTGAAAACAGACAAAGCTGGGTTGGCTGCATCCCTTTTCATACCCTCCAACCTGTGCTCCAGCCATTCCTGGAGAACTTCCACCTTTCCCCCTTTATTCCTTCCAGGAGCTTTTCACAGCCTTTTCTGTTTAATTCTGCGCTGCTGAGTGAACTTCAGGCATTGCCTGGCTTGTAACGCAGGCTGAAGGGCAGGAGGGCCAGAATGAGGAGGGATTCTGTGACATCCCTCTGAAACCTCCTTCCAGGATTCTGGCCCTCAGCTTCTGGTTTTGTGAATTTAAAGGGGTTTCACACTCCATGAACTGAGAGCAGAGTTAACCAAGTTCTTCAACATCTCCTTTCGGCGTGCCCGTTGGCACACGTACACAAACACACACACACAAAACATGGAGCAATTCTTGTTTTATGCAGGGCAAGTAGAAAGCTGCTGTTTGTACAGACAGCTCTGAGGAAACATTATCACACTGATGGTTGTGTTTTCTTGGCTTTGTACCATGCGTGGCATTAATATGTACCCGTAAGATGGCATAAAATGTGTGACCACTTCCCATAGTCCCAGCTCTTCTAACAGAGAAAGTTCCAGCATGCATTAATCGTTCTTGTAGGCTCTTCTTGATTATTTATTTATTTTTATAGAGTGGAAACTATATGTTTCTGACCTCCTGGAAGAAAAGTTCCTCGCCTTTTTTCTCTGAAAAAGAAAGAAAAATAGGCGGGAGAGGAAAGAGAGGGAAAGGGGGAAGCAAAGGAAAAATCTTTGTCTGTTTCACAAGGTGATAGAACTGAAATGAATTTTGAATTTAGCAGAGCTCTGGCTCTTCAGGGAAATTTGACTGAAATGACCAAGTTTCGTGGGGACAGCTACTTAGCTTGTGCTCTGAAGGTACTGCAAAGTGATCTCACAGAGTGCTGCATGTGCACGACGGGACAGGAGTCCTAGCCCCATCACTCTGTGTTTCTTTCTGCTACATTTCCTCCCTGATGGACAAATCCTGATCCGTTCTGGTCCTGATACCTGTGCAAATCCAAAGGTACTTGGTTTTATTCAGAGAAAACCCTCCAGATCTACACGTCTGTGACTAGATGCAGAATTTGGTTCTGTGGTACTCTCATTTTTGGAGGTAGAGTCCCTCTTGTTTAAAAAAGTTGGGAGGAGAATTCCTGAGTCTAGTTCAAGGTTATAGTTATATTGCCAGCCAGAGTATTACTGTGACCATTCTGCAGCCTGTTTATTCTCTGCACTTTGCAGAGCTGTTACAAGTGATGCATCAGATACTTTTGCTCGGCTGGCTATGAGAGTCCTTATTTTTTTAATCACTCTATGTGTCAAAGGATTCTCTATTTTTTTCTATAATGGCATATAGTGGAATAAAATGTAACTATAGTCAGCAAAGCAGGACCCTGAGGTGACTGAGAGATACTACCTAATTGGATAGGGTGAGATGAGATACCAAAAAGGTCTCCCACCCATTACTGGTAAACACTTCCAGCTGGTGATGGTGAACCAACTGATGGACATCCCGAGTAAGGATAGCTCTGCAAAACGTAGTCTCCAGTGAATGGCTTAAGAAGCAGTAGTCGTTTTGTCTAGAGAGAGAAGAGTGAGCGAGACAGGTCTACCAGTATGCAGAAGGGAGCTTCTGGTGAGAAAGTATTAAACTGCCTTCAAGAGTATATCTTCCTGGAAAAGAAATGAGGAACTAAAACTAGAGTAGGGAAGGTCTAGGAAAGAAATGACACGTGCCAAGTGTAATTACTTAGTCTGTGGGATTCCTGTTTCTGGAGCAAAATGAGGAGTCGCGTTGGATGGTGTCTCAAAACATCCTCCAGACTTCTTTTTCACAACTGTAATTTGTGAAAGAGCTATCTTTTTTTCCAGAACAAAAATCGCAGCAAGTTACAAGAGCCCTCCATAAGGCCAAATAATGAGTAGCCCGGGGGTTTTGCTGCAAAATATTGACAGTTCTGCTTATCAACAAAAAGTGATGGGGAACGTCTGTCCCACCTTACAATTTCATTGAAGGCCCAAGAGTTAGAAAAGAAACAGACAAGCCTACAGAGCTTTCATACTGTAGCACTTGCCATCTCATTTGTCTCTGCAAAATAGCTCATTTGGAGAAGATGCAGCTCTGTGTTTTACACCCTAAGGCACAAATGGGCAGATGAGTAGACCAGAGGCTTAGTGCAGCAGAAGAAACCCATTCTACAAATCCACTAGGAGACCCAGGCTATACACACATGAACAAAACACCTTCTGAACCCAAAGCCTTCCTATCTAACCCCACTGAGAAGAGCTGGTGAAGAGCTGGTAGTGTGAGCTGTTCATTTATTGATGGAAGGCCCTTTTAAGAGAGAAGGGTGACAGAACTGCAATAATCTGGAAAGTCTTGAGCACATGCATCAGTCATCGTCTCAGGCATCAACTAGGTTATTTACTTTGTTCAGTTCAGAAATGATGAGTAGCATGTTCATTTGTGCCTGTCACCATATGCCCAAGACATGTGTCATGCTATAAAAACAGCAGGTTGAAGTAGCTGTCTCCTGGGTGCTCTGATCAGACCCATCCCTTAGTGCAAATACGCCTTTCTTCTTTTCACCTCACCAATTAGAGATACAGTAAACCTGGCAGTTCAAAACTGAGGTTACTGTTGTCAAAACAAAAACATGATGATGAAATTGGGACTGTTCAGCCTTGAGAAGAGAAGACTAAGGGGGGACCTAATGAATGTTTATAATTATCTTAAGCAGGGGATGCAGGGGAATCAGCCAGCCCCTTTTCAGTGTCTGTGGAGACAGGACAAGGGGCAATGGCTGCAAGTTGGAGCCCAGGAAGTTCCGCACCAACATGCGGAGAAACTTTTTCCCAGTGAGGGTGACAGAGCACTGGAATAGGCTGCCCAGGGAGGTGGTGGAGTCTCCTTCTCTGGAGAGATTCAAGACCCGTCTGGATGCCTATCTCAGTGAAATGTCCTAGGGAGCTGCTTTGGCAGGGGGTTGGACCCGATGATCTCTCGAGGTCCCTTCCAACCCCTACAATTCTATGATTCTATGATTTCACTAAGCAGTGCATTTTGTTGCTTCCAGCACAGGTAAGAAGTAATTCCTTCATAACCTCTTACATCAGGCTGGACCTGTAACCTTGTATGCTTTACTCTGGCTATTAGCTGGGAATCTTGTGAAAGATCATTTTCTTTCTGCAAGCTTTGCTTCTAAAAGTTGTCTTAGCCTTCTTACATCATGCTTACATCATGCTTACATCATGGTTAAGACAAAGCAGCAAAGGCACAATCTCAGTGGATTAAATGCTCTATTTTGTCTCCACATCAATTTTTCATACGAGATTTACATACACTTAGCATGTTCCACTCCTCCTGCTCCTCATGCGTGGATGGACAAGCAGGAGCGACTCCGTACTTCAACCCACGATGTGCACCAAGAAACACTAAGGTTAGCCAGTCCTTGCAAGCCCACACTGCTATTATTCCTCACTTGTTTCCCATTATCCTTGGCCTTCCCACTCTCTCCACCTACACAGAATTAAAAATGCAACACTTGTGAATATACCTTTGGGATCTGTGGGTTTCCCAGCAGCAGATTTTGAGCAGTTGGCATTTGACGTCACCAGCCCTGACAGAGCTGCCTCTTCCACAGCACTTTTCTCTGTAAAGCCCAAGGTCCTCAAAGATACACGTGTCCCTCAGACTTTTGGGTGGGGAAAATGCACCAATGGAAGGAAGAACTGGGAGTTGAGGCAAGTTGGAGGCAAGACACAGCTCTCCCAGCTCCCACCCCTGCACTCTCTGCTACACCCTGGCTCTTCACGGGCACAGTGATGGTGATTTCTCCTTCCTGAGGTGGAGCCTTGCTGGAATAATTGGTGTTTTAAGTAAGAACTGCCCTAAACACCAGCCTGACTTGCAAGAAGTGGAAACCATTGTTTCTCCAAACCAGCAGTTTTAGTAAAGATTAGATGAGATTGGGAGCACTCTCCTGCTTCCTGCCTGTGGGAAACAGAAAACCCTTGGGGCCACAACCATGTTTTTCTTCTTCGTTCCATCTCTAGCAGCATGCAGAGCAAGGGGACTCCCCTCTGGGATTTCAGAGTCAGATGCAGAGTTCTTGTTCCTTTAGATCATAGCCAGCCACACAGCAAATAAGACTTTTACCATGCTGGAGCAGGTGCAGACACATGAAGGACGCTGTGACCCCATAGGAAGCCTACAACGGAGCCAGCTCCTGGCAGGGCCTGCAGCCCATGGAGAGAGGGGCCCATGCCAGAGCAGGTTTGCTGGGGGCACTTGTGACCCCGTGGGGACCAGGACAGAGCAGTCTGGTCCTGGAGGTCTGTTATTTTTTTCTCTCCCCTGTCCAGTTAAGGAGGGGAGGGGTAAAGTGGCTTTGGTGGACATCGGATTTCCAGGCAGGATTAAACCACTACGCCCTCACTTGGTAATTTTATTACAGGTTGTCTTTAAAGCAACAATCACACAACTTTTTCCAACACTGACAGTGAGTACACAAGCAAAATTCCCTTTCTCCCCTTTCTGCAGGCTTTACAGCTCTCAAGACAATATATTTCACTCCAGGTTTGTTTTGTTTCCTTGTCATCATCCCTCCAATGGGAAGTTGATCCTTGAACCCTGGGCTGCATTTGGCAATGATATAGCCATCTTCATAACACTACTGCAATTAAAGGAATGCTAATTTATACCCTGAGTCCATATGTTCACACCAAGGATTGGATTTGTTATTTAATCCAGAAAAATGCATCTGAGATTTTTTTCCACCGCTCTGCAAAGGTCCCTGGTTAGCTTTCAATACTGTGAAGTGAAAAGTAGAGCAAGATATTTTGCTCTGTATTTTGTACTAATGTTTAATCTCAGCAGGATATCTGTTCTACGAAAGCTTGGAAAGGCATACAAATTAATTATATGTATCAAAGAAACCATCGCAATTTCCACATCTAATTAGCACAATGTGGCAACATTCACAGTGATATGCTGTTCACCATAATCTTCTGTGCAAGAGTTTATTTTCTGCTTTCAAAGTAACGTTAAGGAAGACAGCCAATCTCATGTCCTACACATCAAGCCATAAGCATTCATCAGGGTGTCAGCAGAGTAACACTTCTAGGCTGTCAATATTTAATCTGCAGTAAGATTAAATCATAGCCCATTAGAGCCAGTTCATTAAGAGTTCAGTGCATATGTGGAACTGGATGTCATGAAGCTTCTAAATGAAGCATATACAATCTTCTGCTCCTTCACTATGGAAATACCACCTATGCACGCTACATACACACAGCATCACTACACCACCTTGTTCTTAAGTACATGCTGCATCAGCACTGTTACTGCTGAGAAATCACCACATTGCATTTGTGGATGGGCAGTCTGGACCCCTCTGCTGATGTGTTCAGCACAGGACAAAGGGCTGGCGTTAGCTTTCAGCAATGGGACAATATTTGCATAAAATGAGAGTAAGAAACATGCCAGCTATTCAGGGAGCTCTGCCCCTTGCTGCCCTCTCCTCTCCATATTTTCTCAAGTTTAACAAACTGGGCTTGGAGGAAGCTCATTCCTCCAGGTCATCCTGAGAGCAGCAATTAAAAAGAAAACCCACCCTTGGACTGATGATCAGCAGCCATGCCTTGGCCTCTCTTTGTGCAGCTCAAATGTGAGACAAACCTCAGTCCTGAAGGCATCTGCCTCGTGCCACACTATGCTAAAGCCAAGTGCAAGGAGTGGGGTTGAGCTGAAATATGGAGCCCAACCTTAAGATAATGTGGTCCTGCAGCAACAGCCTGAAACACTGTTTACAGCACAGGTTGAGAGTTGTATAATAACACTATGTAGATGTCACCTGCTCTTAGCTGGTGATATGTCTGAGGACAGGCAGCTCTGACTCAGCCTGGGCGAAGACAAAACCAACAGTGGCAGTTTAAAAGCCAGTTGACTGGAGATGAACAAGTGTGATGCCCATCCACAGGAAGGGCCAGAAGGAGGACCCGAGGAACTGTAGGCCTGTCATTCTGACCTTGGTGCCTGGGAAGATTATGGACAAAGCATCCTGAGTGTCATCATGAGGCATGTGCAGGAAAAACAAGTGACTGGGCCCAGTCAGCACAGGTTCATGAAAAGCAGGTCCTGCTTGGCCAACCTGGTCTCCTTCTATGACAAGATGACGCACTTAGTGGATGAAGGAGAAGCTGTGGATGTTGTCTATCTGGATTTTAGCAAAGTTTTTACACTGTTCCCCACAGCATTCTCCTAGAGAAACTGCCTGCTCCAGGCTTGGCTGAGTCAAAAACTGTCTGAATGGCCAGGCCCAGGATGGTGGTGAATGGAGTTAAATCCAGTTGGCAGCCAGTCACCAGTGGTGTTTCTCACTGTTGATCTGCTTGCAGGTAGGAAGGCCCTACTGAGGGATCTGGACAGGCTGGATCGATAGGCCAAGACCAATGCCATTAAGTTTAACAATTGTCTCTAAAACTACTGAGAGGAGGTTGTGGGGAAGACAGAGCTGACCTTTACTCCCTAGTGACAAGTGACAGGATAGGAGGAAATGGCATCAAGTTATGCCAGGGGAGGTTTAGAATGGATATGAGAAAAAACTTCTTCCCAGAGAGGGTTGTTAGGCAGTGGAACGGGCTGCCCAGGGAGGTGGTGGAGTCTCCATCCCTGGAGGTATTTAAAAGGCACGTAGATATGGTGCTGAGGGACATGGTTTAGTAGTGGATGGCAGGTTAGTGTGATGGTTGCACTTGAGGATCTAAAGGGTCCCTTCCAACCAAGACAGCTCTATGATTCTATGATTCACCCTTTCAACCCAAAGCATTCTATGATTCCAGTATAATTCTCCTTTAAGAGACGGGGTCAGTTGGAGATCTAAGGTAGTGGAGAAGTCTGAAGCAAATAGTTGAACAGGGTCAAACAATTGGACAAAGATACCTTTGTAGTCTTGCCACAGGGCTCCCCTTTATTGTAAGTAATGACTAAAATACTAAGAGTTACCTTCACAGACAATTTCCCAGCCTGCAGCCAAGCAAAGGCGCTTGTTTTCTCCATGCATTCTTTGCAAATAAGCAAAAACATTGCTGCTTTTATAAATGCCACAAAGCTCAGGGTAGAAAGTAACTCTGTATGACCTCTCTAACCTAATGTTATATTATTGCAAAAGTACTTCTTGGGAAGTGAACCTTATTCAGAGTGAACAGTGATCCAGCAGAAAGAGCAGGGCATGGGGACTTTAGATCCAGTACTTGAAAACATGAGCCTGTACTGCTTTGAAATTTTTACAAAACTATTTATATAATAATGTTATGACTTAAAAGATGTTAAAAACAGTGAGAACAACAACAGTACAGAGTGAACTTGACACAGGCCTTTCTTTAAGGCGAGTCATTAATATCTGTATTAAATCAGGTTGAAAACTGAGATAACACCTGTGTTATCTTCGGGCTACACACAGGTTTTCTGTGCTTGTAAGGAGTTCCTGTGGTTTTCAGTGAAGCGCACAGAGACCAACATGGACATCAGACCAACAGAATTCTGCTCATGCCATGGCTGCTCTGCTGAGGAGATGTGAAGAGCGAGAGGACAAATCCAAGCAGAAAGCTGCATCTGGGTTAGGTGTGTGGAGAGGAAGGCAGCTCTCTGGAATAGAATCTCTCAAAAGCAACAAGGTGCAAAAACCTGAAGAATAAGAGAAGAAAAAACCCCACCAGTTAAGACAACAGGAAAGAAAGGTGACGGGGTAACTATGTGCAGGAGCAATGGAAAGATTTACCAGCTTTAAAAGCTGCTGCATGCAGAACTACCTGTCCTATCACCAGTGAGAGCAATGGTGTGACTTTCTCTAAGTACGTGTTGCATAGAAGTTCCTAGTTTTCAGATGTGCCCAGAACCCTGATTCAGTGATGTAGCTCAAGAGACAGTTAATAACTACAGCTTTAATATAAGGAGATTTTGCATGTATTGAGACTAAAAATATTTGTATGTCTTGGATTTCAGTAAAATATCCCTGTAGCCATTTGAGGGGTTTTGTTAGAGCAGCTACAAATTTTAACACTGAGGTTGTTTGTCCCTGGCTAGAGGCCAGATGCCCACCAAAGCCACTCTGTAACTCCCCTTTTCAGCTGGAAAGGGGAGAATATATATTGAGAGGCTTAGGAGTCCAGATCAGGACAGGGAGAGACCATTCCGCAATCAGTGTCATGGGCAAAATGGACTCAACACAGAATAAAGGAAAGAAAACTCTCTAACTGATGACACTGCCCTGCATCCCAGTGACACCCAAGCTGGGAAATGAGGAGTGCAACCAGATCTTAAAGCACCTTCCCTCCACCCCTCCCTTCTTAGCAGACTTCACTTTAGTCATGACTTTGCTCCCTTCTTCCCCCCCATTATGGCACGGGGAGGGGCAGGAACTGGGGAAATGGGAGTTTTGGTCAAACCCTCACAAGTTGGTTTCCTTCTTGTCCAGGGGGGCATTCATTCCACACACACTTCACCTGCTGCAGTGGGGGGTCCCACCCACAGGAGACAGTCCTTTACTTCGAGGGATGGTTCACAGACTAAGGGAATGGTATCTGTAGGCATGTGTGTGTGTGTGTATATATATGTGTATATATATATACATATATGTGTGTGTGTGTGTGTGTGTGAAACAAGAAACTGGTCGTACCTGAGGGAATTGTTGGATCTGGCCATGATGTAAATGGTATGGAATTAGGGGTGGATAATGTCCTGGTTTCAGCTAGGATGGAGTTAATTTCTTTCTAGCAGCAGATGGAATGCTGTGTTTGGGAGTTAGTTAGGCTGAGAGCAGTGCTGGTCACACACTGATGTTTTAGTAGCTGCCAAGCAGTCAAGGACTTTTCAGTTGTTCATAGTTCCCTGCTAAGGAGAAGGGAGGGGACACAGCCAGGACAGGTGACCTGAATTGGCCAAAGGGGGTATTCCATGCCAGTGATGTCATGCTCAGGGTAAAAGGGGGGCTGAGGGGACAGGAGCAGGTGGCTCCAGGACACGCATTTTTGGGGATGATCCGGTTTCAGTACAGCTCTGAGCTGTACAGCCTGAGTTGTGCAGTTTGGTGAGAATCTGCACTGTACACCACCAGTTTCATATGTTTTGCAATAAAGTCCTGTTCTTATTGTTCCATCTATCTTTCTGCTACCCCAGTAAACTATCCTTATCCCATCCCACAAGGTTTTGGTTTCCTGGGTTTTTCTTCTCCCTCCATTGCCCCCTCCCTCAATTATACCCCCCTCGCCCCTCCCTCAATTATACCCCCCTCGCCCCTCCCCTGTTACAGAACAAGCTTCTGCGTGGTGCTCAGCTCTCAGCTGGGGCAAATCCAGGACAGTCAATGAGAACACATTGTCGTTTCCAGAGTCAAGTAAATTTGGTAAATGCTTTATTCCTAATAAAGTGGACACAGAAGAGAAACCAAAGCTATCAAACAGCAAAGAGAAGTTCCAAACATGTAACTAGCCTAGTATAAACAATATTTCTTAAAGAAAAAGGAAAAGAAAAAGAGTTTGTGCCTCCGAGTGCCTGTGGGGGCTGGTGTATGCCCCAGCTGCTGGCCCAGGCCCGGCTTCGATGGATTCAGGCCTCCCTAGTCTGGCCGGAGGTGTGGCCTCTTGGGCTCTGCAGCATCGTTCGGCGAGCCACTGGCCCTCCTCTTTGGGGGGCGCCGGGGTGAGGAGGTGGGACTCCTCCTGGGTGACGAGTCCCTGCCCTGGGGAGCAGTGGAGGGCGCTGCCACCTCCTGCCCCAGCTCCTCCAAGGGCTCCTCCTCCACGATGGGGTTGGGAGAAGGAGTCCCCCCCGGCGAGGGGGCAGGAGTTGGCTGTGGGGAGGGGGTAGGTGTCTCCTCCCGTGAAACGGCAGGAGTTTCCTCAAGGGAGGATGTAGGAGTCCCCCAAGGGGAGAGGGCAGGCCCAGGGCTGGCAGCAGCCTCAGAGTCCAGTTGGTTGGTGTACTGGAGCATCTGCTCCCCACACTGCTCTGCAGCGACCTCGATGAGTTCATTGACGAAGTTCATTGTCCGGTCGTGCAGATAGGGCTGGAGGGTACGGAACATGGCCACCTCGTCCAGCCCCTGGCTGCAGAGAACAAAGATGATGGTGTCCTGCAAAAGGTCTACATCCCACCAATCCGCCCCAGATGGCAGCTGCTGGTGCAGCCAGGGCAGCAGGGGCTCCACTGTCTCCTCAGATTGCTGGAAAAAGTCTGCCCAGGCCTCAGGTGGGAAGCCAGCCACGTCTCTGCTGGCTGCCGGCTCCGCATCCCACTGCTGTTCTTGGGCATCCTGGTCCTCTAGTGGATCCAATGGTGTTGGCAGATCCATCTCCAAATAATCGGTCTGGGACCGCAGGGAGTAGCAGATGCTGCTGACAGGCTGCCGGCACAGGGCACACAGGGCAGAACTTGTGGAGACAGGGTGTCACATAAGCCACGTCATCTGGAGCATCCTGGCAGATGGGGCAGCTCCACTCTTCCTCCTGCATGGCCATGTTGGCCGCACTCTGAGGAGAACTGCACTGCAGAGGGGAGAGGGGCCACAGTCACTGGCTGTCCCAGCAAGGGGAGGGGAGGGGAGGAAGCAGTGCCCAGGCCCCTGGCTCGAGAAGGACACCCTCCCAGCTCCCCAAGCCCCATGGCCAAACCCATGGACACCCCAGAACCACAAGCCCTCACACAGCTCACCTGCACTGCTGAAAGCACAGCACACAGTGTCCAGCTGCCTCAGCCAGGCAGGGCCAGGGAAACACAGGACACAGCTCCGGGACAGGCACCAGTTGCTGCCAATGGCAGACACCAGAACAGCACCCAGCACTGGGAGAAGCCTGGCTTGAGCCTCCATACCTCGCAGACACGCTTGGCAGGAGTCCTGGCACAAGCCAGTCTGGGCCAGCCTCTGCCTGCGTCCCAAGTGAAGCACCTAGTGACGTGATGTCACAGCCCACTGCTTGGTGACGTCAGGGTGGGCCATGTGCCCCTGGCCTTCTTGCACAGGTCACGCTCTGCCTGGCACTGGCACTTGTGCAGATTGAAAATGTCATTTCCACACTCCTGGAACTTGGAATCTGGTGACACTTCCATGTTGTGACACGTTTGATCTCAATCACAAATAGTCCAGGGATGACCTAGCTGAGGCTGGACAGAGGAGAAGAAGCCATCAGTAACCTTAGCAGGGAAAGGCTCCTCACACCCTTCCCCTGCTGCACTGTGGGGTCCCACCCATGGGAGACAGTCACCCACGAACTTTTTCAACAGGAGTCGTTTTCCACAGGGCTTCAGCTCTTCCCCAGCTGCCCCAGTGTGGGTCACTTCTGTGGGGTGCACTCATAAATCATAGAGTGTTCTCAGTCTCTCAGGCCCAGACTGCTCCAGCCTTGTCCTCCACGGAGTCACAGGCCTTCTCCCCCACCAGCAAACCTGCTCTGTCGTGGATCTGTCTCTGTCACTCTGTCTCATTCTGTATCTCTTCATGAACTGTAGATCTGCTGCCAGGAGCTTCATCCAAAGTGGGTCACAGCATCTCCTGTATGTCTCCACCTGCTTCAGTGTGGGGCCTCTCCACAAGCTGCAGGTGGGGTCTTGGCCTTTTCTATGGGCTGTGGAGGGACACCTGCTCTGCCATGGGTTTCTCCATGGGCTGCAGGGGCACCTCCTCAATTTCCTTCTCTGGTCTTAGTGCCTGCAGTTTCTTAAGTTTTCTCACTCCCTTCCCTGGGGTCCAAAAGCAGCTGCTTGTGGGTTTTTTCCCTCCTAAATGTGATTCCCAGAGGCACTGTGACTCAGTGATGGGCTCGGCCTTGGTCAACAATGACTCTGGCCTTGAGCTGGCTGGTGTTTGCTCTGTGGGGCCTGCAGAGAGCTTCTGCCTGCTTCTTGCAGGAGCCACCCCTGTAGCCCACTCCTATTCACCAAAACCCAACCATGCAGAACTACAACAATGTGGGATTCTTTCAGAAGACTCACATACCCATTCATGAGAAAGGACTCTCCCCCCATCCATTTACCCTCATGTAAACAGCTTTACTAGCAGCTACCTCTAAACTATGATCTTCACTGTGTTTCAATATGTTATATTCTTAATTAATAGATTATACTTACGCTTTTTGCATGCCAATTTCTGAGATGTCAAGACTCGTTGATGCACTTCATTATGAAAAAGTGGTATCAGTTATTTTTTATTAGGTTCTTATCATCAAAGACCTTTGTGTGTCTATTTAAAAAAAAAAAAAAGCATTGTCCTCAAAGTGATATCCTATGTGAAGTTATTTTTGTGAGAGTAACTTGATTAGATTAGATATTTAATTCCTTATTTAATATTTATAATCTTCAAATTTGCTATTTCAAGCTTTGGAGGAAACTAGCCTTCTAAGTTTTTGTTACAGAGAAACATGTTTTCCCCACAAAAAGAAGTATCTGGAAACTCTGAACATTCGTGAGAAAGGTAAAAATGAATAATATTTTTGTATTTTCTTCCAAAATGGCTAAGAAAGTTTTTTTCAGTCTTACCCTGTGTTTACAATCAAAAATGAGTTCTTTGCTCTTTCTTTTTCTAGGCTGTGAATTTATAGTTCATAGGCAAGTTCACTTCCTAGTTCTATTAGCTAATGGAAATTGAATGTATTTAAATGCATGTGATGTCTGGGCAATGCTTGAATTTAACAAATACAAACTATAAAACAGTATATTTAAGCATCATGATACAACATTTGTTTCCAGCTTTAGAGAAGATGCACTACATGAAAATTCACTTTCATTCACATTCACTTCATTACATACATACTGCAGCAACGGTCTCACAATTTTTGAAAATTCTTCCTGATTCTTTTAGTAAGAACTAGCTGAGTATTTCCCCTACATTCTGAATAATGCTTTTATTTTTTGTGTCTAACGGGACACTATAATTCAGGCACCTAGTAATGAGAAATGGGAGAAATTAACAGAATAGCAACGTTTCATGTGTGGTTTTACTTGAGGCCATATTGCCATGGTCTCTGAAGACCAAAGCTTAAAGGATCTTCATAATTCCACTTAATAGGTTAGAGGGGGGAAAATCAAAATACTATTAAATATTTTTCAGTTGAAATGATCAAGGAAATTGAAATGGAATTCAGAATATCTTCAGAAATGGCTGAAATTGACACTTTTCTCTGAAATAATTTACTGACTTCTGATCTCATTAAAAATTTGGCATTCAAGCCACATGCACTTGGGTGTTTTTCAAGAGAAATCCACTTGCGATTTATTACTGTAATCAGAAGAGAAGGGAAACAAGCTGGCACAGTTATTTGCAATTTCCAGTGCTTCTGGCAGGGTCTGCCACAAGAGGCTGTTTAACAAGACATGTAGTTATAGGTGAGATGTAAAGCGCTTTTACAGATTCAAAGCTAAGGGACATGTAACAAAGCAGGAAGACAAATGACTCCTTTTTTAGCTTGGTTGAAGCTCAACAGTGGCTACTGCTGAAGCCTGTGTCAGACCTGGCTCTTCTTCCTGAATTCATGAACATACCCCTCACACTGTGGCCCTGAACAACAAAAAAGCAGCATAGAGTAAGGTGGCAACTTTTTACATTCTTTAGGTTGTTCAAGACAAGACAAAACCAAGCCAGGCTTCATAATATGGTCACTGGCTAACTCCATCACAGGTTTATTTCAGTGCTGGTAAATTCATTGCCACATCATGTGCATAATGATAATGAGATATTAAGTGATGAACAGTAGAATGAAGTATATTCATAGAATCACGGAATGGTTTGAGGTGGAAGGGAACTCAAAGCTCATCTTGTTCCAACCCTTTCTACCAGACCAGGTTGCCCAAAACCTTACTCAGCCTGCCCCTGAACATGGTCAGGGATCCAGGGGCAGCCACAGCTTCTCTGGGCAGCCTGTGCCAGTGCCTCACCGCCCTCATAGTAAAGAATTCCTTCCTTACATCTACATAAAGGATCACATAAAGAAAGTTGTGGGTAGCACTCAAGGACAGGTGGTGAAAAGCTTTGTTCATGCAAAATGGTGACTGACTGATGAAGAAAAGTTGGAAGAGAAATAGACTACACAGGAAACAGGATGGTAAGTATTGCTTAGATACTTGATCAACTTGACACTTGACTTTTTTTATAAATGGATATAGCAAAAATGTGAGAAAGATGCTGGAAATAGTGATAGAAATTAGGAGGGGAAAGAAGCTTCTAAGGGAAAAAAAGCCTGAAAAAAGTAGGAATAGAAATGGGAGGGTGTGGCAGAAGTATACAGAATATTGGGTGGTATTTTTTAGCACTTTGGCAGAAAATGAGTGTTGCAAGTTACCCTTTCTTGCAGAAGATGATGCTGCCTTTATGCCATTGTACAAAGAGGCTCACAGAGCACTCAGGCTTGAATAAAATTGATAGAATCTGGAGTCAGACAAATAGAGTTTGAGATGATCTTGCAGATGGTCTAGAAAAAGGATAAAGTACTTGTCTGTCATGAGATGAGAGGTGCTGACTGGGATCCTGTCTTAGCTGTTGGCTACATTTGAGAGGCAGTAAGGTGTTGTACTGAGTGTATATGGGAAGTTTTTGGTAGTGGTACAACTGCTGGGGTCATCTTTGTGGAAGGATGCTGGGTCACAGCCACTTCCAGCTGGTTCCAGCCAGCTCCAACGGACCCGTCTGCAGGACACAGCCCATCCCTCAGCATGACAAGGGGCCTCTTCCAAAATGCAGAAAACCTGTTTGAATATTGTTCTTATTTCTCACTGCTCAGATATATTTTATTTGGTGAAAAAAATAATTTCTTCAGGTCAAATGTGTTTTTCCCAAGGCAGTAAATGATAAACAATGACAGTCTTTATCTCCACCCACAGTTGTCTCATCCCATCAGAGTCTGGGTGGGTGGGTGTCTGGCTGTTTGTCACGGCTAAGCCACCACATCTGCACATGCATTTCATGTGTTAAGCTCACACACACGAGCGAAACGTTTTTTATTTACACTTTTGAGGCTGCTGATGTCTGTATGCATTCCACTGTTACTTTCTGCAGTTCATTTTCCAAACATAGAATATTTCTGGGAATATTTTTTCATGAAACATCTTTTTGAGAACTGGACTTCAGAGGCAATTGAGGGAAAAAGAGTTCTGCAATTTCATATTCCAGATTCCAATTTCCAAGAAGCAATGTGATTTGTATTTTTTGTTCCACATGAATTGCTGTGTAAGCAATTGTTACCAGTGAAAAAGTCTGCTATTTCTATGGTCTGTGCTGGGGTTAAATGTGGAGAACAAAGGCACACCACTTAAGAACTTAAAAACTAAATCTTAAAAAGTAATTTACTAAGTGACATGTATGATATTTAATTTCTTTTCTAAGTTTTTTATTCACACACGCGCGTTCACAGACACACTCACACATACACACACATGAATTCTGTAAAGAAGACACACCAATCAAGGTATTAGGTCTGGCTGTGACCAACACCGTTAATTTGGGGGACCAGGACTTTTTTTTTTTAATACCATATGTGTGCTTTCACATCATCTTTTCTCCTGTGAGATTGCATAACACCATATATCAAGGCTTCTGAAATAGTTGATAAAAATAATTGTAATACTGGTAGCTTTGTCAAGTCATGCTAATGACCTTTAGACATTGCCAATAGATCCTTTTTCTGCCTAGACATTAATTTAAGGTTAGTAATAACTTTCTGAGGATTTTGGTATTTATACACAATGTTCAACTTATTTTAATGTAAATAATGGGTTTATAAAATAGCTCAGTTTGGAAAGAATCTCTGGATGTCACCTCATCCAGCCTTCTGACTCATAACTTGGAAGTTTGATCAGGGTCGTGTCCATCTGGATTTTGAGTATCTTCAAGGATGGAGCCTTGACAACCTCTCTGAGCTCTTATCCCACTGTTTGACCTTATCGTGTCAGAGAGTGGTTTTCTTTAGCTAGTTGGAATTTTCCTTCCTGCAGCTTGCATTTTTCCCAACACAAACCTTTTCTGAGCATGTCTAAGAAAACTCTGACTCCATATTCTCCATTACCAACCATGAGGAGCTGAACATACAAATTAATCCCACTCCCCTTAACTCTCTCTTCTTTCCATCCAAAAAACCCCTCGGCTGCCCCATTGTGTTATATGCTACACAGCCCAGGAAATATCTTTGTAACCCTTACCTGCACTCACCCCAATTTTTCAATACCTGGGTGACTCAGAAAGTGAACACAGAACCACACGTATGGTCTCTCAAATGTTGAGTAGAGGGAAATCATGGGTTTATATTGTCTTTTATTCTTTTATATCTAACTTTCATAGCTATGTGTGTGTACACAGTACATACTTACCTATGAACACATGAACATTTTATTAGCCTTTTAGCTCAATAGGTCAATTTCTAATAAGATATTTTTCAAGAGCACGTGTATGTTAAGTTTCAAATTATATGATTGTTAGCATCACAAACTTATTGAAATTGAAGAAAAAGAACAGGATGATGTTAAAAATAAAAAAAATCAAAAAATCATATGGATTGCTGAAGGGATTATAGGCAGTCTGTAACAGCTGCAGTATAGAATTTACAGCCAGGGAAAAGGAAAAGCATCTCGCACTGCACCTGGTATAAAACATAGAAGTGTACCTTAACAAGCTGGAGGAATATCTGAATATGTTTACAAAAATAAGTATGTGCAGGTAATGAGATTTTTGCCAATGAGGATTGATACCAAGTACCAAAGTTTAAAGACCTCTGGTGTAGAAAGTAAAAGAGAAAGCTTGAGTGGTGAAAACCTTTAATGGAAGAGACTGCTCCTCTGCAAATGGCTCCATGATTTGACTGATTTCATGTCTATTTAATTTGTTTTAACAGAGCTTAGCCCCCCCATTTCTTTATTGATAGAAAATGAAGTATTTTGAAGTATTACATCTGTGCTGTTCTGGTATTTATTAATTTGACTAGAAAAAGGAAAGTAGATTGCCTTGCTATACAGGATGTTAGTGATTTTCTATCTTCTAATCTCCTCTCACTTTGCTGTTAGTAATTGCTGAGAACATGCTGCATTTTATTGGAATCTCTCAAGGCAACCAATTACATGGCTCTAATGAAGTGATTTGTTATGCAGACTTGAAACTTTTTGTATTTCCTAAGAAGTGACTTTATAATGTCTTTAGGAAGTGGGTAATTCTAACAAAAAAAACAAACAAAAAAGAGAGCTTGGTTTTGCATCCAAAGAATCAAGTGGAAATATAAAATACTTCATTGATATTTTTCTTCCCAAAGAGGACAGGATAATGACAGTATCCTGATGTTCTCTTTTTTCACTTAATAACTTTTATCTTTCCAAATGAAGGAATTCACAGAAACATAAGGTAGTAAGAAAGACTTACATGAATTTAAAACACATGACATATTGAAGAATGAGCTATGTGGGGAGTCTTTAAGAAATTACCTATTAATCTGAATATAATTTCTAGTAGATTGCTTTACCCACAAAACACAACTCCATTTTACATGATGTGCAATGTTTCCTCCTAAGAAAACCGTGAGGCATTAGAGTGGTATCATGCATTGCCTTTTCTCCATGTCTTGGAGTCTGGGGAAAATTAAAATACTTGTAATTTTTCAAAAATGGCTCTTGGACCAGTGACAGATGTATGAAATGGTATTGTTATTCCTGCAAGCAAAGACTAGTGACAGGTGGATGACAATACCATATGAAATAATGTTGTTATTCCTGCAAGCAAGTTTTTCAAAACCATTTCTGTAACTAACAAGGTTTAATATGAAATCAGGTTACATAGGAATAGCTGATATAACTACTGGTTCCATATAGCAGCATAATTCCCTTTATTAAAATACAAATTATTTGACTTACATGTTTGCAATATAGCTTGCCTTGTCTCAAATTATTGCACACTATACTGAAGTTGCAACATTAAAGACAATTACTATGAAAATAAGGTGCAGGCTCAAATTTAAATCTTAGCATGTGATGTGTTAACTCCATTAAGAAGCTCTAAACATACAGACAGAGGTTTCTATTTGTAGAAGAGTAGATTTCTGCTTTCAGGACATTTTTGGATGCTTCGTAAATTCAGAACTTGATGTATAACTTTTTTTCAGTGTGTGTTTTGGAAAGTGCC
This sequence comes from Hypotaenidia okinawae, assembly GCA_027925045.1. NCBI lineage: Eukaryota > Metazoa > Chordata > Aves > Gruiformes > Rallidae > Hypotaenidia > Hypotaenidia okinawae. Next base: position 527 of record BSDF01000109.1, on the reverse strand, counting down.
TCACACAGCTTTAAGGAATGATACTTAGGGGCATGGCAGATTGAACATCTTTTATTTTATTTTTAAAACAATGTTAACCTTTACAGAAGGTGTCCTTCACACCTCCAGCATTTCTCAGGTTTTTCAGAAATTGTATTTGACAAGTGCTTAATTTCCTCATGTAATATGCCAGTGATTACTTCTAGGTACTGGAGTGAAAAGCCTGATGCTATATTTTTTTCAATTATGTTTTTTTTCTCAGCATGCAGTTTTTACAGCTGTTCACAAGATAAAAGGGATACTGATAAAAGTAGATCTGCCACTGCACTGCAGTTCTGTTCTCCTCCCTTCACAAAACGAAACAATTTTATTGCAACTGAAAGACTGTTTTGTAACTCCCTAATATGGATGTTTTGCAATAGACAGTAAAGATAGGTCCTTTTGCTTTGCTTAGCAGAGGTCTTCCTACAACAGGCCACAAGTGTGAATGAACTTGGACAAGAACAGAACACAACTGCTCAGTAGGGTGCGAACAGTGCAGGAAGGTG
>BSDF01000108.1:0-63567 GCA_027925045.1 Hypotaenidia okinawae | reverse complement strand
TGTGTGGCTCATTAGACAGCAAAGAACTCAGCGTTCAGGATCCTCTTTGCATCTGCTGGGAGGATGTTTGTATTCCACTTGCCTGGGTGGCCTGATTGACAGGCAGTGATTGACAAGCCTTGCAGGGAAGAACGTTTCCCTCTTCTCCTCTCTAAACCTTCCCTGGTGCAACCTGAGGCCATTTCCTCTTGTCCTACAGCTTGTTCCTTGGGAGAAGAGCCCGACCCCCATCTGGCTGCAGCCTCCTTTCAGGCTGCTAGGAGAGAGAGAGGGTCTCCCCTCAGCCCCCTTTCCTTCAGTTCCCTCCACGGCTCCTCAGCAGACCTGTTCTCTGGAGCTTCCACCAGCTCTGTTGCTCTTCTCTGGACACACCTCAGCACTTCAGTGTTTTCCTTGGAGTGAAGGGCCCAAAGCAGAACACAGAACTCGGGCTGTGGCCTCCCCAGTGCCGAGCACAGGAGGACCATCACTGCCCTGGTCCTGTTGGCAACACTGCTTCTGGGACAAGCCACAAAGCTCTTGGCCACCTTGGCCACCTTGGCACGCTGCTGGCTCATGTTGAGCTGGCCACTGGCCGAAGCACCCAGGTCTCTTTTCCTCTGGGATGCTCTCCAGCCACCCTTGCCCAGGCCTGGAGTGTTGCATGGGGCTGTTAGACCAAAACATGGGACCTGTCGCTGAGCCCTCTTGAACCTCAGAGAGTTGGCCTTGGCCCATCAATCCAGCCTGACCAGATCCTTCTGTAGAGCCTCCCTGCCTCCAAGCAGATTAACACTCCTGAGCAACTTGGTGTCATCTGCAAACTTACTAAGAATGCCCTGGATTGCCTTCCAGAGCACTGAGAAAGATGTCACAGAGAACTGGCCCTAATGCTGAGCTCTGGGGAAGCACACTTGTGACCGGCCACCAACTCCATCTGTGGCTCAGCCACAAACAGCTCCAGCCAGGTTCCTCCTCAGGAGAGAGTACATCCCTCTGAGCCATGAGCAGCCACTTTCTCCAGGAGAATGCTGTGGGAAACGGTGCCAAAAGCTTTGCTGAAGTTTGGGTAGACATTATCCACAGCCTTTACCTCATCCACTGAGCAGGTACAGTTGTCAGAGAGGGAATCAGGTGAGTCAGGCAGGGTCTCCCTTTCCTAATCTGTGCTGAGGGGGCCGGATCACCAGGTTTTCCTGTACCTGCCACGTGATGGCACTCAAGATGATCTGCCCCATAACCGTCCTTGGCACCAAGGTCAGGCTGAGAGCAGTGTCACTCTCCAGATCCTCCTTCCAGCTCCTCATGGAGATGGACACCACACTGGCTAACCTCCAGGAAAGTGGCTTGGTGAGCAATTTCTCCAGCTGGCTCAGTACCCTTGGGTGGATGCCATCAGACCCACAGGCTCGTGTGTGTCTTAGTGGGTTAGCAGGCCACTGACCATTTCCCCTTGGAGTATGGGGGCTTCATTCTTCTCCTCCTCATCCCTGTCTTCCAGCTTAGGGGGCTCGATACCCAGAGGACAGCTGCTCTTACTGCTAAAGACTGAAGCAAAGCAGGCATGAAGTACCTCAGCCTTTTCCTCAGCCTTTGGCACTGTGTTTTCCCCTGCACCCAAGAAAGGATGGAGATTCTCCTCAGTCCTCCTCTTAATGTATTTATAGAAACAGATTCTATTGGGCTAACGACTGTCCCAGCATTTCAGAGGAGATGTCTTCCTCTCTCACACCCACCAGCGCTTCCCCTGTTAAGAGTCAGCCTTTCTCTGCTGCATGGGGGGTGGGAGGCTGAGGAGAGGCCAAGAGGCAGAGAGTGACAGAAGCCCCTCACTGTGACTCGTCCAGCAGCACCCTTGTCATAGGCCACCTCTCCAGAGGGTACAGGAAAGGCCCAAAGGGGCACTGGCAGGCTGTTGGTGCAGCTGCCTGGAGTAAGGAGAAGATGTTTATGGGTGAGCTTGCCAGGTCCCCAGGTAGATCCTTCTCTTGTGGGGTTGCTGTGGGTTCAACAACAGCAGGTGCCCTTGAGACCATGACAGTGCCCTGGTGACAACATCACCCCCATGGGGACCTCTGGGTTTCCATCCAAGAGCTGGTTCAGCATTCGGAGAGCCAAGGAGTGCTCAGCAGAACTCAGTCACCCTTCACCAGTCCCATGTGGCCAGTGTGACAATGTCAGGGGAAGCAGGGCAAACCCTGGACTAGCGTGGTCTGAACAGAGTCATGCTGCTGCTGGGTGCTGCCATGCCAGACATGCCAGGCCTCCAATCCCAACTGGAGGCAAAGGCAGCCCTGGAGAGGTGTCCAGTAGCCCTGGAACAGGCTGGCCCAGGGGTGGAAACAGAGTCCTGCCATTGGCCGTGGTCTGATCCAGACTGCACTGGGACAGGCTGAGGCTCCTGAGCACCCGCAGACTGTTGGTCATTGTCTAGGGCAAGGCAGAAGAGGGAGAGCTTGAGAAAGGGAGAAGAATCATCTCCATTCTGCTAGAAGCTGTCTCCCCATGAACTAAAGGACTTGCCCAGGAGGTCCAGTGCCTGAGAACACAATATTGAGCTGGACGTTGTTCCAGCCCCACGGACGAGATCAATCAACTGACAGAGTTGATCACACCAACTCACAACCCAGAAGCACCAGCTTTCCCAGGTGCAGGGAGGTCTTGGAGAATGCCCATCCCAGGTCTGATCATAAGGCCTCCTGCTTTGAATGGCTTTGGATGGGGCATTGTGCTCTTGGTAAACACGGAGAAATGCCCAAATGCACCTGAACCCCTTCCTTTCAGAGGGGAAAACAGTCCCCAGCCTGTCCTTGCCTGGGGGTCCTGTCTCATGGGGAGACAAGGACAGGTGATTGTCCTGCCCAGCTCTGGTTTGATCAGGAGAAAGAGCTCTGCTGGACAGAAGGACTTCTCCCCAGCCCAGGGAGGGAACATCAGAGATGAGATCATAGAGTGATCCCCATGAGGCCTGAGGCACCAGGAGGGAGCCTAGAAGAACTGGTCTCCTGCTGAGCTGAGCCAGGTGCCTGGGATGGAGGGAGCTCATGGCAACCAGGCAGCGCTGCAGAGAGACAGCTGTGCCCAGGAGCAGCTCCTCTGCCAAGCACACAGGGCTGGGGACACTGGCTGGAGGCACCGAGGGCAGACCTGTGAGGCTGAGAGAGCTGAGGGATGCTGAGAGCTCACTGCAGGAGAAATCTCCACAGCCTCTCCCTGGTATGTCTGTGGGTGCCGGGCAATGCAGGTTGTGTTCCTGGAGGGATCTCCTGAAGCTGGGCCATGGGGCAGTGTGTGGGGACTGTCAGGAGGACAGGTTCTCTCTAGAACCAGCAAGTGCTGCCTGGCAGGGATGCCCTTCTGCCCCCTGAGAGGGACAGGGCAGGACAGCTGTCTTCTCCTGGGCATGGCTGCAGAGGTGTGAGGCAGCGTGTGCAGCCAGGGGTGCCCAGGGCTGTCCTTGTGAGCAGGGTCCCTGTGCCCTGGGGGCTGTGTGCTGGGGCAGGGACTGTGCTGTGCCAGGCTCAGCACTCAGCCTGCCTGGGGGGCTTCCATCAGTGCTGCAGAAAGACGTGAGGGGGGTGAAGTGTGACTCATGGAAGGACAGTATAGGGTCCTTCTGCTGTCAAAGTGTGCTGTGTAGGCCAGGTTTGCTCCCAGCTCCAGCTGATCCCTGGGGAATTTTGAGGAACACCAAGGAAGCATTTTCCAGTCCAGGTAAAGAGACTTTCCTTTGAATTTTCTGATCTAGTGCACTGGGTGGAAATGGGAAGCTGAGCTTTTATGATACCTTTGCAGAAGGCAGTGCTAACTCATTGGTCATTAGGACTCGTCAGAGCATCTCCTGAGCCCTGCACACACAGAGGTTCCCTGGGCAGTGCCCTGATGCCAGGAGGGGTCTGCAGAGCTGAGCTGAGTGCAGGGCAGGTTGGATGAGGTTTGTGAGCACAGAGCAGGAGGTGACATGGGCAGAGAGAAGCAGGAGACATCCAGGCAGCAGAGACATTGTCAGGGAGGGAGAAGGAGCTGCCCCCAGCAATGCCCTGGCAGTGGGGACTTGGTACCTCCCTGACATCCCACACAATATTGACATTTTCCCCCAGCAGCAACACCCTGGTTTCTGCCACCCAGCACAGACTCTGCACTCAGAATGTCAGGGTATCAGGCAGTCTTCTCCTTGGCAGCCAAACTCCATTGAGGAGAACCCCCTGCACATCATTCTGTCTGTCTCTGTCCTTCCAGCCTTGGCTGGTGAATTTCTTGCTGCTTTCCCTCCTGTTCTTGCTGCCTTTGTGCCACCTTTACCTGGGCCTCTGGGCACGTCTATTGCTGCTGCTGGCACCAAGGTGACCCTCACCTAAGTACCCCCACTTCTCTCCTCCCAGCAGTGACAGACTCAAGCCAGCACTAAGCAGACCCCCCAAAAGGGACCTGCCAAAAGTCCTCCTGGATACAGAGACTCAACCTGAGGCCATTCCATAAGAAACAGAAGGGGTTTTCCTCAAAGAAAATTTCCATAATATCTCACTGTGCCTTTTAATCGTTGGATAGGTCTCCAAACTTGATGGTAGCAGATGTCCAACAGCAGCAGCTCCATCAGCCAGTTCCTCCTCCTGGCCTTTGCAGACACACGGGAGCTGCAGCTCCTGCACTTCTGCCTCTTCCTGGGCATCTACCTGGCTGCTCTGCCGGGCAATGGCCTCATCATCCTCACCATAGCCTGTGACCACCGCCTCCACACCCCCATGTACTTCTTCCTCCTCAACCTCTCTGTTACTGACCTTGGCTGCATCTCCACCACTGTTCCCAAATCCATGGCCAATTCCCTGTGGGACACCAGGGCCATTTCCTACACAGGATGTGTGGCTCAACTCTTTTTCCTTTTATTTTTGTTCTCAACAGAGTACTTTCTCCTCACCATCATGTCCTACGACCGCTACGTTGCCATCTGCCACCCCCTGCACTACGGGACCCTCCTGGGCAGCAGAGCTTGTGTCCACATGGCAGCAGCTGCCTGGGCCAGTGGCTTTCTCCATGCTGTGCTGCACACAGCCAATACATTTTCACTGCCCCTCTGCCATGGCAATGCTGTTGACCAGTTCTTCTGTGAAATCCCACAGATCCTCAAGCTCTCCTGCTCAGACACCTACCTCAGGGAAACTGGACTCATTGTGGTCACTGTCTGTTTAGGTTTTGGCTGTTTTGTGTTCCTTGTGGTGTCCTATGTGCAGATCTTCAGGGCTGTGCTGAGGATCCCCTCACAGCAGGGACGGCACAAAGCCTTTTCCACCTGCCTCCCTCACCTGGCCGTGGTCTCCCTGTTTCTCAGCACTGCTGTTTTTGCAAAACTGAAACCCCCCTCCATCTCCTCCATAAGTCTGGACCTGGTATTGGCATTTCTTTACTCTGTGTTTCCACCAGCAGTGAACCCCCTCATCTACAGCATGAGGAACCAGGAGCTCAAGGATGCCATGTGGAAACTGATGACTGGATGTTTCTAAGCAGCAATAAACTGATCATCTTCTTCTGCATATAGCTGGCCATGGAACTCACGTTAGGACCATCCTGCATTTTTTTTCTTCTTTGTCTACCCTTTAATAACAAGGGATGCTTTTATCTTATTCTTTAAGTATATCCAGGTCTTGTGTGAACCAGACCCTGTGGTAATGACGAGCTCTGCTCTCTTTCCATCCTGTCTGCCTGGAAACGTGCACAAATTTTTCTTTCTTTTATTTTCCCCTGACATTTATAAATATTTTACAAGCACATTTTCATCAGCTGAATCACTCAACTTCTTGTCTGAAATGGCAATGCTTTCCCACCATGGCAGAACAGGGGGTTCCTGGAAGTGTACACTAGAATCACAGAATCACTTGGGTTGGAAGGAGCCTTTACAATCATTGAGTCCAAGCACAGCCTAACCCTGCCTAGTCCACTACTAGGCCATGTCCTCAAGCACAACTTCTACACGCCTTTTAAATACCTCCAGGAATGATGACTCCACCACTTCCCTGGGCAGCCTGTTCCAATATTTGACTACCCTCTCAGTAAAGAAATTTTTCCTGATATCTGACCTCAATCTCCCCTGGTGCAACTTGAAACCATTCCCCCTCATCTTATGCATGTTACTTGAGGGAAGACACCAACCTCCACCTCTCTACATTCCTCCTTGAAGGTAGTTATAGGGAGCCTCCTTTTCTCAAGTCTACAAAGCCCCAGTTCCCTCAGCCACTCCTCATAGGACTTGCACTCCAAACCCTTCACAAGCTTCCTTGTCCTTCTCTGGACACGCTCCAGCACCTCAATGCCCTTCCTGTAGTGAGGAGCCCCAGACTGGACACAGCACTCGAGGCGCGGCCTCCCCAGAGCTGAGTGCAATGGAACAATCCCTTCCCTACTCCTGCTGGTCACGCTATTCCTGATACAGGTCAGGGTGCCCTTGGCCTACTTGGCCACCTGGGCACAGTGCTGGCTCATGTTCAGCTGGCTGTCCACTAACACCCCCGGGGCCTTCTCCTCTGGGCAGCTCTCCAGACACTCTGACCCAGGCCTGTAGCCTTGCCTGGGGTTATTGGGACCAAAGTGCAGAACCCAGCACTTGGTCTTGTTAAACCTCATACAATTGGCCTCTGGCCATTGATCCAGCTTGTCCAGGTCACCCTGCAGAGCCCTCCTGCCTTCCAGAAGATTGACACTCCCACACAATTTGGTTTCATCTGCAAACTTACTGAGGTGCACTCGATCCCCTCATCCAGATCATTAATAAAGCTGTTAAAGAGGACAGGTCCCAGCACTGAGCCCTGGGGATCACCACTTGTGACCTGACACCAGCTGGATTTAATTCTGTTCACCACAACCCTTTGGGCCTGGCCAACCAACCAGTTTCTAGCCCAATGAAGAGTATTCCCATCCAATCCATGAGCGGCTAGTTTCTCCAGCAGGATGCTGTGGGAGGCAGTGTCGAAGGCTTCACTGAAGTCCAGGTAGACCACATCCACAGCCTTCCCCTCATCCACTGAGCAGCAGGTCACCTTGTCATAGAAGGAGATCAGGTTGGTCCAGCACCATCTGCCTTCCCTAGGCCCATGTGACTGGGCCTGATCCCCTGAGTGTCCTGCATGCGTTACATGATGGGACTCAAGATGAGTTGTTCCATCCCCTTCCCCAGCACCCAGGTCAGGCTGACAGGCCTGTAGTTCCCTGGGTCCTCCTTCTGTCCCTTCTTGCAGGTGGGTGTCACAGGTGCCAGCTTCCAGTCAGGTGGAGCCACCCTGGTCACCCAGGACAGCCAGTAAATAAGGGAAAGTGTTTTGGTGAGCACTTCTGCCAGCTCCCTCAGTGCCCTCAGCTGTATCCCATCCTCACCCATTGCCCTGTGCAGATCAAAGCAGCTGAGCTTACCAATTCCCCTGGGATTCTGGGGCTTTGGGCTGCTTCCTGTCCCCATCTTTCCAATCAGGGGTCTGGGTGTCAAATGACAACCGTGTGAGGGAAACAAAGGCACTAGGTACCTCAGCATTTTCTTCATCCTCTATCACAAGGGTTCCCCCAGATCCAAAAAAGGTGTTAGATTCTCCCTGGCCCTCCTTTTGTGATTAATTCTTTAAATGCATTAATAACAGAGGGAGGGCCAGGGAGAATCTCCCACCTTTAGTGTAGGTTGTAAACAAAAGGTGCGAGGGCGGTAAAAGCTTCCTGACTAGAAACCTCCCCAGGTAGCCCACTAGCAGCCCCAGTAACTTTGGGGATCAGAGCTTTGTAAATCCAAAGGAATGGTCCTGAGAGTGTCTGAAGTCATTTTGTGTCTCTCCTTCTGTCCTCCTTTGGAAATTCAAAACATACAGCAGTAGCTCCCAAATAAATCCACGAAGGCTGAAGGATTTTCCTGGCCCTAAACCTCCACACACAGCCCTGGCAACCTTGGGGCGAAGGGTGCTCCTAGCAAAGGGAACGGTCCTAATAATACTGACCTCATTTTCTGGCCCTACCAGCATCCACATTCAAAAATGCTAAACATCCAGCAATAGCTTCCAAAGAACAGTGTTGAGAGCTGAAATACCTTGGTAGACTGAAACCTCCTCAGGTAGGGGGAGCAGCTCCAGTAACTCTGAGCTCAGAGCTTTCATAGCTGATGGAACGGTCCTAACAGTGACTGATGTCCTTCTCAGAGTCTACCAGCTTCCACCTTCAAAACTGTTAAATGTAGAGGAACAGCTCCCAAGCAAAAGAAGCATTGGCTGAAAAAGAGTTGTGGCATTCATCCACCCTATGATGCACTAGAAGAACCAGTAACCTTGGGGCTGAAGGGTATCCAAGGGAAGGGTCCTATCACTGACTGACATGATTTTATGACTCCATCAGAGTTGAGTGTAAAATGCAAATATCCAGGAATGGCTCCCCCAAAAAATGTGTGAGATCTGAAAGATGTTCCTGTACTGAAACCTGCCCAGATACCCACAAGCAGCCCCAGTTAACCTTGGAGCTCAAGACTGTCCTTGCCAAGGGAACGGTCCTAACAGTGACTGATGTAATTTTCCAGCTCTGTCAGCACCAAGTTTCAAAAATGCCAAATATCCAGCACCAGCACCCAAGCAGAAGTTGTGAGAGATGAAGGATCTTACTGGCCTGAAGCCTCCCCAGGTTGTGCACTAGGAGCACCAGTAAAGGTCACCCCCTTCACACGCTGCTGTAGCAGGCAGCTGAGGAGAGAGATGTCATGGGTATTAAACTGTGTCATGTGGAACTGCTGTTTGTTGTCAGAGAAACCTGTCCCTGCCTGTGAGCACAGGTGATGCCAGGAAAAGTGTTGGGAGTCCCAGGAGGCCAGTGAGGGAACTGCTGGGCTTGGGGAAGAGCAAGGTTCTCCATGCAGGGTTGGATCTCCAGAGACTGCTTCTCCTGCCTGTCCAGGTCTCCTTAGCAGACCGATATCCATGGCAGGATGCTGCTGTCACTGCTCCTATCAACTGAGCCAGGACAGAAAATACCCATGACTCAAAAAATGTCCTCCATGGGAAATTCCTATGAAACCCTCATCACTAAGGACCTAACTAAACCCAAGTAGTTGTAGAAGTCTTGAGTTTATTAATTAAATGACTTGAAGAGATGTGCTTGTAAGGGCTTTCTGGATGTGAATGAGCCCCAAGGTGTCTTTCCTTCTGAGTCCACAGACCTCAGATACCAAGAGGAGAGTGAAGAAACCTCTCCAGAAGTTGTCAGGAGTAATGCCCAAAGCACCTTGAAGCAGTAACAGGCCCCACTGGGAGCCATTGCTGACAAAGCCTCCCCAGGGGCTCGTTAGAGCAGACAACTGGAGGCCATGAGCACACCCACAGGCAAAGCACAGGCAGCTCTGATGCTGAGGACACCCTGGGTGGGTCTGAGGAAGCAGCAATGCCAAGCACTGACCCCCAGCCCCTGGGCAGGGAGATCCTGACCCCCACCTGTGTCTCAGGGCTCTTCCATGGGATGTGGGGAGTGTGACACCAAGGGAAGGACAGGGCTATAGCACATGGTGACCTCCTCTGGGGTGGGTGCAAGGAGGCAATGATGCTCCATGGCCATGAGGACAATGTGTCTCCTCTGAGGCCTCTGTGGCAGGGCCATCAGCCACAGCCAAGGGGCAAAGACCTCATTTCTATCAGGCCCTTTCAGCCTGGCCTCACCCTTGGCCATCTGCACCACAGCCCATCCCACACTGCCCCACGCCTGGGCCTGTTTCCCTGGGGGCTGCAGGCACCCAATCCCCTTCCCCACCCTGATCTCACCCCGTGATGTCCCTGCCTGTACTGCTCTCTCCCCCTCCTCACCAGCTGTTCCCACAAACACAAACCCACCAGCTCATCCACACTTCCTCCCAGTGACTTTTAGCACCACAGCACAACCCTCAGAGTGACATTGATCCTCCTGTCCACTCTGACCATCAAAGCCAGAGTTTCACATGGATTTCCTTTCTAATATTCCTTCCCTGCAGAGCCAAGAGGGCTTCCCTCAGCCTCCCCTTCCCCAGGCTAAAGAAGCTCAGCTCTCTCAGCCTCTCCATGGAAGACCCCTCAATGTGTCTTGGCAGAGTTTCTCTGCTTTTTTGGTTTGGGAGCTACCACTGGTCATTTGGCACGTTGCCAATGGACGACTGCTCCAAGGGCAGTTGCATTAGGAGGGGGTTCCCCAGAACAAGAAAGTCCTGGGGTCAGAGGGGCTGCCTGCAGGCTCTGCAGGGAGGTTTTAGGATGGGGATGTCTTTCAGCCCTGGCTCCTTTGGTTTGGGAGCTACAACTGGGCGTTTGGCACGTTGCCAATGGACAGCCACTCCAGGAGAAAAATCCTGAGGGCAGGGGCCTTAGGAGGGGCTTCCCAAACCAGGAAAGCCCTGAGCCCTGGGGTCAGAGGGGCTGCCTGTGGGCTCCACACAGAGGTTTTGGGATGGGTATGTGTTTCAGCCCCGGCTCCTTTGGTTTGGGAGCAATGGCAGGTCATTGTGCACGTTGCCAATGGATGGCTGCTCCGGCCCAGAGGACAACAATCTTGAGGGCAGGGGCCTTAGGAGGGGGTTCCCCAGGTCAGGAACACCCTGAGCCCTGGGATCAGAGGGGCTGCCTGCATGCTCAGCGGGGAGGTTTTGGAATGGGTAGGTCTTTCAACCCCGGCTCTTGTGGTTTGGGAGCTAGGGCTGGTCATTTGGCATGTTGCCAATGGACGGCCTCTCTGGCCTAGAGGAGAAAAATCCCGAGGGCAGGGGCCTTAGCAGGGGGTTCTCCAGATCAGGAAAGCCCAATGTGCTCATGGCCAGATTCCTGTTCAGCACCTCTGACTCCTATGGCATCCCCTGCAATGCCCAAATTCTTCTCCTTGGGGCCGGTTCTCCATTGAGTCATGTCTGAGCTGCCTTGATGTGAGGGTGCTGTGTTGGAACCTTTTGCCATGGTATCTCCCCAGCTGAGAGCCAAGCACCACACAGCCGCTCTCTCTCTCTAAGTGGTTGTGTATGGTGGGGGGAGTGAGAAGATGCAAGAAGCCGTGGAGACACCAAGGCCAGGGAAGAGAGAGATTCCCCTGCAGCCCGTGGAGAAGACCATGGTGAAGCAGGCTGTCCCCTGCAGCCCGTGGATAAGGTTACAGGACCAGAGACCATCTGTGGCCTATGAAGAGACCGACCCATGCCACAGCAGGTTTGCTGGGGCACTTGTGACTCTGTGGGGGACCAGGCTGGAGCAATCTGGGCCTGAAGGTCAGCACCCCACAGAAGGGAGCCATGCTGAGGCACGTGGTGAGGACATGATGCCCAAATAGGAAGGATTCACGTTGGAGAAGTTCTTGGAGGACTGTGTGCCATTGGTGGGATCCCACAGTGCAGCAGGGGAAGGGAGTGTTGATTCCCCCCTCCCCCCAGCTAAGAAGCAAAACATCTCAGGAGGAACTGACTGAAACCCCATTCCCCCAGTCCCTGCCTGCCCTCTGCCACTGCAGGGGGTGATGAAGAGATAGAATTCATGACTAAAGTGAAGTCCTGAGGATAAGTAGGGAGGGGTGGGGGAAGGTGCTTTAAGACCTGGCCACACTTCTCATTTCCTGACTCTGGCGGCACTGGGGGTGTAGCTGTAGTGGAATACAGTAGTTTTCTTTACTCTGAGTTGAGTCCGTTTTGCCCGTGACACTAATTGCAGGGGGATCCCTCTCTGTCCTTATCTCAAATCCTAAGCCTCCCAATATTCATTTTCTCCCCTTTCTGGCTGAAAAGGGGTGTGATAGAGTGGCTTTTGTGGGCATTTGGCCTCTAGCCAGGGCCAAACCTCCCAGTCCTCCACAGACCATGGAGGGGCATAAAGCCCCCATATTACGCATGAGAAACCAGTTGGGGAAGACACTCTGGGTTCTTCCTTCTTCAGACAAAGGCAAACTGATTCATGGGATTGCTTTTGCTCAGGGACCTGGGTGCACTTGGTGGGGGATGCAAAGGGATGGGGAGGTGCAGTGTGTACCCCAAGAGGTTTTAGTTCTAGGTAAGGATAGCCCCTAAATTGTTGGTGTAGAACAAAATTGGTCAATGGCAGATGTTCTACATAATGGATCAAGGATGTTATGAACCTCCCCAGTACCCTGAAAATGTAAGATCTGGGCATGATGTAGATGGTGTGGAAACAGGAATGGATGATGTCCTGGTTGTGGCCAGGTGAGAGTAACCTCCCCAAGCAGCCAGCACAGGTGAGCTGAGTTTGCCTGGGCTGTTTTCCACACCACCTGACACCACTGCCCCATAAAAGAAGCTGGTTGGGGAAGGGTATTTGCTTGGTGCCTCCAGAGCAGTCTGGGTCTGTCTGTCTTGTCAGGCAGCACTCTGTAGACAAAGGATCAATAGGGTTCTCTGTGCTGGCACTGGGTGTGAGTGCAACTGGCCGTGGCTGTTCTACAGTCATGGTGAATTCTGTCAGTAACTGTCCTTATCCCGTTCTGCCAGGGTGGGAAAGCATTGCCATGTCAGACAGGTACTCAACTTGTTCAGCGGATGAAATTGTGCTTGTAAAAATTTATTAACAAAAGGGGGGGAAAAAAAGAGGAAAACTCTGTCTCTGTGGAAGCAGACATGATGCCCAGAGAGCAGAGCTCGTCATGACGCGGAAGAGCAGGAGACACTGGCTCAGGAATGGGATGAACATTGACCATGTTATTAGAGCTTAGACAAACTAGAGGGAAACCAAAACCCAACAACTAAAAACCCCATTAAATATGAACTGATCATAACAGGAGTTACATTGTCAGTGGTATGCAGAAGAAGACAAGCAGTTTATTGCTGCTTAGAAACATCCAGTCATCAGTTTCCACACAGCATGCTTGAGCTCCTGGTTCCTCATGCTGTAGATGAGGGGGTTCACTGTGGGTGGAAAAACTGAGTAAAGAAATGCCAATACCAGGTCCACAGATAAGGAAGAGATGGAGGGGGGCTTCAGGTAGGAAAACACACCAGTGCTGACAAAGAGGGAGACCACGGCCAGGTGAGGGAGGCAGGTGGAAAAGGCTTTGTGCCGTCCCTGCTGCGAGGGGATCCTCAGCACAGCCCTGAAGATCTGCACATAGGACACCACAATGAACACAAAACAGCCAAAACCAAAGCAGGCACCGACCACAGTGAGTCCAATTTCCCTGAGGTAGGTGTCTGAGCAGGAGAGCTTGAGGATCAGGGGTACTTCACAGAAGAACTGGTCAACAGCATTGCCATGGCAGAGGGGCAGTGAAAATGTATTGGCTGTGTGCAGCACAGCATTGAGAAACCCACTGGCCCAGGCAGCTGCTGCCATGTGGACACAAGCTCTGCTGCCCAGGAGGGTCCCGTAGTGCAGGGGGTGGCAGATGGCAACGTAGCGGTCGTAGGACATGACAGTGAGCAGACAGAACTCTGTGATGATAAAAAATACAAAGAAGAAGAGTTGAGCCACACATCCTGTGTAGGAAATGGCCCTGGTGTCCCACAGGGAATTGGCCATGGATTTGGGAACAGTGGTGGAGATGCAGCCAAGGTCAAGAAGAGAGAGGTTGAGGAGGAAGAAGTACATGGGGGTGTGGAGGTGGTGGTCACAGACTGTGGTGATGATGATGAGGCCATTGCCCAGCAGAGCAGCCAGGTAGATGCCCAAGAAGAGCCAGAAGTGCAGGAGCTGCAGCTCCTGTGTGTCTGCGAAGGCCAGGAGGAGGAACTGGCTGATGGAGCTGCTGCTGTTGGACATCTGCTGCTGTCATGTGTGGAGACCTGTGCAAGGAGGAAAAGGCAGTGAGAAGTTAGGGAACTCTTCTTTGAGGAAAATCCCTTCTACTTATGGAATGGCCTCAGGCTGAGTCTCTATATTCAGAAAGACTTTTGGCAGGTCCCTTTTGGGAGGTCTGGGTTGTGCTGGCTTGAGTCTGCCACTGATGGGAGGAGGGAAGTCCTACAAATCGGGGTCCTGAAGTGAGGGTCATCTCAGTGCCAGCCCCACCAATGGATGTGCCCAGAGCCCCAGGGAACAGTTGGGCAAATGCAGCAAGGACAGGAGGGGAAACAGCGGGAAATTCTCCAGCCCAGGCTGGAAGGACAGGGACAGACACACAGGCACTCAGGGGTTTCTCCTCATGGGGATTAGGTTGCCAAGGAGAAGACTCAGCCTGAAACCCTCTAACTCTGTGTGCAGAGTGTGTGCCAGGTTGCAGATACCAGGGAGTGGCTGTGGGAAAGTGTCAGCACTGTGGGGATGTCAGGGAGGTACCACAACCCCACTGCCAGGGCATTGCTGGGAGCAGCTCCTTCTCCCTCCCAGCCAGTGTCCCTGCTGCCTGGAGCTGTCCCTGCAGCTGCTTCTCTTTGCCCATGTCACCTCCTGCTCTGTGCTCACAGATCTCATCCAACCTGCCCTGCACTCAGCTCAGCTCTGCAGACCCCTCCTGGCATCAGGGCACTGCCCAGGGAACCTCTGTGTGTGCAGGGCTCAGGAGATGCTAAAGCGTCTTAATGAGAATCAAGTTTTCACTGCGTGTTCTCGAGGGGAGAAAGAACTTCTCCACTGCCAGAGTCAGCACAGCCACAGGAGAGGAAAAGTCAAAGCAAAAACTCTGCATTGCTGGAAAAAAATTCTGTTTGGGATTTCTCAAGGATCATCTGGAGCTGGGAGCAACCTGACCCATGCAGCAGTTTCTTACAGCAGAAAGACCTTACGCTGCCCTTCCCTGGGTCGCTCCTTCCACCCAGAGGTGCTCTCTATATCCCTGTGGAAAGCCCCCCAGGCAGGCTGAGTGCTGAGCCTGGCACAGCACAGTCCCTGCCCCAGCACACAGCCCCCAGGGCACAGGGACCCTGCTCACAAGGACAGCCCTGGGCACCCCTGGCTGCACACGCTGCCTCACACCTCTGCAGCCATGCCCAGGAGAAGACAGCTGTCCTGCCCTGTCCCTCTCAGGGGGCAGAAGGGCATCCCTGCCAGGCAGCACTTGCTGGTCCTAGAGAGAACCTGTCCTCCTGACAGCCCCCACACACTGCCCCATGGCCCAGCTTCAGGAGATCCCTCCAGGAACAGAACCTGCATTGCCCGGCACCCACAGACATACCAGGGAGAGGCTGTGGAGATTTCTCCTGCAGTGAGCTCTCAGCATCCCTCAGCTCTCTCAACCTCACAGGTCTGCCCTCGGTGCCTCCAGGCAGTGTCCCCAGCCCTGTGTGCTTGGCAGAGGAGCTGCTCCTGGGCACAGCTGTCTCTCTGCAGTGCTGCCTGGTTGCCATGAGCTCCCTCCATCCCAGGCACCTGGCTCAGCTCAGCAGGAGACCAGTTCTTCTAGGCTCCCTCCTGGTGCCTCAGGCCTCATGGGGATCACTCTATGATCTCATCTCTGATGTTCCCTCCCTGGGCTGGGGAGAAATCCTTCTGTCCAGCAGAGCCCTTTCTCCTGGTCAAACCAGAGCTGGGCAGGACAATCACCTTTCCTTGTCTCCCCATGAGACAGGACCCCCAGGCAAGGACAGGCTGGGGACTGTTTTCCCCTCTGAAAGGAAGGGGTTCAGGTGCATTTGGGCATTTCTCCGTGTTTACCAAGAGCACAATGCCCCATCCAAAGCCATTCAAAGCAAGAGGCCTTATGATCAGACCTGGGATGGGCATTCTCCAAGACCTCCCTGCACCTGGGAAAGCTCGTGCTTTTCCTGCTTTCTCAGGGAAAGGCGGGGGCTCTTTCCCCCTGTGAAAGGAAGGGTTTAGGTGAGCATTTGGGCATTTC
Organism: Hypotaenidia okinawae; assembly: GCA_027925045.1. Classification (NCBI taxonomy): domain Eukaryota; kingdom Metazoa; phylum Chordata; class Aves; order Gruiformes; family Rallidae; genus Hypotaenidia; species Hypotaenidia okinawae. Next base: position 47,859 of record BSDF01000108.1, on the reverse strand, counting down.
TCAGTGTTCCACAAGAACAAAATCAGGAAAAACAAATCTACAAAGCCCTGCTCTGCAGCTGGGGGAAGGGGGAACCACCATCCAGACAAGATCCTATAGATCAGAAAAGAGAGACCTTCTGCTGCACGGACAGACTGACCCCTGGAGAGCTCCCATCAGAGCCCCTGACAGCCAGGGGCACCCTCAGCCAGCAGGACATGCACCTCCCAAAAAGCACCTTTCCATGTCTAACAGAACAGGGAGAGGCAGTCCTTGGGTCTCCAGTGAGAACATTTTGCTCAGGGAAGAGTGCCCCAAGGTCTCTCTGCCTTGTTCTCCTTGCAGAGAGCTTCCTGCCAAGAGGCAGAGAATGTCCCAGGGCAGCTTCATTCCCCACTTCCCCCTCCTGCCCTTGGCAGACCCAGGGGAGCTGCAGCGGGTTTCTCAGTGCTGTGCTGCACACAGCCAATACATGTTCCCAGCCCCTCTGCAAGGGCAATGCTGCTGGCCAGTTCTTCTCTGCAACCCCCAGATCCTCAGCCTCGCCTGCTCAGATGCCTGCCCCAGGGACATTGGTCTTCTTGTATTCAGTCCCTGATTAATTTTGAGGTGTTTTGTGGGCTACCTTTGGAGTTTAAAGGCCAGGAACATCTTTTGACCCTCACAGCTTTTTGGGGGAGCTATTGCTGGGCATTTTTCAGTTTTGAAGATGGACACTGGTGGAGCCTGGAGATGCCATCAGGCAGTGTAAGGACCGTTCCTTTCACAAGGGAAGCCCTGAGCCCCAATGTTACCCATGCTTCTCACCTGATCAGTGAGGAGGTTTCAGGACAGGAGCATCTTTCAGCCCTTGCACCTTTTGTTTGGGTGCAATTGGTGGATATTTTGCATATTGGAAGGTGGATGCTGGTAGAGCCTCAAAATGAAGTCAGCACTGTTAGGACTGATCACTTGGAAGGGAAATCCCTGAGCCCTAAAAGGAGTGGTCCTGCTGTCTGTAGTCTGCATGGGGAGGTTTCAGGCCAGGATTGTCTTTGGCTCTCTCACCTTTTGTTTTGCACTGTATCTGGACATTTACCAGTTTCAAAGATGGATGCTGGTAGAGCCTGAAAATGATGTCAGGAGCTTTTAGGATCGTTCCCCTGGGTAGGAATCACAGAATCATAGAACATCAGGAGTTGGAAGGGACCTGAAAAAAATCATCTAGTCAAACCTCTGCTGCCAGAGCAGGATCACCTGAGTGAATCTCACAGGAACGCATCCAGGCCAGTTTGAGTGTCTCCAGAGAAACAGACTGCACAGCCTCTCTGGGCAGCCTGTCCCAGTGCTCCATCACCCTCACAGGGAAAAAGTTCCTCCTTACATTCACATGGAACTTCCTCTGCTCCAGCTCTCACTCGTTCCCCACCCCTTGTCCTATCACTGGCCATCGCTGAGAAGAGCCTGGCTCCATCCTCCTAACTCTCACCAGTTACATATTTATAAACAGGAATAAGGTCAGCCCTCAGTCTCCTCTTCTCCAAGCTGAAGTGGCTCAGCTCCCTGAGTCCTTCCTCATAAGGAATCATCTTGGTGGCCCTGCCCTGGGCTCTTTCAAGGAGTTCTCTGTCCTTGAACTGAGGGGCCCAGAACTGGACACAACTTTCCAGGTGCCGTCTCATCAGGGCAGAGGAGAGCGGGAGAAAGACCCCTCCTCACCTACTAACAGCACCCTTCTCATACACCCCAGGGTGCCATTGGCCCTCTTAGCCAGGAGGGCACAGTGCTGGCTCATGGCCTTCCTCCTCTTTGTCAGGCGGCCTGTAATAGACACCCACAACAGTATCACCCATGCTAGCCTGTCCTTGAGTTCTCACCCACAAACCCTCAACTCATTCCTTAGCTGCCCCTGGACAGAACTCAAGACATTCCAGTTGCTCTTTCACGTCAAAAGCACCTCCACCTCCTTTCCTTCTTGGCCTGCTTTTCCTAGAAAGGACTTAGCCACCCATGGCCACACTCCAGTCATGGGAGTGTTCCCACCAAGTCTCTGTAATTGCAACTAGAACATCACCCCTTGAGTGCACGCAGATTTCCAGCTCCTCCTGTTTATCCCCCGTCCTGCGGGCATTGCTGCCCAGGCGTTTCAGGGAGCAAGCTGAAACCCTGGGGTTCCTAGAACCCTACTCCCCCTGGATGATAAGCCCTTCTCACATACCCCTGTCAGGCCTGGTATCTAATAAATCCAGCCATGACCAAAGAAGCCAAAGCCCTGCCTGTAGCACCAGTCTCTGAGCCATGTATTTACAGACATGACCCTTCTATTACATCCCATGTCATCTCCCTGCCGTGGCTTTGCCCCAGCTGAGAGCCGAGCACCACGCAGCTGCTTGTTCTTTAAAAGGGAGTGTGGGGGGAGTTGGGGAGGGGGAAAAACCCAGAAGTAAGGAGCCAAAACTCCACAGGTTGGGATAAGGAGAGTTTACTAGAATAGCAGAGAGAGAGATCTAACAATGGTCACAGGGCTTTAGAGCAAAATATCTGAAACTGGTGACAGACGATGCAGTTTCTCACTGAACCACACAGCTCAGGCTGTGCAGACCAGAGCTGTCCCAGAACTGGACCATCCCCAAAACCACGTGCTCTGGAGCTGCCTGCTCCCCCTCCCACCAGCGCCCCTTATGCTGAGCATGACGTAATTGGCATGGAATATCCCCTTTGGCCAGTTTGGGTCACCTGTCCTGGCTGCATCCCCTCCCTTCTCCTTAGGAGGGAAATAGGAACAGCTGAAAAAGTCATAGAATTATAGAATCACAGAATTGTAGGGGTTGGAAGGGACCTCCAGAGATCATCGGGTCCAACGCCCTGCCAAAGCAGGGTCCCTAGGACAGGTCACACAGGTCGGCGTCCAGACAGGGCTGGAATCTCTCCAGAGAAGGAGACTCCACCACCCCCTGGGCAGCCTGGCCCAGGGCTCCCTCACCCTCACTGGGGAAAAGTTCTTCCCCAGGTTGGTGGGGAACTTCCTGTGCTCCAACTTGCAGCCATTGCCCCTTGTCCTGTCTCCACAGACACTGCAAAGGGGCTGGCTAATTCCCCCTGTATTCCATGCTTAAGATAATTATAGACTTTAATTAGGTCCCCCCTTAGTCTTCTCTTCTCAAGACTGAACAGTCCCAGCTTATTCAGCCTTTCCTCAGAGGGGAGATGTTCCAGGCCCTTCATCATTTTCATAGCCCTTCTTTGGACTCTCTCCAGCAGATCCCTGTCCTTTTTATACCAAGGAGCCCAGAACTGGACACAACACTCCAGTGGGGCCTGACCAGGGCAGAGCAGAGGGGGACGATCCCCTCCTGTGACCTGCTGCCCACACTCCTCCTGATGCCCCCAGGATCCCATTGTCTCTCTCAGCCCCAGGACACACTGCTGGCTCATGGCCACCCTGTCATCAACCAGGACCCCCAGGTCCTTCTCCACGGAGCTCTTCTCCAGCAGGTCACCCCCAGCCTGTACTGAAAGGAACGGATGTTCCTTCCCAGGTGCAAGACTTGACACTGGCTTTTATTGAACTTCATTAGGTTTCTCCCTGCCCAGCTCTCCAGCCTGTCCAGGTCTCTCTGGATGGCAGCGCAGTGTCCTGCGTGTCAGCCGCTCCTCCCAGCTTTGGATCACCGGGTACTTGCTGAGGGTGGGTGCTGTTCCCTCATCAAGGTCGTTGATGAAGATATTAAACAGGACTGGACCCAACACCGAGCCCTGGGCAACACCGCTAGTCACAGGCCTCCAGCCAGACTCTGCTCCACTGATCACGACCCTCTGAGCTCGGTCCGACAGCCAGTTCTCAACCCACCTCACTGTCCACTCATCTATACCATGCTCTCTCAGCTTTGCTATCAGGATGTCATGGGAGACCGTATCAAAAGCCTTGCTGAAGTCAAGGTAGATGCCATCCACTGCTCTCCCTCCATCCACCCAGGAGGTGATGAGATCATAGAAGGCTATGAGATTGGTGGAGCACGATCTCCCCTTGGTGAATCCATGCTGACTCCTCCTCATGACCTTCTTCTCTTCCAATTGCTTGGAGATGGCCTCCAGAACAAGCTGTTCCATTACCTTTCCAGGGACAGAGGTGAGGCTGACTGGCCTATAGTTGCTCGGATCCTCCTTCCTGCCCTTTTTGCAGACCAGAGTGACATTGGCTATCCTCCAGTCCTCAGGCGCTTCTCCTGTTCTCCAGGACCTGTTGAAGATGATAGAGAGCGGCTCAGCAATCACCTCCGCCAGCTCCCTCAGCACACGTGGATGCATCCCATCCAGGCCCATGGATTTGTGTGCATTTATCCCTTTGAGATGCTCCTGGACCTCCCCTACCTCAACCAGAGGGAAGCTCTTCATTCCCCAAACACTCCTACTTTCATCCAGTGTCTGAGGGTCCCGGGGGCCTTTGGAGTGAAGAGCGAAGCAAAGAAGGCATTCAGTATCTCCACCTTCTCATCATCCCCCATTACCAGGACACCCTCCTCGTTCAGCAAGGGACCCACATTATCCCTGGTCATCCTCTTACTATTCACGTATCTAAAAACCCCTTTATATTGTCCTTTATGTCCCTTCTCAGCTTCATTTCCAAGCAGGCTTTAGCCTTCCTAGTTGCATCCCTACAGGCCCTGACAACATTCCTGTATTCTTCCCAGGTGCTCAGACCCTTTTTCCACAATTCATAGACCTTCTGCTTCCCTTTGAGTTTACTCAATAGCTCCCTGCTCATCCACGCAGGTACCCTTGGGGCTCAAAGCAATCCTAGCCACAGGAACGGGCCTCACCTTGCCTGATGTCATCTTCAGGATCACCTTACAGAATGCTAAGCATCCAGCAAGAACTCTCCAAAAAAAATTTTGATGGGCTGAAACTTCTTTGAGGCCTGAAACCTGCCCAGGCAGCCAACTAGCAGCCCCAGGAACCTTGCAGATCAGGGCTTTGAGTGCAAAGGGAAATGTCCTGACTCTGATGGAAAACATTTTCTGGCTCTACCAGCTTCCAAATCTGAAACTGCTAAACGACCAGTAACAGATCCCAAGCAAAAGGTACAGGCTGTGAGAGATGTTCCTGGCCTGAAACCTGCCCTGGGAGCCTAATAACCACGAGGAACCTTGAAACTCAGGGCATCTCCTAGCTATGGGAGTGTTTCATTTAATGGTGAATCTTGTCCTGATGTAAGGACAAGGGATGCAAGTCCCAGCTGGCTGGTGAGGGTCATGATGGGCTGGTGGAGATGTGGAGTAAGGTTGTCCCCACTGCCTCAAGGGACACTTTTCAGACCAGTCCAGATCTCTCAGTCAGAGGCAACCTGGATCAATCTCAGTCAGAGGTTATCACCTCTCCTCTAAAGTGAAAATCATAACCTACACCCTTAAAAAATAATCAATTTTACTATGAGCTGCCTTTGAAACAGCTTCAATGCTCTGTACATCTCTTGAAGACTTGGAGATAATTACACAAAGAGACCTGGGTTACACAAAGAGCTCGTTAGGGCTTGCTTCTTATTTTTAATGATCCCTGGGGTGCATTTGGGGCTGAGTCCTTGAAGCTCAGGCACTGAGAGGAAATGGCACAAAGAACTCCATGTCAGAAGGAGAAGCCAAAGTACCCTGAAGTATTAATGAGTCCCGCTGAGAGCCATTGCTGGCTGAGCCTCCCCAGGGACTCGTTAGAACAGGTAATTGGAGGCCATGTTGGCTGGCAGGCAAAGGCAATGTACAAGCAGCTGAGATGCTGAAGAAAGCCCTGGGTTGGTTGGATGAAGCAGAAGGGCCAAGGCCTGACCCCAGCCCCAGGGAAGACAGGTCCTGTCCCTCGGGCAGTGCTCAGGCTCTTCCTGGGGCAGCACAACGTGGGGTGTGTAATGATGTTGTCCTTCGGACAATGTTTCTCCTCACTGTAGGTCCAAAGCCCAGCTCCATGGTAAAGAAAGACCAGATTTAGGAGAACATGTACATTGTCAAAAGATGAGGACAAGGCTGAGGTGCTTCATGAAATCTTTGGCACTGTCTTCAGTAAGAGTTCCAGTTGTACAGGGAGAATCCAATTGCCTGAGCCAGGAGACAGGGACAGGGAGCAGAATGACCCCACAGCAACCCAGGAGGAGATGGTCTGTGGAGGAATGGCTAGCTAACAAAGGCCACCCAGACATAGACCAGCTGGCCGAGCTGGAATTTGAGAAACATCGTACACAGCTGATCTAGTTGCTCATATAGCAAGGACGTTCCTCCCTTGGCTACACAAGCTACAAACAACAGGTTGGCGCTTTGGTCAGGCGTGAGAAAGGGGGGATGCAGTTAACCACAGATGAGGAATTAAGGGCAGGACTGACCTTAAAAGCAGTAACCAATGATGAGCCTGGCTTTTGCAATATGTAATGAGCTAATTAGAGCTATTATAAAAGACGACTGTACTATTCAATAAACGGAGCTTGCTGATCACTCGCATCGAGTGTCCAAGTCTTCCCTCCGTCGTGACAAATGGCGCCCGAACAGGGACCCTGACCTAAAGGAGGGCTGAACCATCGACGGAGTTTCGGGTACCGGTCCTGTAAGCAGCTCAGGAGGCGATAAGGGCAGGCGAAAGGGCAGGCGACAGGGCAGGTCCCTGCGCCCGGGAGCACCTATCGAGGTTACCGCGTCCCTCCGTCTGGACTCAGTGCCCAGGAGCGCCTTTTAGAGGCTACCGCCGTTGGACACGCTGCCGCTGAAGTCTGAAAGGCTGCAAAAGCGCTGACCATAAGAGTGGCGCAGAGGGCAGAAGGGAAGATCCCCGCACAGGACGTGGAAGGGAAGATCCCTCGCCAGTGAGTACCTATTGCCGGCCCTCAAGGCGTGGAGAGACAAGCGGCATGTGATTTGCTCAAATGCTTTCTAGAAAAGCGGAGCATTCAGGGGATAGACTATAGGAAGGAGTTACCTGGGCTATTAGAGTATGGAGTAGCAAGGGGTTTTTTCACAAATCCAGATACGGTTTTTGAACATGCAGAGTGTCACAGTGAAGTACCAGGTACCTCCCCATAGGAAGAAATATAGGAACTTACTTAGCGTCTCTATCGCAGCTCAAATCCTTGACAAACCCTCAGTTGGGGTGAAAGAAGCCAAGTCGTTAATAACTCTCTGGAAATTAAGTAAAAAGACTCTAACCGAAATGGAAGCGGATTGAGTTGCTGACGCTTTAACCCTTGCAGACTTAATGCCAATTCCGGGTTCTGCAGAACAGATTCAAAAAGAGAAAAATCTACTACGGGGAATATGTTGTTGTTTCTGGGTGCCCTTTCACCCACCCCAGTCACTGTGCTAAGCAATAATGCCCTGTTATCAGAGCAAAGTGGTAAATCTGTCGGAATTGAAAGGAAAGAATTAGTACCCATAAATCTGCCATCAAGGTATGCAAACCCCCCACTATTATACATTTGGAAGGAAAAAATGTGGAAACAAACGTACAACTGACTGCCTTTGATATCTGTTCACCTCTAACTTTTACTGAGCCTGAAACACCCTGTGACACAGTTGAAAATGTGAACCGCCATGAGCAGCTTCGTCTTGTCCTGGAAAAGCTGGTAAACATGGACACAGAGCGGGCAACAGCATAGCCTGCTGTTAAAGGGTTTGCAGAATTGCCCACTCACCCACCCTAAAACTATGGAGATGAAAACTATGGACACAAAGAATCATCGACTAAACCACCGAAGAAGAAACCTCAGGACTGGAACAACAATCCTACGGAGAAGGACAAGTATCGGCTTCAACAACCATCGGCTCAGGGACACAGAGACGGCTCGTCGGAGCCTGGGCACGTAAGGTGGTGTCAGTACGGGGAAACGGTGAAATCAGGGTATTTCGATTCCTATTCCTACACAATCGTGGTCATTACCAGGGAGAATTTATGTGGGGATGAGCGGGTGGTGGAGAAAGTGGGAGGTGAAGGAAGCATGGTGACCGCACAGTGGCCCCCCCTTTCCTCCCCCTTCCCCCCCCAAACAGAATGGATTCCCATCTTGCAATATAATTTGTCTGATAAATTGGTTTCAGTATTTCTTTGTATATGCTGTAGATTCAGGGATGCGTTTCTCCAACTGAGAGCAAGTTTAGTTACTAAGGAAAAAGGTTTTGTTAGCGACCCTTGAAAGTGAGCAGCTTACTTAAAAAATGTAACCTGCAAACCAGACATGTCCATTTGGGTTGATCAGTGTACAGAATTTAACACGGGAGCACCTGACTAACTGAGTAAGGGTCATATCAAGCCTTCCACAAGTCTGAGGAACATGCCAAATTCTTGAACGATTGGGATTTTTCGGTATGCCCTTACATTCTGACTAGAAAAAACTGCTTTTCAGTCCCTACTATAAACAAAACAAACCCAGGAAAAGGGTATCACTGGGTGTGCTTCCTCAAAATATAAAAATTCACCAACTAGGTGCCAAAATTATGTAGATTGGACACTTGCTCCAGTATGAAAAATGCAATCCTTGTTTAATCTTTTATCATTACATGGTTGATATCTTGATTGTGGGAAAAACTTGAACGTTGGGAGTTTGATTCATGACTTAACAGTGTATTTAAAAAGCAAGGCGTTACAAATTGGTCTAAAAGAAGCCAGTGTGGAAATATTTGGACTGACAGATTGATAACTAACGCTCAAAAGTTGCTTAGAGATATTAACTGATTTTGCTCGTTGCATGGGATTATGCATCAGTGGTTTTATTACCCATATTTGCAGCCACCCTGAACCAACTGGCTGACTCAAGGTCTAGCAGGGAGAAATCAGAGAGCAGACAGGCTGGTAGCACTGACGTGAGCTGCTGTGTTGCAGAAGCTCAGAAGTGGTAAGAATTCTTTTAACCCCTTGTTAAGATACTTCCCCGACAATACCACTTGTTGGCTGCTGAGGCTAAAGGGTTTGTGCTGCTACTGCACAAACCAGGGAATCTAGTGAACATTCAGTGCCGAGCGTGCTCTGCTATAGCAGCACTTGAGTACCCTGTGAAATCAAAACCGACAATGACAGCCCAAAACGTGTAACACAAGCAACACCAACCTTCTTCCTTTTGGAATTATGGAACGTTGCCTATGGCACAGGGACACCACATGTGCCTGCGGGTCAGGCTGTAGTGGAACGTATGAATCAAACTCTCAAGCGTTTGCTTTGCAAGATAAAAACGGGGGAGAGAAGGAGATCTCTCCAGTTGATCGCCCGAACCAAGCTCTTTATGCTTTGAACTGTTTCAGTCTGCCACAGGACAGTTTGGATCTGCCTGTGTCATTACAGATAAGGGAACCAAGTGGATAAAGCCGTGGATCCAGAAGAAATCAAGCCTGCATGAACCAGGATGGGACCCTGATCACAGGAACTGAAGTCGAGTGTTGCAGCTGCAGCCACGGTGGACTATGAGTTTTGCTGCAGGACGTTTTGAACCATCTAACAGTCTTTGAAATATGCATGTGTGTTTGTGGTAAATGGAAATTAGGGAAATGATGATTTCTGCACAGCCCAAGATCACAGACTACAATAGATGCCTGCACATAAATGTGAGGCTGATGTTACCTGCACTCCTGACACTCCTGATTGGAGAAGCAAGCAAATACAATCACAAAGGTATTAAAGTACTTAGCTACAGAACTGTGCAGCACTTGAATTTTGTTGCTGTCTCATGGTATGTGCTGCAGGAATCTGTCTGATCACTCAGCTTTCAGAAATTTATAGATCAAACTCAAAACATGCTACATGAAAAATTAATTCTCTGGATTGGACAATTGGTTTCATGAGTGAGAATTTCAGGATGGATGTTGTCAGTGGTCAAATCTGGATTATTGAATTTAGATTATTGGATATGGTAATTATGGCACTTGTCTTACATTTACTGCCATGCTTGCTGAGCTTTCTGCAAAGGGCCCTTGCAGAGACCTCTAACAAGCAGATACTAAAAAGGAACAATTGTCTGGGAGGACAGCAGGCTTGCTAGCGGTCTGGCTCTCCTCACAAAGACATAGGCCCTGACAGTATCCCTGAATTCCCATGCAACGGGAAAATTACTCATCCTGAGAGGTATTTGGGAATCACATTCTCAAAACACAGTGGCCTTGAAGGCAGGTGGACAGACGGCCTTACAGCAAGGAGCTGTGAGAAGCTATTTGGAAGTAAGTGAACAGATCATGTACTATTCATAATAAGAGAGTCAAAACCACAGCAGGTGTGCAGATAACTTTTAGGCATCAAAGGTAAACTAACAATGTGTAGCTATAAGACATGCTTATCAAAACTCGTTACAATTACTAATTAATCACTTTGGTGTGAACAGTATGTGCAGCAAATTGGCAGTTTTTAGCTTGCCACATTTCACAGTGTGGCTTTTAGTTTACAGAATGGCTTTTAGATTTGGTTAAACAAAGGCTTATGTTTCAGTAGTTATTTTGCCGTGCAGGTCACAGTGTTTCTCTTGCAGGATGGATAATGCTCTTCACAAAAATCTGGCTGGTCCATAAACAAGAAGGGGGAATTGTAGCAATGTATGAGAGGAGGGGGTTCCGTGGCCCACCCAGATTTGCTCCTGACCCCCGCATAATCAGGGCTGGGGAAGCTAGCAGAGGCATGTCAGTATGCAGTAACAGGAGAGCTGGGTGTCTGTGAGAACAGGAGGCTGCAAGAAAACCCTTGAGATAACAAACTGCAAGAATGTTAACAACTGCCTTGAAAAGGAACAAAGTGACTGTGGAGCCTCACCCAATTATTAGCAATAGTGAGAGGCAGGTAAGGCGGGTGAGCAGAACATCTAACCAGAGCAATTGTTGACTCTTGGCAGAACGTATGGGCCGCCCTGGCATGGGTATTAAATACCACCACCCTCTGCACCAGTCTTGCTATGCCTAGCACCCTGTTTTTGACATGTCTAGTAGGGGTGCCAATTAATGAGTACACATGGACATTTCTTAACAGTTCCATGAACACCGTGTTGAGGAGAAGAAGCATCAGATCTTAAAGATGCAAGTCTGGGCAATGGGTGGGCCCTGCATCAGTAATCTATGTGGGTCGTGGTTATGTTTGTGTTTCTACCGATACAGGTACCATCTGGGTTCCCAGTTGGTGGGTGAAACCAGCGGTGGAAGCTCTAAATAATTCCAGAGCAGCCTGCGAATGAGTTTGGTTCAAGAACTTTGAAAAGATCAAATCAGCTGTCATACTTGCAAGACTTGTGACCCCTGGGTATTGTACGAATTGTTTGCTAAGAGAGGAAAGCCTAGTTGAACTTTTGTTAATCACGGGACACAAACTGAGAGACAGCTAAAGTTACCTGACCAGTCGAAGTGACTGGGTCCCTACAGTTCATCAACGGGCTCCAGGACTGTTAGCTTTGAAGTTAGAGTATAGCCAAAGGTGTGGTAGATGTAGTTTGTAGTGTTAAGGAAAAGAATTGGGAGCAAACTAAGGCAAGGTACACACGATGGTTTGGAGAGAAAGAAGGATGCGCACGGTGGTTAAGGGGAAAGCTGAAACCATGAAGAACTTTTGTGTGCAACTTTGTATCTTTTCTGTTGTAGTTGTTAAGGCTGAAACATCAATATCTCCTCTCATTGATCCGAGAGAAAATGTCTGGGTTACGTTGGCCCGATCACTTGACACAACTAGTTTCTGTGCAAGCTTAGCAGCACCTAATTCACCATTTGCTACATGCCTTGTTGGGGTACCTTTGGGCAACGCCACATTTCGGATGTATAACCAGTCTCTTGCAGCTTTGAGGAAACAATATAAGATAACCAGTCACCTCCCGTTCAGGTGGAATAATCTCTTGAAAATGTTTAATGACTGTGACAAATGGGATGACAAGCTCCCTGTAGGCCCTGAGCCGCAAGAGATTGATATAGCAGACTCTCTCAATGCTAGCTATTGTATTTATATTGGGAAGAGGGATTGGTCAGGTGAGGACAAGGAGGGGCGCAAGGTTAACAAGTCAGCCCCACAACCATTACTCCGATAGGTGATTCTATCAGCTGGGAAAGAACGTGGTGCCAGAACACAGCCCACACTAAACACCGGCCAGCCCCTGGCACCATGTTACCCAGGCGCTTACCTAAAGGATTCTTTTAATATGTGGCAATGGTGCCTGGGCCGGAATTCCCACAAACCCTCTCGGAGGACCATGCACCATAGGTCAGCTCAGTTTAGGTGCACCACTTCACCATCCCAACTCAACTCAACTCACAGATATCATTTCAAAAGGGACCTTACCATCACCCTAGAGTCAAGCTGTCGTGACTCAGTTAACCTCTGGAATAGGTGGGAAATTATATCTGCATCATTTTTTGTACCAGGTGTTGCTGCAGCACGAGCTCACAGAAATCTAGGAGACCTGGCATGTTGGGTGGTAAAACAGGCCAATGCAACAAGCAGGGTTTTGTCAGAATTAGCAGAAGATCTGTCTACAGTACAGCATGCTGTGCTCCAGAACAGAGCCGCAATAGACTTCTTATTGCTGGCTCATGGGCATGGTTGTGAGGATTTCGATGGACTGTGCTGCATGGATTTAAATGACCACTCTAAATCCATTCACAAAGAGATTCAGTACCTGATGCAACACTCTCAAAAGATCAAACAAGATACTGGGTTTTTTGGCTTGGAAGCTCTAGGGAGCTGGATAGGGTTGAGCGGCTGGCTGAAAGGTATCTTTCAAACAGGATTGTTAATTTTAATCGTAGTTGTAAGAGTATTGCTTTGTTTAGGATGTGTATTCTCTTGTCTCAAAGCCCTTTTTCTGAAAATGGTTAACCAGGTCTATTTCAAAAAAAATAAAAACGGGGCAATTGTGGAGGAATGGCTAGCTAACAAAGGTCACACAGACATAGGCCAGCTGGCCGAGCTGGAGTTTGGGAGGCATCGTACACAGCTAATCTAGCTGCTGATATGGCCAGGATGTTCTATTCCTGGATACCTAAGTTGCAAACAGCAGGATGCCTTTCTGTCCAGGCATGAGAAAAGGAGGATTTAGTTGATCACAGATGAAGAACTAAGGGCAGGACAAACATTAAAAATAATACCCAATAATAAGCTTGGCTTTTGCAATATGTAATGAGCTAATTAGAGTTATTATAAAAGACTGCTGTACTATTCAATAAACAGAGCTTGCTGATCACTTGCATCAAGTGGCCAAGTCTTCCCTCCGTCGCGACAGGCTTCTACTTCTGACATGGAGTTCTTTGTGCCATTTCCTCTCAGTCCCTGAGCTTCAAGGACTCAGCCCCAAATGCACCCCAGGGATCATTCAAAATAAAAGGCAAGCCCTAACAAGCTCTGTCTCTTTCTGTAATTATCCTCAAGTCTTCAAGAGATGTACAGAGCATTGAAGCTGTTTCAAAGGGAGCTCATAGTAAAATTGATTATTTTTTTAAGGGTGTAGGTTATGATTTTCACTTTAGAGGAGAGGTGATAACCTCTGACTGAGATTGATCCAGGTTGCCTCTGACTGAGAGATCTGGACTGGTCTGAAAAGTGTCCCTTGAGGCAGTGGGGACAACCTTACTCCACATCTCCACCAGCCCATCATGACCCTCACCAGCCAACTGGGACTTGCATCCCTTGTCCTTACATCAGGACAAGATTCACCATTAAATGAAACACTCCCATAGCTAGGAGATGCCCTGAGTTTCCAGGTTCCTCGTGGTTATTAGGCTCCCAGGGCAGGTTTCAGGCCAGGAACATCTCTCACAGCCTGTACCTTTTGCTTGGGATCTGTTACTGGTCGTTTAGCAGTTTCAGATTTGGAAGCTGGTAGAGCCAGAAAATGTTTTCCATCAGAGTCAGGACATTTCCCTTTGCACTCAAAGCCCTGATCTGCAAGGTTCCTGGGGCTGCTAGTTGGCTGCCTGGGCAGGTTTCAGGCCTCAAAGAAGTATCAGCCCTTCAACAATTTTTTTAAGAGTTCTTGCTGGATGCTTAGCATTCTGTAAGGTGATCCTGAAGATGACATCAGGCAATGTTAGGCCCATTCCCTGTGCTAGGCATGCCCTGAGCCTCAAGGTTCCTGAGGCTGCCAGTTGGCTACCTGGGGAGGTTTCAGGCCAGGAACATTATTCCATCCTTGCACCATTTGTTTAGGAGCTAGTGATGGGTGTGGATGCTGGTAGAACCACAAAATGATGTCAGGCACTGCTAGGACTGTTATCTTGGCTATGAAGACTCTGACCCCCAAGGTTACTGGGATGGCTAGTGGCCTTCCATGGAAGGGTTTTTTTACACAGTGAGGGTGAGGGAGCCCTGGGACAGGCTGCCCAGGGGGGTTGAGGAGTCTCCTTCTCTGGAGATATTCCAGACCCGTCTGAACACCGACCTGTGCAGTGTGAGCTGGGAGCTGCTTTGGCAGGGGGTTGGACCCCAGGAGCTCTGGAGCTCCCTTCCAACCCCTGGGATTCTGGGATTCTGGGATTCTGTTTCAGACCAGGAAACCTATTCAGCCCTTGTACCTTTTGTTTATGACCTACAATAAAGGGGGGAGATTCTCCCTGTCCCTCCTTTTGGTATTAGTTTTATAAATAGATTAATAACAAAAGCAGAACCAGGGAGAATCTCCCCCCTTTATTGGATCCGGGGCAACCCTTGTGATGGAGTACGAAGATACTAATGCCTTTGTTTCCCTCAGACATTAGTAGTATGACCAGTTGTCTCCTGATAGCCAGACCCCTGAGAGGAAAGATGGGGAAGGGAAGTGGGCTGAAGCCCCCAGAATCCCAGGGGAATTAGTTCATGACCTGCTCAGCCACTTAGATCTGCACAAGATCTCTCAGGATGGGATACAGCTGAGGGCACTGAGGGAGCTGGCAGAAGTGCTCTCCAAGCCACCTTCCCGTATCTACTGGCTGTCCTGGGTGACCAGGGTGGTTCCACCTGACTGGAAGCTGCACATGTGACACCCATCTACAAGAAGGGACAGAAGGAGGACCCAGGGAACTACAGGCCTGTCAGCCTGACCTGGGTGCTGGGGAAGGGTATGGAACAAACCATCTTGAGTCCCATCCTGCAACACTTCCAGGACACTCAGGGGATCAGGCCCAGTCACATGGGCCTAGGGAAGGCAGATGGTGCTGGACCAACCTGATCTCCTTCTATGACAAGGTGACCTGCTGCTCAGTGGATGAGGGGAAGGCTGTGGATGTGGTCTACCTGGACTGTCTGCCTCCACACTGTCTCCCAGATCATCCTGCTGGAGAAACTCTCTGCTCATGGATCAGATGGGTATACTCTTACCTGGGTTAGAAACTTCATGAGGGCCAGGCCCTAAGTGATGTGGTGAACAGAGTGAAATCCATCTGGTGGGTCAGAAGTGGTGTTCTCCGAGGCTAAGTGCTAGGACCCATCCTCTTGAACATCTTTATTCATGATCTGGATGGGGGGTTCAAGTGAAGCCTCAGTCAGTTGGCAGACAACACCAAATTGTCTGGCAGTGCTGACCTTCTGGAAGGCAGGAAGGCTCTGCAGAGTCAACTGGAGAGGCTGGAGCAATGAGCAGAAGGCAGATTTATGGGGTTGACAAGGCCAAGATCCAGGTCCTGCCCTTTGGTCCCAATAACCCCAGGCAAGGCTACAGGCCTGGGTCAGAGTGTCTGGAGAGCTGCCCAGAGGAGAAGGCCCTGGGGGTGTTAGTGGACAGCCAGCTGAACATGAGCCAGCACTGTGCCCAGGTGGCCAAGAAGGCCAGCGATATCCTTGCTGGTATCAGGAATGGTGTGAGCAGCGGGAGTAGGGAAGGGATTGTTCCATTGCACTCAGCTCTGGTGAGGCTGAACCTCAAGTGCTGTGTCCAGTCTGGGGCCTCTCACTCCAAGAAGGACGTTGAGATGCTGGAGCGTGTCCAGAGAAGGGCAACGAAGGTGATGAAGGGTTTGGAGCACAAGTGCTACGAGGAGCAGCTGAGGGAACTGGGGCTTTTTAGTCTTAAGACAAGGAGGCTGAGGGAGACCTTATTGCTCTCTACAAGGACTTGCAAGGAGGGTGCAGGGAGGTGGGATTTGCTGTCTTTTCTCAGGGATCAAGCGATAAGATGAGGGGGAATGGTTTCAGATTGCACCAGGGGAGATTTAGGTTGGATATCAGGAAGAATTTCTTTACTGAAAGGGTAGCCAAGTATTGGAACAGGCTGCCCAGGGAAGTGGTGGAGTCACAATCCCTGGTGGTATTTCAAAGACATGTAGATGTTGTGCTTGGGAACATGGTCTAGAGGTGGACTAGGCAGGGCTTGGCTGTGCTTGGACTCAAGGATCTTAAATGTCTTTTCCAACCCAAGTGATTCTATGATTCTCTGGCACACTTCCAGGGAATTCATGGCTGGCATGTGGAGGACCCACGCTGAAGGATGGCCCAGCCTGGAGCAGCTGGTGATGATCTGAAGCTCTGTGGGAAGGACTCACGTTGGGGGGATGATGGAGGACTGTCTCCCATGGGTGGGACCCAATGCTGGAGCAAGGGCAGAGTGTGAGGTCTCCTCCCCCATTGAGGTAGAACCGACTGAGACACTGTGTGAGGAACTGACCCCAAATCTCATTCCTCACCCCCCTGTGCTGCTCAGTCGTAGGAAGGAGAGAATGGGAGATGGCTGATGGAGCTGCTGTTGGACATCTGCTGCCTCTGCCTATGGAGAAGTGTTGCAGAAGTAAAAGACAGGAGTTAGGAGAGATTTATAAGAAGGAAAACTAAACTCTTGGTTTGTCTCACAAACTCCCAGGTGTGCATGAGGAGCAGAGGCCTCTGCCATGGGCTGCCAGAGTCATTCCTGGTCTTTAGTTGTGGGTACAGGCAAATAGGGGTGACACACTTTCAATCAGATGACGTCCACTCTCCTGGAGAAAGGGATCTGGCAATTGCCTCCACCCCCAGTAATTCCCATTGCAGCTGGGACCAGCGACTCCAGAGTAGAAAGGGCCTATTTTGAGCCAGCCACAACTGGGGTGAGAGGAATCCCAGCACCCTTGGTTTGAGGAAGCCATAGGCAAGAGCTACGTCCCCTTCAATCCCCAGGGCTGCACAGCAAGGATGAGAGGTCTGCAGTGACTCGCCTGAACCCCTTCCTTTCACAGGGGGAAAGAGACCTTTCCTGTCCCTGCCTGGGGGTCCTGTCTCATGGGGAGACAAGGACAGGTGATTGTCCTGCCCAGCTCTGGTTTGATCAGGAGACTCTGCTGGACAGAAGGATTTCTCCCAGGCTGAGGGAGGGAACGTCAGAGAGGAGATCATAGAGTGATCCCCATGAGGCCTGAGACACCAGGAGAGACCCAGAAGAACTGGTCTTCTCCTGCTGAGCTGAGCTGGGCTTCAGATATTGAGGGAGCTCATGGCAACCAGGCAGTGCTGCAGAGAGACAGCTGTGCCCAGGAGCAGCTCCTCTGCCAAGCACACAGGGCTGGGGACACTGCCTGGAGGCACCGAGGGCAGACCTGTGAGGCTGAGAGAGCTGAGGGATGCTGAGAGCTCACTGCAGGAGAAATCTCCACAGCCTCTCCCTGGTATGTCTGTGGGTGCAGGGCAATGCAGGTTGTGTTCCTGGAGGGATCTCCTGAAGCTGGGCCATGGGGCAGTGTGTGGGGGCTGTCAGGAGGACAGGTTCTCTCTAGGACCAGCAAGTGCTGCCTGGAAGGGATGCCCTTCTGCCCCCTGAGAGGGACAGGGCAGGACAGCTGTCTTCTCCTGGGCATGGCTGCAGAGGTGTGAGGCAGCGTGTGCAGCCAGGGGTGCCCAGGGCTGTCCTTGTGAGCAGGGTCCCTGTGCCCTGGGGGCTGTGTGCTGGGGCAGGGACTGTGCTGTGCCAGGCTCAGCACTCAGCCTGCCTGGGGGGATTCCATCAGCATTACCACAGAAAGAATCTCTGGGTGGGAAGTTGTGACCCATTGAAGGGCAGTGTAGGGTCTTTCTGCTGTCAAAGTGAGCTGGGTACCTCAGGTTTGCTCCCAGCTCCAGCTGATCCCTGGGGAACTTTGATAGGCTTTTCAACACCAAGGATGTATTTTCCACTCCAGGTAAAGAGTCTTTGCTTTGAATTTTCTGCTCTTGGTGGTTGGGTGGGAACTGGAAGCTGAGCTTTTCTTGATACGTTTGCAGAAGGCAGTGCAAACCTTTTGTCATTAGGACTTGTCAGAGCATCTCCTGATCCTGTCACACACAGAGGTTCCCTGGGCAGTGCCCTGATGCCAGGAGGGGTCTGCAGAGCTGAGCTGAGTGCAGGGCAGGTTGGATGAGATCTGTGAGCACGGAGCAGGAGGTGACATGGGCAAAGAGCAGCAGCTGCAGGGACAGCTCCAGGCAGCAGAGACATTGTCAGGGAGGGAGAAGGAGCTGCTCCCAGCAATGCCCTGGCAGTGGGGATTTGGTACCTCTCTGACATCCAGGCAGTGCAGACCCTCTCCCTCACCCACCCCCTGGTTCTACCACCCCGCACACACTCTGCACACAGAGTTCCAGGGTTTCAGGCTGAGTCTTCTCTTTGGCAGCCCAAACCACAGTGAAGAGAAACCCCCAAGTGCCTGTCTGTCTGTCCCTGCCCTTCCAGCCTGGGCTGGAGCATTTCTTCTTGTTTCCTCTCCTGTCCTTGCTGCCTTTGTCCCACCATTACCTGGAGCTTTGGGCAGCTCCAATGGTGGGGCTGGCACTGAGCTGACCCTCACTTCAGAACCCCATCTGTAGCTCCAAAGCTCTGCTCTGGCCTTGGGTGAAACTGGAGTGACAGTGCTGGAAAGCTCATTCCTCTCCACAGGGGATTTAGTCTCAGATCACACCATCCTTCTCCTGACTGACTGCTGCCAGGCAGGACTGAGTTCTGGAGAGCCACAGCTGACCCTGCTCCCAGCAGTGGCACGCTCAAGCCAGCACAAAGCAGACCTCCCCAAAGGGACCTGCCAAAAGTCCTCCTGGATACAGAGAGTCAATGTGAATTGGAAGAGGCTTTTGTCAAAAAAGACTTCCCTAACTTCTCACTGCCTTTTCCTCCTTGCACAGGTCTCCACACATGACAGCAGCAGATGTCCAACAGCAGCAGCTCCATCAGCCAGTTCCTCCTCCTGGCCTTTGCAGACACACAGGAGCTGCAGCTCCTGCACTTCTGCCTCTTCCTGGGCATCTACCTGGCTGCTCTGCTGGGCAACGGCCTCATCATCCTCACCATAGCCTGTGACCACCGCCTCCACACCCCCATGTACTTCTTCCTCCTCAACCTCTCTCTTCTTGACTTTGGGTACATCTCCACCACAGTCCCCAAATCCATGGCCAATTCCCTGTGGGACACCAGGGCCATTTCCTACACAGGATGTGTGGCTCAACTCTTTTTATTTTCCTTTTTTATTGCAACAGAGTACTTTCTCCTCACTGTCATGTCCTACGACCGCTACGTTGCCATCTGCCACCCCCTGCACTACGGGACCCTCCTGGGCAGCAGAGCTTGTGTCCACATGGCAGCAGCTGCCTGGGCCAGTGGCTTTCTCAATGCTGTGCTGCACACAGCCAATACATTTTCACTGCCCCTCTGCCATGGCAATGCTGTTGACCAGTTCTTCTGTGAAATCCCACACATCCTCAAGCTCTCCTGCTCAGACACCTACCTCAGGGAAACTGGAGTTGTTGTGGTCAGTCTCTGTTCTGCTTTTGGCTGTTTTGTGTTCCTTGTGGTGTCCTATGTGCAGATCTTCAGGGCTGTGCTGAGGATCCCCTCACAGCAGGGACGGCACAAAGCCTTTTCCACCTGCCTCCCTCACCTGGCCGTGGTCTCCCTGTTTCTCAGCA
This sequence comes from Hypotaenidia okinawae, assembly GCA_027925045.1. NCBI lineage: Eukaryota > Metazoa > Chordata > Aves > Gruiformes > Rallidae > Hypotaenidia > Hypotaenidia okinawae. Next base: position 28,113 of record BSDF01000108.1, on the reverse strand, counting down.
CTGTCCTGTTTTCCTACCTGAAGCCCCCTCAATCTATTCGCTATTTCCTGACCTTGTTGTGACATTTCTTTACTCAGTGGTTCCACCAGCAGTGAACCCCCTCATCTACAGCATGAGGAACCAGGAGCTCAAGCATGCTGTGTGGAAACTGATGACTGGCTGTTTCTGAGTAGCAATAAACTGATCATCTTCTTCAGCAGATCGCTGGCCATGGAACTCACAGTAGGGCCAGTCTGTACTTAGTAGGTTTTTTGGTTTTTCTTTGTTTATTTTTCCTAGTTTGTCTAAACACTTGGACTCAGGTCAGTCCTTTCCTAGGGAATGGTCATAGCAGTGCCTGACATTATTTTTGAGATCAACCAGCATCCAACTTCCAAACTGGTAAATGTCCAGCCATATCTCCAAAACAAACAGTGAGAGGGCAGAAAAAGGTTCCTTGGAATAAAACCTCCCCAGGCAGACAACTAGCAGCTCTAGTAACATGGGGGCTCAGGGATACCCTTGCTGGGAGAACGGTCCTAAGAGTGCCTGATGGCATTTTCAAGCTCTACTAGCATCCACCTTCAGCCCTGCTCAACATCCAGCAATAGCTCCCAAACAGCAGTTACCAGCAAGGGCCTAGTAATCTTCCTGGCCTGAAAAATCCCCAGATAGCCACTAGCAGACCCAGTAGCCTTGGGGCTCAGGTCTGTCCCTGCCAGGGTAAGATGCTAACAGTGCCTGATGTCTTTTTCAGGTTCTATCAGCGTCCGTCTTCAAAACTGCTCAATGTACAGGATTAGCTCAGAAATAAAAAGCTTGAAGGATGAATGATGTTCCTGGCCTGAAACCTGCCTAGGTAGCCCACTAGCAGCCCCAGTGCCTTTGGGGATCAAGGCTTTCTTTGTCAAGGGAACATTCATAACACGGCCTGACATCATTTTCTAGCTCTAGCAGAGTCTAGCAATAGCTGCCAATCAAAAGGTACAAGGGCCTAAAGATCTTCTTGGCCAGAAACCTCCCCAGGTAGCCCAAAGGGCATCCCAGTAATGTTGGAGCTCAGGGCTTTTATAGACAATGGAATGGTCATAACAGTGCAAGGCATCGGTTTTCAGCTCTACCAGTTTCTAGTTTGGAAACTTCTCAACATCCAGCAATAGCTGCCAAATAAAAGTTGAGAGGGTCTAGTAATCTTCCTGGCCTGAAACCTCCCAAGGCAGCATATTAGCAGGCCCAGTAACCTTGGGACTCAGGATTGTCGTAGGCCACAGAATCATCCGGAGGAGTGTGGGCAGCAGGTCAAAGGAGGGGATCCTCCCCCTCTGCTCTGCCCTGGTCAGGCCCCACCTGGAGTATTGTGTCCAGTTCTGGGCTCCCTGTTATAAAAAGGACAGGGATCTCCTGGAGAGAGTCCAAAGAAGGGCTATGAAGATGATTACGGGCCTGGAGCATCTCCCCTGTGAGGAAAGGCTGAATAAGCTGGGACTGTTCAGCCTTGAGAAGAGAAGACTAAGGGGGACCTAATTAACGTTTATAATTATCTTAAGCAGGGGATGCAGGGGGAATCATCCAGCCCCTTTTCAGTGTCTGTGGAGACAGGACAAGGGGCAATGGCTGCATGTTGGAGCACAGGAAGTTCCGCACCAACATGCTGCACTGGGAGGATCATGGCTGAGCACGCAAGGGCTCTTCTTGTCTCTCTAGACTCAGCACTGCTGAGACCACCTCTGAAGCAGTCCGTCCCAGTGTGGGGATCCCTGGTCTGGTGGAATGGAAATGAAGTATAACATGGGCAGAGAAAGTCTACCAAGATACAGTTAGGGGTCTTGTGTAAAGAGGTTGAGACCCAGGCTTCTTTACCCTGGGGAAGGGGAGGCTGAGGGAAGCCCTCTTTGTCCTATGTGGAAAGAACCTCCACTGAAACTGCCCATTTGAAGGTCAGAGTTGATGTGAAAAGGAAGAAAAGTCATCCTGAGGGTAGTGCTGTGGTGTACAAAGTCACTGGAAGGAAGTGTGGACGAGGGGATGGCTTTGTGCTTGTGGGAACAGAAAGTGAAAAGGGAGAGACAGCAGTCTAGGCTGTCATCATGGGGTGAGGACGAGGTGGCAAAGGGGTTTAGATGCCTGCAGTCTGCAGGGAAACAGGCATAGGCTTGAGTGAGGCAGTGTGGGATGGGCTGTGGTGCAGATGGCCAAGGGTGCTGGCCAATCTAAAAGGGCCTCATAGAAATGAAGTCTTTGCCCACTTGTCTGTGGCTGATGGCCCTGCCACAGAGGCCTCAGAGGAGATACACTGTCCTCACAGCCACAGAGCATCCTTGCCTCCTTCAACCACCACAGGGGAGGCCACCATGTGTCCCAGCCCTGTCTTCCCTTGGCCTCACGCTGCCTACATCCCATGGAAGAGCCCTGAGACACAGGTGGGGGTCAGAATCTCCCTGCCCAGCTTGGCATTGCTGCTTCCTCAGACCCAGCCAGGGTGTCCTCAGCATCAGAGCTGCCTGTGCTTTGCCTGTGGGTGTGCTCATGGCCTCCAGTTGTCTGCTCTAACGAGCCCCTGGGGAGGCTTTGTCAGCAATGGCTCCCAGTGGGGCCTGTTACTGCTTCAAGGTGCTTTGGGCATTACTCCTGACTTAACTTCTGGAGAGGTTTCTTCACTCTCCTCCTGGTATCTGAGGTCTGTGGACTCAGAAGAAAAGATGCCATGGGGCTCATTCACATCCAGAAAGCCCTTACAAGCATGTCTCTTCATGTCATTTTCATTAAAGAACTCAAGACTTCTACACCTCCTTGGATTTGAGTTAGGTCCTTAGTGATGAAGGTTTCACAGGAATTTCCCGTGTAGGACCTTCCTTCAGTCACGGGTATTTTCTGTCATGGCTCAGCTTATAGAGGAAGTGACAGCAGCATTTTCAGGAGGACATCAGAAGAGGCTTTAAATGCTATCAGGCACTCGTAGGACCCTTGCCTTGGCTAGGAAAGCCCTGAGCCCCAGGGCTTAGAGTGGGCTGCCTGGGGAGGTTTCGGGCAAGGAATCTTTTTCAGCCCTCACAGCTTTTAGTTTCAACCTACAGTAAAGGGGGAGATTCTCCATGGCCCTCCTTTTGTTATTAATTCTATAAATACATTAATAACAACAGGAGGACCAGGGAGAATCTCCCCCTTCATTAGATGAGTAGGGTACTATTTATGTGCAGGTATAGGAGCAGGTATAGCATAGAGCTTGTAATTTAGCTAGATGGTCGTGTGGGATGGTCTGTGGAGGGGGGAAAATCTGTTTTTCTCTCCTAGCAGAGGGCTTACTTGTGATAACTTCATGCTGACTCGAGGAAAAGGTAAAAGGCCAGAACTGGAGGACAGAATGGTATCACCCCAGGGCTGCTCCCTCGGGCAGCAGAGCCGAGGCGCGTCGCGTATCTCTGCGACAAAGGCAAACAGAGGGCTGAAATACGTCCATGGGCCCCTCACAAGGACAGCAATTAGCACAGACTGAGAGAGGCACTGCAAGCTGGCAAGACCCTCGCATTCCAGGCGAGAGGGGAAAGTCCATCACCAGGAAGACATACAGCCTTCCTCCCAGAGACCCCTGCCTGCGACCCTCCCAAGGATCTGCGCAAGCGCCAAGGGCTGATCAGCTAATTAGCATGAGAAGCGAGAGGAGGCGGGTTCAGGTACTTCATATGTCCAGGCGTGGATAGAATAGTCATTGTTTGATTGTATGAATGTCAGGTCGGTCTGCTGCCTCAGCATGCACGCTTGTGGAGGAGAGACCCCCGTGCATCTGCACTCAATGAACATCCTACTGTAGAACTTTCCAGTTATAGAGTCGATTTCCAGACGTCACTATTGTGACAGAGGACGAGAGCACTGAGGGACCTGGCAGAAGGGCTCATCAAGCCACTTTCCCTGGTAAATAAACCAGAAGTCTTTGCTTACTGGCGTGGTTCTGCCTGACTGGAAGCTGCACATGTGACACCCACCTACAAGAAGGGCCAGAGGGAGGTCCTGGGGAACTACAGGCCTGTCAGCCTGACCTGGTACTGGGGAAGGTGGATGAAGAAACCCCCTTGACTAAAGCTTGAGGAACCAGGAGCTCAAGGATGCTGTGTGGAAACTGAGGACTGGATGTTTCTAAGAGCAACAAAATGATCATCTTCATTGTATTGCTGGCCTTGTTGACTCAATAAAGTGTAATCATGCTGAAGAGATTGATGTAGATGTAGCTTAAGAGACAAATTAACATTAATATAAGAATTTTCATGTTTTTAAGAATAGATTTGCTTTGGATTTTAGATGTGGTTTTGCCCCAGCTGAGAGCCAAGCACCAAGCACAGTCACTTGTTCTTTAAAAGGGAGTGGTGGGGTGGAAAGTTTGGGGGATGGAGGGAGAGGGAAGGGAAAGGGGAACAAAACAAAACCAAGGAAAGAAAACCTCATGGGTTGGGTAAGGATAGTTTCCTAGAATAGCAGAGAGAGAGATCTAACAATGATAACAGGACTTTCTGGCAAAATATCTGAAACTGGTGACAGACGATGCAGTTTCTCACTGAACCACACAGCTCAGGCTGTGCAGCCCAGAGCCGTCCCAGAACCAGACCATCCCCAAAACCACGTGTCCTGGAGCTGCCTCCTCCTAACACCCCCAGCCCCCTTTATGCTGAGCATGATGTAATTGTCATGGAATATCCCCTTTGGCCAGTTTGGGTCACCTGTCCTGGCTGCATCCCCTCCCTTCTCCTTAGGAGGGAAATAGGAACAGCTGAAAAAGTCCTTGATTGCTTGGCAACAACTAGAAACATCAGGGTGCTGTCAGCACTGCTCTCATCCCAACTCCCAAACACGGCATTCCATCTGCTCTTAGAAAAGGAAATAATTCCATCCGAGCCGACTCAGGACACTGACATCATTTCCATGTGAAGGGGCTGGTTGGGGAGGGGTGGTCGTGGCATGGGGCAGCACTCTGTTATTGTTGGCTTTGTAAGGTACTCTGTGCTGTCCCTGGGTGGGAGTGCAATTGGGGCTGTTACTGTTCCCCTTTGAGGGTGCTTTGGTCAGTAAACTGTCCTTATCCCAACCCACAGAGGCTCTGTCTGTTTCTCCTCCAGGAGTGAGCGAGCAGCATGTGCTGCTCAGCCACTGTTTGGGGCTGAACCACCACAGTTTCCAAGCCACAAGCAGCGAGCTTCTCCAGGAGAAGGTGGTGGGAAACGGTGTCCAAGGCCTTGCTAAAGTCAAGGTAGACAACATGCAGAGCCCTTCCCTTGTCCAAGAAGCAGGTCACCCTGTGACAGAGGGAGATTCAGTTGGTCAAACAGGACCTGCCCTTAGGAACTCAAGCTGACTGGGCCTGATCCCCTGGGGGTTCTTCATGAACAGCATAATGCTACTCAGGGTGATCTGCTCCATCAGCTTCTCTGGGACTGAAATCAAAGTATCAGCCCTTGGCTGCATCCCATTCAGCCCCACAGATCTCTGCACATCTCTGGGGTGCAGCAGGACCATCTCCTCCTGGGTTGCTGTGGGGCCATTCTGCTCCCTGTCCCTGTCTCCTGGCTCAGGCAATTGGATTCTCCCTGTACAACTGGAACTCTTACTGAAGACAGTGGCAAAGATTTCATGAAGCACCTCAGCCTTGTCCTCGTCTTTTGACAATGTCTCCTCCTGAATCTGATAGGGGATGGAGGGTCTCCCTGGTCTTTCTTTCCCATGGAGCTGGGCTTTGGACCTACAGTGAGGAGAAGCTGGGCTTTGGACCTACAGTGAGGAGAAACGTTGTCCTAAGGACAACATCATTACACACCCCATGTTGTGCTGCCCCAGGAAGAGCCTGAGCAATGCCCCAGGGACAGGACCTGTCTTCCCTGGGGCTGGGGGTCAGGGCTTGGCCCTTCTGCTTCATCCAACCAACCCAGGGCTTTCTTCAGCATCTCAGCTGCTTGTACATTGCCTTTGCCTGCCAGACAACATGGCCTCCAATTACCTGTTCTAACGAGTCCCTGGGGAGGCTCAGCCAGCAATGGCTCTCAGCGGGACTCATTAATACTTCAGGGTACTTTGGCTTCTCCTTCTGACATGGAGTTCTTTGTGCCATTTCCTCTCAGTCCCTGAGCTTCAAGGACTCAGCCCCAAATGCACCCCAGGGATCATTCAAAATAAAAGGCAAGCCCTAACGAGCTATGTCTCTTTGTGTAATTATCCTCAAGTCTTCAAGAGATGTACAGAGCATTGAAGCTGTTTCAAAGGGAGCTCATAGTAAAACTGATTATTTTTTTAAGGGTGTAGGTTATGATTTTCACTTTAGAGGAGAGGTGATAACCTCTGACTGAGATTGATCCAGGTTGCCTCTTCAGGAGATCTGGACTTGTCTAAAAAGTGTCCCTTGAGGCAGTGGGGACAACCTTACTCCCCATCTCCACCAGCCCATCATGACCCTCACCAGCCAACTGGGACTTGCATCCCTTGTCCTTACATCAGGACAAGATTCACCATTAAATGAAACACTCCCATAGCTGGGAGATGCCCTGAGTTTCAAGGTTCCTCGTGGTTATTAGGCTCCCAGGGCAGGTTTCAGGCCAGGAACATCTCTCACAGCCTGTACCTTTTGCTTGGGATCTGTTACTGGTCGTTTAGCAGTTTCAGATTTGGAAGCTGGTAGAGCCAGAAAATGTTTTCCATCACAGTTAGGACATTTCCCTTTGCACTCAAAGCCCTGACCTGCAAGGTTCCTGGGGCTGCTAGTTGGCTGCCTGGGCAGGTTTCAGGCCTCAAAGATGTTTCAGCCCTTTGTCGTGGTTTCCCCCGGCTGTGGGCCGAGATCCACACAGCTGCCTGCTCCTTAAAGTAACAGAGCAGGGGAAGAGGGAAAAGGGGGAAACAAGGGAAGGGAAAAGGAAGGGGAAATAACTCCAAACCCAAGAAACTAAGAGGCCCGTGGGTTGGGATAAGGAAAGTTTACTAAGAGAACAGAAAGATCAAATATCCCAATGCTAACAGGACTTTAGAGCAAAAGAAGATGAAACTCTTGATCCCCAATGCAGTTTCTCCCCGACCCACACAACTCAGGTACCACCCAGAGCTGTCCCGGAACCCGACCGTCCCCCCAAGCAGCACGCGTCCCGCCACCGCCCCTCTTCTTCCTCCCCTCAGCCCCCGTTCTCCTGGGCAGGACGTCATTGCCATGGAATACTCTCTTTGGCCCATCTGGGTCACCTGTCCTGGCTTCGCCCCTCCTTTCTCCTGAATAGAGAAATAGGAAGAAGCTGAGAAAGTCCTTGACTGTCTGACTGCAACTAAGAACATCAGGGTGTTCTCAGCACTGCTTTCATTGTAACTCCCAAACACAGCATCCCATCAGCTGCTACAAATGGAGTTAACTCTATCCTGACTGAAACCTGTATCGGTAGAAACACAAACATAACCACGACCCACATAGATTACTGATGCAGGGCCCACCCATTGCCCAGACTTGCATCTTTAAGATCTGATGCTTCTTCCCCTCAACACGGTGTTCATGGAACTGTTAAGAAATGTCCATGTGTACTCATTAATTGGCACCCCTACTAGACACGTCAAAAACAGGGTGCTAGGCATAGCGAGACTGGTGCAGAGGGTGGTGGTATTTAATACCCATGCCAGGGCAGCCCATACGTTCTGCCAAGAGTCAACAATTGCTCTGGTTAGATGTTCTGCTCACCCGCCTTACCTGCCTCTCACTATTGCTAATAATTGGGTGAGGCTCCACAGTCACTTTGTTCCTTTTCAAGGCAGTTGTTAACATTCTTGCAGTTTGTTATCTCAAGGGTTTTCTTGCAGCCTCCTGTTCCCACAGACACCCAGCTCTCCTGTTACTGCATACTGACATGCCTCTGCTAGCTTCCCCAGCCCTGATTATGCGGGGGTCAGGAGCAAATCTGGGTGGGCCACGGAACCCCCTCCTCTCATACATTGCTACAATTCCCCCTTCTTGTTTATGGACCAGCCAGATTTTTGTGAAGAGCATTATCCATCCTGCAAGAGAAACACTGTGACCTGCACGGCAAAATAACTACTGAAACATAAGCCTTTGTTTAACCAAATCTAAAAGCCATTCTGTAAACTAAAAGCCACACTGTGAAATGTGGCAAGCTAAAAACTGCCAATTTGCTGCACATACTGTTCACACCAAAGTGATTAATTAGTAATTGTAACGAGTTTTGATAAGCATGTCTTATAGCTACACATTGTTAGTTTACCTTTGATGCCTAAAAGTTATCTGCACACCTGCTGTGGTTTTGACTCTCTTATTATGAATAGTACATGATCTGTTCACTTACTTCCAAATAGCTTCTCACAGCTCCTTGCTGTAAGGCCGTCTGTCCACCTGCCTTCAAGGCCACTGTGTTTTGAGAATGTGATTCCCAAATACCTCTCAGGATGAGTAATTTTCCCGTTGCATGGGAATTCAGGGATACTGTCAGGGCCTATGTCTTTGTGAGGAGAGCCAGACCGCTAGCAAGCCTGCTGTCCTCCCAGACAATTGTTCCTTTTTAGTATCTGCTTGTTAGAGGTCTCTGCAAGGGCCCTTTGCAGAAAGCTCAGCAAGCATGGCAGTAAATGTAAGACAAGTGCCATAATTACCATATCCAATAATCTAAATTCAATAATCCAGATTTGACCACTGACAACATCCATCCTGAAATTCTCACTCATGAAACCAATTGTCCAATCCAGAGAATTAATTTTTCATGTAGCATGTTTTGAGTTTGATCTATAAATTTCTGAAAGCTGAGTGATCAGACAGATTCCTGCAGCACATACCATGAGACAGCAACAAAATTCAAGTGCTGCACAGTTCTGTAGCTAAGTACTTTAATACCTTTGTGATTGTATTTGCTTGCTTCTCCAATCAGGAGTGTCAGGAGTGCAGGTAACATCAGCCTCACATTTATGTGCAGGCATCTATTGTAGTCTGTGATCTTGGGCTGTGCAGAAATCATCATTTCCCTAATTTCCATTTACCACAAACACACATGCATATTTCAAAGACTGTTAGATGGTTCAAAACGTCCTGCAGCAAAACTCATAGTCCACCGTGGCTGCAGCTGCAACACTCGACTTCAGTTCCTGTGATCAGGGTCCCATCCTGGTTCATGCAGGCTTGATTTCTTCTGGATCCACGGCTTTATCCACTTGGTTCCCTTATCTGTAATGACACAGGCAGATCCAAACTGTCCTGTGGCAGACTGAAACAGTTCAAAGCATAAAGAGCTTGGTTCGGGCGATCAACTGGAGAGATCTCCTTCTCTCCCCCGTTTTTATCTTGCAAAGCAAACGCTTGAGAGTTTGATTCATACGTTCCACTACAGCCTGACCCGCAGGCACATGTGGTGTCCCTGTGCCATAGGCAACGTTCCATAATTCCAAAAGGAAGAAGGTTGGTGTTGCTTGTGTTACACGTTTTGGGCTGTCATTGTCGGTTTTGATTTCACAGGGTACTCAAGTGCTGCTATAGCAGAGCACGCTCGGCACTGAATGTTCACTAGATTCCCTGGTTTGTGCAGTAGCAGCACAAACCCTTTAGCCTCAGCAGCCAACAAGTGGTATTGTCGGGGAAGTATCTTAACAAGGGGTTAAAAGAATTCTTACCACTTCTGAGCTTCTGCAACACAGCAGCTCACGTCAGTGCTACCAGCCTGTCTGCTCTCTGATTTCTCCCTGCTAGACCTTGAGTCAGCCAGTTGGTTCAGGGTGGCTGCAAATATGGGTAATAAAACCACTGATGCATAATCCCATGCAACGAGCAAAATCAGTTAATATCTCTAAGCAACTTTTGAGCGTTAGTTATCAATCTGTCAGTCCAAATATTTCCACACTGGCTTCTTTTAGACCAATTTGTAACGCCTTGCTTTTTAAATACACTGTTAAGTCATGAATCAAACTCCCAACGTTCAAGTTTTTCCCACAATCAAGATATCAACCATGTAATGATAAAAGATTAAACAAGGATTGCATTTTTCATACTGGAGCAAGTGTCCAATCTACATAATTTTGGCACCTAGTTGGTGAATTTTTATATTTTGAGGAAGCACACCCAGTGATACCCTTTTCCTGGGTTTGTTTTGTTTATAGTAGGGACTGAAAAGCAGTTTTTTCTAGTCAGAATGTAAGGGCATACCGAAAAATCCCAATCGTTCAAGAATTTGGCATGTTCCTCAGACTTGTGGAAGGCTTGATATGACCCTTACTCAGTTAGTCAGGTGCTCCCGTGTTAAATTCTGTACACTGATCAACCCAAATGGACATGTCTGGTTTGCAGGTTACATTTTTTAAGTAAGCTGCTCACTTTCAAGGGTCGCTAACAAAACCTTTTTCCTTAGTAACTAAACTTGCTCTCAGTTGGAGAAACGCATCCCTGAATCTACAGCATATACAAAGAAATACTGAAACCAATTTATCAGACAAATTACATTGCAAGACGCGAATCCATTCTGTTTGGGGGGGGGAAGGGGGAGGAAAGGGGGGGCCACTGCGCGGTCACCATGCTTCCTTCACCTCCCACTTTCTCCACCACCCGCTCATCCCCACATAAATTCTCCCTGGTAATGACCACGATTGTGTAGGAATAGGAATCGAAATACCCTGATTTCACCGTTTCCCCGTACTGACACCACCTTACGTGCCCAGGCTCCGACGAGCCGTCTCTGTGTCCCTGAGCCGATGGTTGTTGAAGCCGATACTTGTCCTTCTCCGTAGGATTGTTGTTCCAGTCCTGAGGTTTCTTCTTCGGTGGTTTAGTCGATGATTCTTTGTGTCCATAGTTTTCATCTCCATAGTTTTAGGGTGGGTGAGTGGGCAATTCTGCAAACCCTTTAACAGCAGGCTGTGCTGTTGCCCGCTCTGTGTCCATGTTTACCAGCTTTTCCAGGACAAGACGAAGCTGCTCATGGCGGTTCACATTTTCAACTGTGTCACAGGGTGTTTCAGGCTCAGTAAAAGTTAGAGGTGAACAGATATCAAAGGCAGTCAGTTGTACGTTTGTTTCCACATTTTTTCCTTCCAAATGTATAATAGTGGGGGGTTTGCATACCTTGATGGCAGATTTATGGGTACTAATTCTTTCCTTTCAATTCCGACAGATTTACCACTTTGCTCTGATAACAGGGCATTATTGCTTAGCACAGTAACTGGGGTGGGTGAAAGGGCACCCAGAAACAACAACATATTCCCCGTAGTAGATTTTTCTCTTTTTGAATCTGTTCTGCAGAACCTGGAATTGGCATTAAGTCTGCAAGGGTTAAAGCGTCAGCAACTCAATCCGCTTCCATTTCGGTTAGAGTCTTTTTACTTAATTTCCAGAGAGTTATTAACGACTTGGCTTCTTTCACCCCAACTGAGGGTTTGTCAAGGATTTGAGCTGCGATAGAGACGCTAAGTAAGTTCCTATATTTCTTCCTATGGGGAGGTACCTGGTACTTCACTGTGACACTCTGCATGTTCAAAAACCGTATCTGGATTTGTGAAAAAACCCCTTGCTACTCCATACTCTAATAGCCCAGGTAACTCCTTCCTATAGTCTATCCCCTGAATGCTCCGCTTTTCTAGAAAGCATTTGAGCAAATCACATGCCGCTTGTCTCTCCACGCCTTGAGGGCCGGCAATAGGTACTCACTGGCGAGGGATCTTCCCTTCCACGTCCTGTGCGGGGATCTTCCCTTCTGCCCTCTGCGCCACTCTTATGGTCAGCGCTTTTGCAGCCTTTCAGACTTCAGCGGCAGCGTGTCCAACGGCGGTAGCCTCTAAAAGGCGCTCCTGGGCACTGAGTCCAGACGGAGGGACGCGGTAACCTCGATAGGTGCTCCCGGGCGCAGGGACCTGCCCTGTCGCCTGCCCTTTCGCCTGCCCTTATCGCCTCCTGAGCTGCTTACAGGACCGGTACCCGAAACTCCGTCGATGGTTCAGCCCTCCTTTAGGTCAGGGTCCCTGTTCAGGCGCCATTTGTCACGACGGAGGGAAGACTTGGACACTCGATGCGAGTGATCAGCAAGCTCCGTTTATTGAATAGTACAGTCGTCTTTTATAATAGCTCTAATTAGCTCATTACATATTGCAAAAGCCAGGCTCATCATTGGTTACTTCTTTTAAGGTCAGTCCTGCCCTTAATTCCTCATCTGTGGTTAACTGCATCCCCCCTTTCTCACGCCTGACCAAAGGGCCAACCTGTTGTTTGTAGCTTGTGTAGCCAAGGGAGGAACGTCCTTGCTATATGAGCAACTAGATCAGCTGTGTACGATGTTTCTCAAACTCCAGCTCGGCCAGCTGGTCTATGTCTGGGTGGCCTTTGTTAGCTAGCCATTCCTCCACTATTGCTGTGGGGTCATTCTGCTCCCTGTCCCTGTCTCCTGGCTCAGGCAAATGGATTCTCCCTGTACAACTGGAAATGTTACTGAAGACAGTGCCAAAGATTTCATGAAGCACCTCAGCCTTGTCCTCATCTTTTGACAAAGTCTCCTCCTGAATCTGATAGGGGATGGAGGGTCTCCCTGGTCTTTCTTTCCCATGGAGCTGGGCTTTGGACCTACAGTGAGGAGAAACGTTGTCCTAAGGACAACATCATTACACACCCCACGTTGTGCTGCCCCAGGAAGAGCCCTGAGCAATGCCTGAGGGACAGGACCTGTCTTCCCTGGGGCTGGGGGTCAGGGCTTGGCCCTTCTGCTTCATCCTACCAACCCAGGGCTTTCTTCAGCATCTCAGCTGCTTCTACATTGCCTTTGCCTGCCAGACAACATGGCCTCCAATTACCTGTTCTAACGAGTCCCTGGGGAGGCTCAGCCAGCAATGGCTCTCAGCGGGACTCATTAATACTTCAGGGTACTTTGGCTTCTACTTCTGACATGGAGTTCTTTGTGCCATTTCCTCTCAGTCCCTGAGCTTCAAGGACTCAGCCCCAAATGCACCCCAGGGATCATTAAAAATAAGAAGCAAGCCCTAATGAGCTGTGTCTCTTTGTGTAATTATCCTCAAGTCTTCAAGAGATGTACAGAGCATTGAAGCTGTTTCAAAGGGAGCTCATAGTAAAACTGATTATTTTTTTAAGGGTGTAGGTTATGATTTTCACTTTAGAGGAGAGGTGATAACCTCTGACTGAGATTGATCCAGGTTGCCTCTTCAGGAGATCTGGACTGGTCTGAAACGTGTCCCTTGAGGCAGTGGGGACAACCTTACTCCACATCTCCACCAGCCCATCATGACCCTCACCAGCCAACTGGGACTTGCATCCCTTGTCCTTACATCAGGACAAGATTCACCATTAACTGAAACACTCCTCACTCTGTGCCAAGTGCAATCTGCCACCAATGAGGTTCACCTTCCACAGAGCTTAACCATGTGAGAAATGTTCTAGTGAGGAAGGAGGCTATGAAATCACTGCAACTCAAGAGCTGGCTAAAGACAGAATGAGTCAGAGAACTGCCAGAAAGGCAAGGGTTTAACTCCCTGAAACTCAGAGCAGCAGCTGGAGGGTTGAGAGGTGTCTGAACAGGTCAAGGGGAAGGGAAATCTAGAGAGCAACCACAAGTGCTGGTGTGCAGATCCACTGCCAAGGGGTGATTTCAGACACGGTCGTAGAATCTCCTGAGTTGGAAGGGATCCATAAGGATCATCAAGTCCAACTCCTGGCTCCACACAGAGCCAGCCAGTTCAGAGCATGGGACTGAGCGCATCATCCAGATGCTTCTGGAACTTGGTCAAGCTCAGGGCTGTGACCACTTCCCAGGGAGCCTGTTCCAGTGCACAACCACCTTCTCAGTAATGAATCTCTGCCTAATATCCAACCTAAACCTCCCCTGTCACAGCTTCATGCTGTTCCCTCAGGTTCCATCACTGGCCACCAAAGAGAGATCAGCGCCTGCCCCTCCACTCCCCCTCCTCAGGATGCCACAGACCGCAATGAGGTCTCCCCTCAGTCTGCTTTTCTCCAGGCTGAGCAAACCAAGGGACTTCAGCCTCTCCCTGTAAGGCTTCCCCTCCAGACTCTTCACCATCCTCATTGTCCTCCCCTGGACACTTCCCAATATTTTGATGTCCCACTTGCACTGTGGCCCCCAAAACTGCACCCAGCACTTAAGGTGAGGCTGCAGCAGTGCAGTCTGGAGCGGGACAATCCCCTCCCTGGACTGGCTGGCAGTGCCAGGCTTGATGCACCCCAGGATACACTTGTCCCTCCTGGCTGCCTGGGCACGCTGCTGGCTCGTGTTGAACTTGCTGTCGACCAAGACCCCTGTTGCAGTTTGCTGTAGCTCTGCTGCTGAGATGGCTTTTGCAAAGCAGTGGTTACAGCTTTCTGCAAGTTCCAGACAGTGAGCTGGTCAATTCAAGGCCAGAGTTATCTCTGACCAATCCCAGATGGGTTCATAGCGCCTCTGGGAATCAGATATAGGAGAAAAAATCCTGCAGGCTGGGGCACTTTGCCACCAGAACGCAGAGTGGGAAGATGTGACCAGCTGCAGCGATAGCCAAGGCCAGGCCCTGAAGGAGAGGGGGGAAAGGAATGTGGAAAGAGAGTTTCCCCTGCAGCCCGTGGAGAAGACCATGGTGAAGCGGGATGTCCCCTCACAGCCCATGGATGAGGACGGGGAGCAGAGACATCTACACCCTGTGCAGGGATTGATCCACGCCTCAGCAGGTTTGCTGGGGGACTTGTGACTTTGTGGGGAGCCAGGCTGGGGGAGCCCAGGCCCAAATGTCAGCACCCATGGAAGGGAGTCCTGCTGAGAGGCCTGTGGTGAGGAGATGACTCCCTGATGGAAGGGAGTCCTGCTGAGAGGCCTGTGGTGAGGAGATGACTCCCCGATGGAAGGGAGTCCTGCTGAGAGGCCTGTGGTGAGGAGATGACTCCCCAATGGAAGGGAGTCCTGCTGAGAGGCCTGTGGTGAGGAGATGACTCCCTGATGGAGAGGACTCATGCTGCAGGAGTTCATGGATACGACTCTCGCCTGGGGGGTCCCCATGGCGCGGTAAGGGAAGAGTGTGTGTGTGTGTGTGTGTGTGTGTGTGTGTGTGTGGAATGCCCCCCCAGCTGAGACAGAAGACAGCTCGGGCAGAACAGACTGGCCCCCCCACTCCCCATTCCCTGCCCCTCCTGGTGCTGTGACAGGAGGGAAGAAGGGAGCGAATTGCTGATTAAAGCTCAGGGTGCGAAGAGGGGAGGGGTGGGGGGAAGGAGAAGTGTTGAGATCTGGGGAAGGAAAGCAACTGGTACCGCTGGAACCTCACTGCCCATTCCCTGCCCCTCCCTGTGCCATGTTGAGGGGGAAGAAGGGAGTAAAATCCTGCTGAGGTTTGAGTTTGCTAAGAAGGGGAGGGGTGGGGGGAGGCGCTTTAAGACCTGGCTGCTTCTCACTCTCATCCCGTCCCCGTTCCCTGGGTGTATCAGTCGTAGTTGAATAAATCACTTTTCTTCCCTTCATTCTGTGCCCAGTCTGTTTTGCCCATTGCACTAACTGCAGAGTGATCCCTCTGGCCTTAGCTCAGGGCCCAAGCCTCCAAAAACATATTTTCTCCCCTTTTTGGCTGAAGGGGGAGTGAGCGAGC
Source organism: Hypotaenidia okinawae (assembly GCA_027925045.1). Taxonomy (NCBI): domain Eukaryota; kingdom Metazoa; phylum Chordata; class Aves; order Gruiformes; family Rallidae; genus Hypotaenidia; species Hypotaenidia okinawae. The sequence continues at coordinate 12,564 of BSDF01000108.1, read as the reverse complement.
GGCTTGGTAGGCATTTGGCCTCTGGCCAGGGCCAAAACCACCACAACCCCCAAATCCCTCCAGCGTCTGAGCCCCCAGTCTGTATGTGCAGCCAGGGCTGCCCCTTCCCAGGTGCAGGATCTGGTCCTTCCCCTTGTTAAACTTCATGGTGTTGGGGATTGCCCAGCTCTCGGATCTGTCCAGGGCTCTGCAAGGCTTCTCCACCCTCAGCAGAGTCAACAGCTCCTCCCAGTTTGGTGTCAAATGCAAATTTCCTGCAGACACCCTCTAGTCCAGTTGTCTGGTCGTTTATGAAACATGAAGAAGAATCAGAGAATCACCAGGTTGGAAAAATGCTGTGACAGAGAAATGGGACACAGCTTGATGCCAGCAAAAGTCACTGTACTGTGTACAGTCATTCCTTTACATATGCTCAGAAGACTGCATGCTTTAAACAGACTGGTCCTTTCCTACACAGCACCAGCACATTTCCATCTATTAACCAGGCCGTGCTCAGAGCTCTGTCTGTCAAGCCCCACGCCACAGAAAAGTCCTTTAAGGTCATCAAGTCCAACCATTCCCGTCCTATGCTAAACCATCTCCCTAAGTACCTCATCTCCTCTCTGTTTGAACACATCCAGGGAAGGTGACTCAGCCCCTCCCTGGGCAGCCTGTTCCAGGCCCCAACAACTCTTCCAGTAACAAATATTTTCTATACATCTGAGCTGACCCTGCCCTGGCACAGCTTGAGCCCATTGCCCCTTGTCCCAGCTCCTGGCTGAAGAGACCAGCGCCCACCTCCCTGCACCCTCCTGGCAGGGCAGGGGAGGTGGGGAGAAGGTCTCCCCTCAGCCTCCTCTTCTCCAGGCTCAACACCCCCAGCTCCCTCAGCTGCTCCTCAGAGGATTTGCCCTCCAGTCCCTTCCCCAGCCTGGTTGCCTTTCTCTGGACTCGCTCTGGGACCTCAGTGTCCTTCTGATGGTGAGGAGCCCAGAACTGGACCCAGCACTCCAGGTGCAGCCTCCCCAGTGCCCAGTCCAGGGGCACAATCCCCTCCCCAGACCTACTGGCCACACTATTGCTGACACAAGCCAGGATGCCATTGGCCTTCCTGGCCACCTGGGCACACTGCTGGGTCGTGTTCAGTCAGCAGCCACCCAACACCCCCAGGTCCTTCTCTGCCTGACAGCTGCCTATCTCCCCCCAGCCTGTAGCACTGCATGGGGTTGTTCTGTCCCATGTGCAGGACTCTGCCCTGGGCCTTGTTAAACCTCATCCCCTTGGTCTCAGCCCATGGGTCCAGCCTGTTCAGACCCCTCTGAAGAGCCTCCCTCCGCTCAGGCAGATCAACACTTCTTCTTCCCAGTTTAGTTTCCTCTGCAAACTGCCTGAGGGAACATCCCATCCCTTCATCCAGGTCATGGATAAAGATGCTGAACAGAACTGGGCCCAGGACTGAGCCCTGGGGGACGCCACTCGTGACCGGCCTCCAGCTGGACGTGGCTCCATTCCCCCTCTGGGCCCGGCCATCCAGCCAGTGTTTAACCCAGCTGAGGGTCCCCCTGTCCAGGCCAGTGGCAGCCAGTTTCTCAGTCAGAATGCTGTGAGAAACCTTGTGTCCAGGTTTCAGTCAGGATAGAGTTAACTCCATGTGTAGCAGCTGATGGGCTGCTGTGTTTGGGAGTTACAATGAAAGCAGTGCTGAGAACACCCTGATGTTCTTAGTTGCAGTCAGACAGTCAAGGACTTTCTCAGCTTCTTCCTATTTCTCTATTCAGGAGAAAGGAGGGGCGAAGCCAGGACAGGTGCCCCAGATGGGCCAAAGAGAGTATTCCATGGCAATGACGTCCTGCCCAGGAGAACGGGGGGCTGAGGGGAGGAAGAAGAGGGGCGGTGGCGGGACGCGTGCTGCTTGGGGGGACGGTCGGGTTCCGGGACAGCTCTGGGTGGTACCTGAGTTGTGTGGGTCGGGGAGAAACTGCATTGGGGATCAAGAGTTTCATCTTCTTTTGCTCTAAAGTCCTGTTAGCATTGGGATATTTGATCTTTCTGTTCTCTCAGTAAACTCTCCTTATCCCAACCCACGGGCCTCTTAGTTTCTTGGGTTTGGAGTTATTTGCCCCTTCCTTTTCCCTTCCCTTGTTTCCCCCTTTTCCCTCTTCCCCTGCTCTTTTACTTTAAGAAGCAGGCAGCTGTGTGGATCTCGGCCCACAGCCGGGGGAGACCACGACATGTGGGCAGCGGTATGCAGAAGTGGAGCAGTTTATTGCTCCTTAGAAATATCCAGTCATCAGTTTCCACACGGCATCATTGAGCTCCTGGTTCCTCATGCTGTAGATGAGGGGGTTCACTGCTGGAGGAAACACTGAGTAAAGAAATGCCAATACCAGGTCCAGAAATGGGGAGGAGATGGAGGGGGGCTTCAGGTAGGAAAACATGCAAGTGCTGAGAAAGAGGGAGACCACGGCCAGGTGAGGGAGGCAGGTGGAAAAGGCTTTGTGCTGTCCCTGCTGTGAGGGGATCCTCAGCACAGCCCTGAAGATCTGCACATAGGACACCACAAGGAACACAAAACAGCCAAAACCTAAACAGGCACTGAACAAAATGACTCCAGTTTCCCTGAGGTAGGTGTCTGAGCAGGAGAGCTTGAGGATCTGTGGGATTTCACAGAAGAACTGGTCAACAGCATTGCCATGGCACAGGGGCAGGGAAAATGTATTGGCTGTGTGCAGCACAGCATGGAGAAACCCACTGGCCCAGGCAGCTGCTGCCATGTGGACACAAGCTCTGCTGCCCAGGAGGGTCCCGTAGTGCAGGGGGTGGCAGATGGCAACGTAGCGGTCGTAGGACATGACAGTGAGGAGACAGAACTCTGTTGTCATCAAAAATACAAAGAAGAAGAGTTGAGCCACACATCCTGTGTAGGAAATGGCCCTGGTGTCCCACAGGGAATTGGCCATGGATTTGGGAACAGTGGTGGAGATGCAGCCAAGGTCAAGAACAGAGAGGCTGAGGAGGAAGAAGTACATGGGGGTGTGGAGGCGGTGGTCACAGGCTGTGGTGAGGATGATGAGGCCATTGCCCAGCAGAGCAGCCAGGTAGATGCCCAGGAAGAGGCAGAAGTGCAGGAGCTGCAGCTCCCGTGTGTCTGCAAAGGCCAGGAGGAGGAACTGGCTGATGGAGCTGCTGCTGTTGGACATCTGCTGCTGTCATGTGTGGAGACCTGTGCAAGGAGGAAAAGGCAGTGAGAAGTTAGGGAACTCTACTTGGAGGAAAACCTCTTGCAACTCACATTGACTCTGTGTATTCAGGAAGCCACTGCTGGGAGCAGAGTCAGCTGTGGCTCTCCAGAACTCAGTCCTGCCTGGCAGCAGTCAGTCAGGAGAAGGATGGTGTGATCTCAGACTAAATCCCCTGTGGAGAGGAATGAGCTTTCCAGCACTGTCACTCCAGTTTCACCCCAGGGCAGAGCAGAGCTTTGGAGCTTTGCTTTTCTCCTGCCTGAACTGAGGAGTGTTTCTCCTGTCAGAACTGCCTGACATTGCTGCTGCAGTGCCAGGGAAACCTTCCCCTGAGTGCAGAGTGGGGAGAGCTGCTCTGTCCATCAGCTGCCCTGTGCTGAGTGTTCTGTGATCACACTCTGGTGTTCCCTGGAGAAGATCAGTGTCAGCACTGCAGTGGTTGTCATTGAGGTACCAAATAGCAACTGCCATGGAATTTCTGGGAACAGCTCCTTCTTTCTCTCTCCCTGCCAAAGCCTCTGCTGCCTGAAGCTGACCATGCTGCTGCTTCTCTCTGCCCATGTCACCTCCTGCTCTGTGCTCACAGACCTCATCCAACCTGCCCTGCACTCAGCTCAGCTCTGCAGACCCCTCCTGGCATCAGGGCACTGCCCAGGGAACCTCTGTGTGTGACGGGATCAGGAGATGCTCTGACAAGTCCTAATGACCAATGAGTTAGCACTGCCTTCTGCAAAGGTATCAAGAAAAGCTCAGCTTCCAGTTCCCACTCAGTCCAGAAGAGAAAAAAACTCAAAGTCTCTTTACCTTTCCCCTCCAGTGAGCTCTCAGCATCCCTCAGCTCTCTCAGCCTCACAGGTCTGCCCTCGGTGCCTCCAGGCAGTGTCCCCAGCCCTGTGTGCTTGGCAGAGGAGCTGCTCCTGGGCACAGCTGTCTCTCTGCAGCGCTGCCTGGTTGCCATGAGCTCCCTCCATCCCAGGCACCTGGCTCAGCTCAGCAGGAGACCAGTTCTTCTAGGCTCCCTCCTGGTGCCTCAGGCCTCATGGGGATCACTCTATGATCTCATCTCTGACGTTCCCTCCCTGGGCTGGGGAGAAATCCTTCTGTCCAGCAGAGCCCTTTCTCCTGATCAAACCAGAGCTGGGCAGGACAATCACCTGTCCTTGTCTCCCCATGAGACAGGACCCCCAGGCAAGGACAGGCTGGGGACTGTTTTCCCCTCTGAAAGGAAGGGGTTCAGGTGCATTTGGGCATTTCTCCGTGTTTACCAAGAGCACAATGCCCCATCCAAAGCCATTCAAAGCAGGAGGCCTTATGATCAGACCTGGGATGGGCATTCTCCAAGACCTCCCTGCACCTGGGAAAGCTGGTGCTTCTGGGTTGTGAGTTGGTGTGATCAACTCTGTCAGTTGATTGATCTCGTCCGTGGGGCTGGAACAACGTCCAGCTCAATATTGTGTTCTCAGGCACTGGATCTCCTGGGCAAGTCCTTTAGTTCATGGGGAGACAGCTTCTAGCAGAATGGAGATGATTCTTCTCCCTTTCTCAAGCTCTCCCTCTTCTGCCTTGCCCTAGACAATGACCAACAGTCTGCGGGTGCTCAGGAGCCTCAGCCTGTCCCAGTGCAGTCTGGATCAGACCACGGCCAATGGCAGGACTCTGTTTCCACCCCTGGGCCAGCCTGTTCCAGGGCTACTGGACACCTCTCCAGGGCTGCCTTTGCCTCCAGTTGGGATTGGAGGCCTGGCATGTCTGGCATGGCAGCACCCAGCAGCAGCATGACTCTGTTCAGACCACGCTAGTCCAGGGTTTGCCCTGCTTCCCCTGACATTGTCACACTGGCCACATGGGACTGGTGAAGGGTGACTGAGTTCTGCTGAGCACTCCTTGGCTCTCCGAATGCTGAACCAGCTCTTGGATGGAAACCCAGAGGTCCCCATGGGGGTGATGTTGTCACCAGGGCACTGTCATGGTCTCAAGGGCACCTGCTGTTGTTGAACCCACAGCAACCCCACAAGAGAAGGATCTACCTGGGGACCTGGCAAGCTCACCCATAAACATCTTCTCCTTACTCCAGGCAGCTGCACCAACAGCCTGGCAGTGCCCCTTTGGGCCTTTCCTGTACCCTCTGGAGAGGTGGCCTATGACAAGGGTGCTGCTGGACGAGTCACAGTGAGGGGCTTCTGTCACTCTCTGCCTCTTGGCCTCTCCTCAGCCTCCCACCCCCCATGCAGCAGAGAAAGGCTGACTCTTAACAGGGGAAGCGCTGGTGGGTGTGAGAGAGGAAGACATCTCCTCTGAAATGCTGGGACAGTCGTTAGCCCAATAGAATCTGTTTCTATAAATACATTAAGAGGAGGACTGAGGAGAATCTCCATCCTTTCTTGGGTGCAGGGGAAAACACAGTGCCAAAGGCTGAGGAAAAGGCTGAGGTACTTCATGCCTGCTTTGCTTCAGTCTTTAGCAGTAAGAGCAGCTGTCCTCTGGGTATCGAGCCCCCTAAGCTGGAAGACAGGGATGAGGAGGAGAAGAATGAAGCCCCCATACTCCAAGGGGAAATGGTCAGTGGCCTGCTAACCCACTAAGACACACACGAGCCTGTGGGTCTGATGGCATCCACCCAAGGGTACTGAGCCAGCTGGAGAAATTGCTCACCAAGCCACTTTCCTGGAGGTTAGCCAGTGTGGTGTCCATCTCCATGAGGAGCTGGAAGGAGGATCTGGAGAGTGACACTGCTCTCAGCCTGACCTTGGTGCCAAGGACGGTTATGGGGCAGATCATCTTGAGTGCCATCACGTGGCAGGTACAGGAAAACCTGGTGATCCGGCCCCCTCAGCACAGATTAGGAAAGGGAGACCCTGCCTGACTCACCTGATTCCCTCTCTGACAACTGTACCTGCTCAGTGGATGAGGTAAAGGCTGTGGATAATGTCTACCCAAACTTCAGCAAAGCTTTTGGCACCGTTTCCCACAGCATTCTCCTGGAGAAAGTGGCTGCTCATGGCTCAGAGGGATGTACTCTCTCCTGAGGAGGAACCTGGCTGGAGCTGTTTGTGGCTGAGCCACAGATGGAGTTGGTGGCCGGTCACAAGTGTGCTTCCCCAGAGCTCAGCATTAGGGCCAGTTCTCTGTGACATCTTTCTCAGTGCTCTGGAAGGCAATCCAGGGCATTCTTAGTAAGTTTGCAGATGACACCAAGTTGCTCAGGAGTGTTAATCTGCTTGGAGGCAGGGAGGCTCTACAGAAGGATCTGGTCAGGCTGGATTGATGGGCCAAGGCCAACTCTCTGAGGTTCAAGAGGGCTCAGCGACAGGTCCCATGTTTTGGTCTAACAGCCCCATGCAACACTCCAGGCCTGGGCAAGGGTGGCTGGAGAGCATCCCAGAGGAAAAGAGACCTGGGTGCTTCGGCCAGTGGCCAGCTCAACATGAGCCAGCAGCGTGCCAAGGTGGCCAAGGTGGCCAAGAGCTTTGTGGCTTGTCCCAGAAGCAGTGTTGCCAACAGGACCAGGGCAGTGATGGTCCTCCTGTGCTCGGCACTGGGGAGGCCACAGCCCGAGTTCTGTGTTCTGCTTTGGGCCCTTCACTCCAAGGAAAACACTGAAGTGCTGAGGTGTGTCCAGAGAAGAGCAACAGAGCTGGTGGAAGCTCCAGAGAACAGGTCTGCTGAGGAGCCGTGGAGGGAACTGAAGGAAAGGGGGCTGAGGGGAGACCCTCTCTCTCTCCTAGCAGCCTGAAAGGAGGCTGCAGCCAGATGGGGGTCGGGCTCTTCTCCCAAGGAACAAGCTGTAGGACAAGAGGAAATGGCCTCAGGTTGCACCAGGGAAGGTTTAGAGAGGAGCAGAGGGAAACGTTCTTCCCTGCAAGGCTTGTCAATCACTGCCTGTCAATCAGGCCACCCAGGCAAGTGGAATACAAACATCCTCCCAGCAGATGCAAAGAGGATCCTGAACGCTGAGTTCTTTGCTGTCTAATGAGCCACACACTAAGCTGAGCAGTTCAAGAGGAAAACCTTCCAAGTGGCTTTGGACAATTTCCAAGCAAATACTCCAGTCAGCTGCCTTCAGTCTTCTCCCAGCTGATCCACAGCAGATCTCTTGTTCAGAGCCAGCGGCCCGTAAAGATACATCCCTCATCCTTAAAAACCACAGAGAATGTCAGTGAGGAATCCCAGCCAGGCTCAGCTCTCAGGCCCCACCTACCAGTGTGTTTTTGTTTCTGTGAAGCCACCAGAGCAGCCCGTGTCCTCATGGGAACAAGACCAGGGACACTTTGGTTTCACTGAAACTCCAGCCAACTTCCCACTGACTTCAAAGCCCAAACCAGACCTTTGCCACCAGCCTGTGATTCCCAGCTCAGGTCTCACAGAAACCACCTCTCCTCACAGCCCCAGAGACAGAGGCTGCTCACTACGTGTGCTTCCTTCTGACCCTCAGCTTCTGAAAGAGACAGGCCAGTGTGTGCTGCATCTCCTGACTGAGACCTTCCCGGCCCTTCCTCCTCCCAGGGCTGGCTCACAGCGCCAGTAAACATGCTGGTCTCCTCCAGAGCTGGAATCACTAAGCACAGACATATCCTGCTAGCTGTCTCTTCTGATCGCTGTGGGCATCTACGGGGAGGCAAACCAGGGCTGCCTGTGCTTCCTGACCCAGAATGTGCCCACTGTCACCATGAGCATGTCCCTGCTCACAGAGGTACCAGCTCTTCCCTCTGCTCCTTGGGGCACTTGCATCCTTGGGGGTTGGACTCGATGGTACCCTGAGGTCCCTTCCAAGCCCTACAACTGTGTCATCCTTGGGGAGAGCAGTGGTGGCAGATGGTGTGAGTGTTCCCCTGGCACACCATCCCACACTGCCCTTCCCCAGCACCGCTAAAAGGATGCACCCCAGTGCCCCAGGGTGGGGATGTCTGGGCCAGCTATGGAGGAGATCCCCTGGAAGCCTGGCTTAGCTGCAGGGCAGGCAGGGGCTCACAGGGCAAGGGACACAGCCACCCTGGCACCCGGCTCCATGGGTTCAGCTGCTCTGAGCTCCACTCCCACAGGACTCCCCTGGCACCAGGCTTTCCCCAAGGACAGCCCCACGCCGGCTGTCATGCTGCTCCCCTGGGACTGCCCCCTCCTCTGGGCTCCAGCCTGTCCCCAGGGGAGTCAGGGAGTCCCAGGGGTGCTTGCTGCCCGGGGACCTGCTCCTCCCCAGTCCCCCCATCCCTGGCCTCCTCGGGCTCTTCCCCAGCCTGCTGAAAGGGTTCCTTGTGCCACAGGCCCAGGGCAAACACGGCTCCTCAGAGATGCTGCGGGGACAAACACGCCTTCTCTTGCCAGGGGAATTCTTTGCCCACAATTGTCTCCGCGTGGCTGCCTGGGGACAAGCGCCCACTTCATCGTGTCCCTCTGGACAGCCACAGCCTGCTCAGGGACAGCGCTGGCCTGGGTGCAGGACCAGGGCATCGAGGGGACACTTCACAGGGACAAGAGCCTGTGGGGAGCTGTGGCCAGGTCCCAGCCAGGGACAGGGCTGGAGCCAGAGCCTTGCTGGGGACGGGGTCGCTGGGACCCACTGCCTGGGGGCAGCCCTGTGCATTAGCACCTCTAGTATCTGGGAGGGCAGGGTGGTCCCAGCAGTGGCAGGGGGAGAGCCAGGGCAGGGGATATTCCCCTCTCTCCTTTGCTCTGGGAAGGCTCTGCCTGGGGACTGGACCAGACAGGGGCTGCTGTGCAAGGGCAATTGGGAGGCTGGAGCTGGGCACTGCAACCACCACAGCACTGCCCCAAGCTGAGCCATTTTCTCCCAGTGCCCAGCATCCACCAGTGCTGCCCACTGCCTCCAGTGGCTGAAGATCACAGTCACCTGGCTGTTCTCACTGCCCATGAGCCAACTCTCCTCTCACCTCCCAGTCTCCCCTAAGCCTTGGGTCCAGGGTGCCCCAAGAGGGCTCAGTCCAAGGGGCTGCAGAGGGGTCAGAGGATATTCTGCTCAGAGAACCTTGCTTTGAGGCTGGGGTCATCCCTGGGAGAGGCCCAGAGAGAAAGATTGTCCCCAGAGGTGAGGGGCACTGGGAGATGGCGCTGTGGGGTGGCAGAGTGGGATCTGGGTTTGGGGGGCTGTGAGAAGAGGGCTTTGTGTTGGAGCAGTGGGTCATCACTGTCGAGTGTCTGGCTCAGAGGTGCAGTGCCCATCCCCCTTGCAATGTGCAGATTCCTGGGCCCTTCCCCGGGCAGCTGCCCCGGGCAGGAAGCTGGGCTGATGCTGGGGATGGTGCCTGGGTCATCACTAGAAGCAGGAGTGACTTAGTGCTGGGCTGGCTGCCAGGGCTGGTGTCTCTGCCCAGCCTGGCTTTGCCCCTGGGGCTCTCAGCTGTGGGAGGGGCAAGGAGGAGTCCTGGGACAGATAAATCTGTGCTTCCCCTTCTCCAGAATCACCCAGGACTCACACACTGCAGAGGAAGATGAAGGTCGCAGTGCTCAGCGTGGCCCTGCTCTTCACCATCCTGCTCTGCACCCCAGAAGATGCCCAGGTGAGTCCCCAGTGCTACAGGCAGGGGCTCCAGGCTGGGAATGGGGCTAGATCAGCCCGGAGCTTGGTGGTCCTGCCTGGGGCAGGGGGGTTGGAACTCTCTGATCCTTGGGCTGCCTTTGAACCCAGACTCTTCAGGGACTCTGTGATTTGGCTGCTGCAGCACAGCAACTCTCCTGTAGAACGAAACTGAGTGGTGAGCATGGAACCCCTTGACTTGGCATGTCCCAAGCAAGGAGCTCCTCCAGGCTCCCCTGCAGCTCCCGCCCTGGGCAGGGCAGCTCTCTCCCTCCCACAGCTCTGCCCGTTCCCTCCCTTCCCTGCAGTTCATTGCTGAATGGTCGGACCTGCCCCTCCACTGCAAGGCCCACAGCAATCCCCTGGCAGGCTGGGGGTTGGCTTGGGTTTGTTCTTGGTGCCCCTACATCTCCCTTTCTCGGTTTCCCCACCCCATCCTTCTGGCCCCACCAGACTTCTCTCTGGGATCTCCTCTCTCTCCTACTTAGGGTCTCAGAATGCCCTCCCTTTCATCCTTCCCAATGCCTTTCTTCTGTCCTTGCCCTCAGGCCTGTCCCTTTCATGCTGGGCACTGCACTAGTGTCCCCAGGTCCCTTTCCTTGAACCCCACTGCCCAGCACCCTCCCAGTCCCCTGGTTTCTGTCCTCTGATGTCCTCTTCCTAGGTCCCCAACATCCACCTTCTCTGATGTCTTTATACCCTCTCCAGTTCAACACCTTTACCCTCACTTGCATCCCACACAGCCCTGTCCAGTGCATCCCACACAGCCCAGTCCCTGCTGGTCTGTAGATCCATCCCAGAGTCCTGTCTCTGGGTTCCCCAACACTCACACCCATCCTCTTTGGACACCCTGAATTCCTCCCAGTGCCCTTGTCTCCATCCCCACCCCTGGTCCCTTCATGAACAGGGATGCCAGGAGAAAGGTGGAGGAATGGGGCTGGTGGGGAGCAAAGGGAATTCTGCCCCTCAGAGCAGGGGGAAGCCATGGCCCTGGGGGACTGGAAACTTTTGTGTCTCATCTAAAGCCCCACCAAGGTCCAATTCAGAGCAGCGCTTCTCTCTTCTTCCCTAGGCACTCTTGGAAGGAAGTGGAGATGTGGTCCTGGATGTAAGTAGTGGGGTGGACTTGGCAGGTGTCCAGTCTGAGGAACTCTAGAGCCCTTTGATCCTCCCATCCCTTGCTGGGACCAGGAACATGGCAGTGACCAGTGAGGTCTCACAGTCTCTCTACAAGGGGGCTTAGTCAAAGACAGGCGAGTAAAGAGGGATGAAGTGGGTACCAGGAGTTCTGTTGGCCCCAGACTCTCCCCTCCACGGCCACAAAACTCCAGTGTGTGCCAGTACACCCCACTTCACACCACTGCAAGCCAGAAGACACCCCTGCACACCAGTGGTTTTCCATCCCCTTCCCCAGGACCCCACTGCCTTCTGTGCACCACCAGACCAACTCATGGACCCCATTGTCCCGGGTGTCACCTTCCCCAGGGACCTCACTGGCTGCCACCCCAGTGCCCCCAGGCCTGTCCTTAACCCCCCTTTCTTCACAGCATCCCCTCCCTGACCCAGAGACTCTGAAGGTTCTGCTCAGCAAACGCATGGTTCCATCTGTAGAGCTGAAGGAGGAACCCGTGGTTGCATCTCTGGATGTCTAGGTGAGCAGCACCAGGGCACCTGCACCCCTGAGCCCTCTGGGGTGGGCAGAGTGGGGGGACTGGAGAGGGAAACACAGGGACAGGGAATCCCATGATCCAGAGTGAGCTGGTCCCACCTGTCCCCTGCCTTTCCTTGCACCCAGGAGGGCTGTAGGGACCCAGAGGGTCACCGTGCAGGCCAGGCAGGGCATCTGGTGCCAGAGGAACCCTCAGAATCACCCTCAGGGCCGGGCTGCACCTGAGAGATTTTGGGCATCTTGGGTAATGTGACACTGGGCAAGGGGCTCTGGGTGCCATGTGGAGCTCAGGAGAGCCAAGTCCTGTCCTAGGGGGATTGTGGGCTCCAAGTCCTGTTCCTTCCATGTCTCTGCAGAGAGAAATGCTGGGGGCAGGGCCCCTCACATGGCCCAGGCAGCGCTGGGGGTCACCTTTTGGTCTGTGTCTTTCAGGACTGGAGCTGGTTCTTTCCTGTCCTCCCCTGCAGAGGCATGAGGAGATGATCACCCCTGGATCACCCCACCCGATCCCCTGGCAGCCCTGGGCCCTTTCCCTCTACTGATCAATAAACCCCTTCAGCAAAGCCCTGCTCTGCCTGTGTCTGTGTGTCCCTGTCCATGTCCATTCTCTCTGCAAATCCTGGATCCTGGGCTCCTCTCTGTCTCCACCCCCATGAAGAGAGTGGCTGAGGGAGTCCAGACTCCTGCAGTGACGCTGTGAAGGAGATCCCCTGGCACCCACCACGGGCCCCCAGAGAGGGGCACATCAGGGCACACTAACATGGGCTCTGGGTGCTGGCCAGACCTCTTCCTACCCCGTGTGGGACTCGGTGTTCAGTCTCTCTTGGCCATGGTTTCTCCTCTCCAGGCACACACTCGATTATCAGGACAGGCCACCTCGGTGGGCGATGGGGATGAACCCGAACCCTCTGACCCCCCTTTCTCTCCTGCCCAAGGGCTCTCCCAGCTGTAGGACACACTGAATACATCCCGTACAATGCCCGCCTTCCTCAGGACAGACCCTGTGCCCTTCCTTTGCCCTGCCCACCTCAGGCTGGGCTTGAGGCACTTGATCTCTCCAGCAGAACGAAGAGCAAATATTATTTCCATGTGCAGTTCACAGTAAATGGTTTGAGAATGGCCGAGAATGGGCATTTCTGTGTTGT